>CM046442.1:45869184-46354632 GCA_025506515.1 Flaveria trinervia
ATAAGAGCTAGATTCCCAAAAGGACTGTCACCACCATGTTGACCAGCACCTGAAAACAGTTGGTCATGACCAGACATGTCATCTGGTAAACTGCTCCAGTCAACAACTCCTGGGGTGAAGAAGCTGTGTTGTTGAGGTTGAGTTTGTTGATGAGATTGGGATGGCTGAGGTTCTGGTAGTGCATGAGGTTGTGGTGCCATGGGAACTTGAACTTGATTTGACTGTGGCATGTAATAACAAGGGTACGGATATGGCATTTGACCCTGAGGAACAAAATATGCCGAGATTGTTGTTGAGATGATGACTAGAAGTGACAGGATGTTGCCCTCTGTGTTGTTGACTATTGCCAGGAAAAGTCACAAAGGGTGCAGTGGAGTTAGATCCAGTTGATCTACACTCTCTTGCAAAGTGTCCAAGCCTTTGGCATTTGTGACACCTCAACTTGCTCTTGTCAAAACCAACTTTGGTTTTGCCAGAGAGTCCTGGGAATTTTCTTCCAGTTCTTTTATAGAACTTCTGAGATCTGATATTTATCAGGGCCATTTGGCTCAAAATATCCATCTCTTCTAAGTCGTCATCAGCAATTCCCTTGAGATCATCCATGATGAAACATAAATTGTCATTATTACACCCAGGAAACTGACCATCAACACTCACAAATGCAGAATCAGAAGTGCTTGAAGAGAAATTAAAATGTTCATCATACTGGCATTCAGATGAAGCATATTCTGACTCATGACCAACCAAGGCAGTGTTGCCTGGTACAAAGTCTCAGTGAGCTTTCCAGATGAGACAACTTTCTCTTCTGTTATCTCTCTTTCAACGTGAGCAGTTTCCCATGGAGTTGGGTGAGAGAAGATAGTGTCCAAATTGCACCGGAGCGTAGGACAATAGTATATGTGTCCCATCTCTCAGGCAATGATTTGAGAAATCTGTTATTCATCTGAATATTTGTGTACTCAAGTTTGACCATTTTAATTCAGAGATCAAACAAGAGAACCGCTCATATTGTTGAGTCAGTGTCTCACCCTTTCTATGAGAAAATGTCTCATATTGTTGGGCAAGGATTTCTCTATTATTTTCCAAGACCTTATCTGTTCCTCCAAATTGTTCTTTCAAGGCATTCCAGAGGTCATGGGTAGTTTCATGATCCATTAGCCCAGAATAGATTTCATTTGGCAGTGCCATGGCCAGAATTCCATGGGCTTTTGCATCAATTTCAAGCAACTTCTTATCCTCATCTGAGTATTGCTCCCTCCTCTTCGGAACCATTTGATTGGTTTCTGGGTTATTCACCATAGGCTTGTGTGGACCATGTACCACTGATGTCCAACAACCTGCGCTGTTAACAGACAGGTGATGGAGCATTCGTCGTTGCCATATGTATACTCATTCCTAACCAGCATTGGTGGCTTGGTTGAGGAACCAGTATTGTGAGGATCATTGGAGGGAGTAGTCATTTTCAGTTCAAAAACAATTTAATTCAAGCTTTTAAAAGTTTTACACAGACCACAACAACTCAATGAAAACCAAGAAAAGATCTCAGGATGAATGACCAGAAATACAGAAAAATTCAATCTCTATAACCGTTTCTTGCAAAAACAAAAGCTATTCAATCAAACTTAGATCTTGAATAGCAGTTTCAATGATCAATTATTAGATCGATCAATGATGAACCTGCTCTGATACCATTTGACAGGATCAGCGATCACAAGTTTGATGTATTAGAGTTCAAAGCAGCGGAATAAGAACAGGAATTAGACAATTGTAGCAAGTAATCGATACTTGTAGCATTAAGAGCACATACGGTTATAGTGAGAGAATATATTTCTGATTCAAGGAATGTTTATAGGATAGAATATTTCTAATCAAATCATTCATATCATTCCGCTATTATAATAGGTTGTCACTCCTTATATAGAGTGCAACAATCACTGCTGTTATCACGGAAAGTGACAACTGGCAGATCTATTACAAAAATAACTAAATCTTAACAACTACTGAAATGTTCACAACTACTGAGAACATATCAGAGTGTTAAGTGCAGAATATAAACTACTGATTAGAACTACTGAAACTACAACGACTGAAGAACAAGCTCTTCAGTCATTTTACAAAACTACTGAAACATAAAACTACTGAAACTAGAAATATAAAACTACTGATATCACAACTACTGAAGAAGTACTCTTCAGCAGTTGTGACAAACTACTGAGGCTTCAGTACTTGATCTTCAGACTTTGACCCTCAGTGTGTTTCATCAGCTGATGACTTCAGTAGATGTCATCAGCTGATGTCTTCATCTTTGTCTTCAGACTTTGTACATCAGTTGTTGATCTTCAGCACTTGTAAACTCTTCAGCTGTTGTACTTCAGTACTTTGGTCTTTCAGCTTCAGCACTTGCGTTCTTCAGCTATTGTACTTCAGCACTTTAGTTCTTCAGCTGATGTAGTCTTCAGGACTTGATCTTCAGTTGTTGAAGTCTTCAGCACTTGTCAAACTGCTGATGAGGCTTTCAGCAGTTGTTGTGATACCATGTGGGACTTAGAGGTTTTCTGATCTTGGCTCATTGGTTCTTTTGGTCCAACAGGTTTTGACATCAATTTGCCAAATCTCATAATCAAATGAGCAGTTGTGGCAAATAATATCCTAATAGACTTTAGCATTGCAACCGAAGAAGGTCTCATCATAATCAACCCCATGAGTTTGAGTGAACCTTTTGCTACGAGTCTTGATTTATAAGTATCCGAGTTTCCATGCATATTGGTTTTCTTCTTGAAAACCCACTTAATTCCAGCTACCTTGTAGTTAAGAGGTGGTTCAACCAAGTCCCACACTTGGTTGTCATGCATGGATTGCATCTCAATGTTCATGGCTTCAGGCCATTTGTCAAATCTAAATCGGACATCGAATCATGGTATGTGGTTGGTTGACATTCATTATTATCACTTGTATCGAACTATCTACATCTCATAATAAGAAGAAGATGATGTGAACGTGGTAAATCACTTGGTTGAGGAAGAGTTCAGAGCAACTAACTCAGAATCTCTAGTCAACGAAGCGTTGATGGAAGATACGTCTGATTCCTCACAAGTAAGTTCTACACATCAATTATTTGAAAAACATGCTTGTTCTGAATGTGAAAATTTTAGGGACAGCATTGATATGAAATTTGCTAGGTTATTAGAACACAATGATAACTTAGTAAATGATTTACAACTCTGCACTGAAGCTAATCGTATATTAAAACAAAATTTGTGCAGTTTCAAAGAAAAAATAGAACTTTTGGGAAAACAACTAAGGGAAGCCAAGGTTGTTGTCTTAAATCAAGCTAATGGTATAAAGTTTTATTTAAATTCTTTGCAAGAAACCAAGAAGGAAAAAGCAGTTTTGGAAGTCGAGGTTAATTTTTAAAACAAAAATTGCATAGTTGGGCTAGTTCTTCTCACATAGTTCAAAACTTAGTGAAAGAACAAAATAACGGGGAAGGTTTGGGGTATAAAGTAGTTCCACCACCACATGAGATCCTTTTGAACACAAATTGTAGACCAATAAATAAAAACCCCATAAAGGATCATGTGGTGTTCACTCCTCTAGTTAGTGATCCAGATTCTATAGGTAAACCTATGAACTCTATCACTAAAGAGAAGGACGCTACTTTGAAATCTAAAGGAAAAATGCCTGCTGAGAATTTGGATGATAAATTGAAAAGGATTAATTTAGGTTCAGGTTCACAAACGTCTATTTCAAAACCCAAAATGACTAAACGAGTTAACCATAAACGTGTTAATTATCAATGTCCAAATAAAATTAAAATTAAAGATGTTCAAAATGTCAAAACAATTAATTTTGTTAAAGAAGTTGAAAAATCTAAAAGGGAAGTGACAAAACCCAACCTGACACACCTCACACTTTCACTAAACTCAACACCACATAAAAAGCTTCCTCAATCTGTAAAAGTGAGATCATGCTACAATTGTGGAAAACGAGGACATATCTCTCCTAATTGTCCTTATTATCAGACGCCCAGAAAGAAAATTGAACTTTTTGATGAAACATCAAGTTTTTCTAAAATCAGATCTAATACTCCACCTAAAAGTTTTAGTGAACCTAAAGTTCAAATCCTAAGCCAATCGTCTATTTACCACAAACAGGCCTTACACAAAACTGGTGTATAGAAAGAAAAATAAAGTAATGTGTCTGATAGTGAGGACAAAAAGAAGAAAGATGGGCCCTTATCCTCTAAAGGACAGTGGGTTCAGTTCATGATGTGTGATTCCTCTGGGTCACCCAAGCCAGTTAAGGCTTGGGTCCCAAATCTGAACTAATAAGTTTCTTTGAATGTGCAAGGTGTCCACTACAACGCTATCACTAATACCTGGATTATTGATAGTGGGGCATCCATGCACATGATAGGGAATTCGTCCCTCCTCTTCAACGTGAAACAAATTAAAGGGGTACATGTTCATTTTCTAGGAACAAGGGAGGTTACATCACCGCTTAAGGCGAAGTGGGAAACAAGAAAGTAAAGTTTGATAAGGTCAACTACGTTTAACAACTACAGAACAACTTACTTTCAGGTCCCAGAACTATGATGAAGGATTCAAAGTTGTCTTTGACAACAAGAAGTGTTACATGTTAAAGGACTATGTGATTGAGGAGGATAAGGTTCTTATGTCAGCTTCAAGATATAATGACTTGTATGTCTTGGATCTATCAAAAACCTCCATAACTGATAACACTGTTCAATGCTTCTTGTCAAAGGCAACAAAGAGAGATTCAGTCTCATGGCATAAAAAAAATGCGAGACATTAATCTAAGGAGATGAATAATTTGGTTCCATATGATTTAGTGAATGGAGTAACTGTCAAAAATTACCAGCTTCCGGATTTCTGTGTAGCATGTAAGAAAGGGAAACAGACCAAGATGTCTCACAAGGCAAATAACGTGAACTATATTGACATTCATCTTGAGTTTCTACACATGGATCTGTTTGGCCCTGTCAGCACAAAGAGCATTGCTGGAGATGTATATTTCTATGTAGTAACGGATGATTACTCAAGATTCTCTTCGGTGATGTTTGTGTAAACCAAATCAAAAACTTTTGAATCATTCAAACATCTAGTAACTACTTTGGAATCACTCTACAAGCTAAAAGTAAGGTAGATTCGATCAGACAACAGCATAGAATTCAGGAATCAGTGGATGGAGGTATACTATAGAGAGAGAGGAATTATACATCAATTTACTTCTAGCTACACTCCACAGATGAACAGGGTTGCTGAAAGGAAAAATAGGAGCTTGATAGAGACAACCAGGACAATGCTAGCCTACTCGAAACTGCCTATTCAATTCTAGAATGAGGCAGTGGCTAATGCATGTTACACACACAATCGAGTCATAGTGGTCAAACGACATGGGAAAACATGTTATGAACTGCTCAACTGACGTAAACCCAACCTGGAGTATCTAGAAGTGCCTGGCGTACCATGCATGTATTAAAGAAAACTCAGTCTGGGAAGTTTAATGAAAAGCAGAAGAAGGCATCTTCCTCGGATATAGCATACCAGAGAAAAGAGTTTATACAACTCATCCGTTCAGGTAAAGTGTGGTGCAATGTTGATGTTCAAAGATACACCACCCCCCCCTTGCTGGAAAAGGACCCTATTTATTCTTTAACTATGATGGATTCTTTAAATCCTTCAATCTACTGCCTTCTTATACTAATGATGAGCTGTCTGCTAGGATGATGTATGATGTTCTAAACACTCCACTACCAGACTTGAAAGCAACGGCTCCATTAGATGATACTTCTAGCCTTTTAGGGGGAGAGCTTGAAGTAAGTGATTCTTCCTCTGATGATGAAGCAGTTGAGACTGAAAATGTGGACTAGAAGGAATAGGTTCCCACTAATGAAAGTACACAAGCATGAAATCCTGATGCCTCTGACACTTTTAAACCTCATACTCCAACAACTACAGATACTAAACCTGGGTTTCACAGTCTGAATAATGAGGTAGTTTTTCCCACCACTCCCGAATCTCAGATTAATGTTTATCATCCATTGGACAACATCATTGGGGATGTTTGATCAGGAGTACAGAAAAGAAATAAGTTATACTCAGCTGATTATGCCTCAGTCATGGAAAAAGGATATCTTCACGATGGTGCGTATTAATGTTTTGTGTCCTAATTTGAGCCAAAATATGTGAGTGAAGCCTTAAACATGAGGCATGGGTGAGTACAATGCAAGAAGAACTCCTACAGTTCAAGAAGTTAGGAGTATGGACCATTGTGGATAGACCAAAAGGTGCAAAGGTGATTGGCACTAAATGGGTGCTGAAGTGTATGAAAGGTGACCAAGGGGTCATAATCAGGAATAAAGCTCGACTTGTAGTTCAAGGTTGTCGATAAGTCGAAGGCATAGATTACAATGAAGTGTTTGCACCGGTGGCATGGATGGAAACTCTTTGTATCTTTCTAGACTATGCATCTTACATAAAGATTAAAATTTATTAACAAGATGTAAAAAGTGCATTCCTTCATGGTGAAATCCATGAAATAGTTTACGTCAATCAACCCGAAGGATTTGAGGATCCGTATCATCGGATAGAGTATACAAACTAGAAAAGTTCCTTATGAGCTGCATTAAGCCCCTAGAGCCTGGTATGAGAAAGTCTCAACTTATATTATAAAACATGGTTTTTGTAGAGGAGTTATTGACTGTATATTGTTTATCAATGAAAAAGATGGTAATTTATTGTTGGTACAGATCTATGTGGATAACCTACTCTTGGCTCCAAAACCGAAGAATTATGTAAAGAATTCAAATATGTAATGAAAGTAGAGTTTGAGATAGGTGCCATGGGGCAGATGAAGTTCATTCTCGATTATAGGTGGATCAGACACCAAAAGGGATCTTCCTGCATCAAACCAAATATGTAGGAGATATCCTCCATCGATTTGACATGGAGAATGCTTCGGCAGCTGGAACTCCACTTGCCACGAATGATGACGTGGCACACGATGAAAATGGTGATTTGGTTGATGCCACCATGTATAGAGGAATGATCTGATCTCTCACGTACCTCACAGCCTCTTGTCTAGATATTATATATGCCATGTGTCTCTGTTCCAGATATCAGGAGAAACCAAAAGTAAATCATCTCATTCGAGTTAAAAGGATCTTTCATTATCTGAAGGGTACCCCAACACTTGGGTTGTGGTATCCTCATCATGATGACTTTGAGCTTACAGCGTATTGTGACTTGGACTATGGTGGTTGCAAGATGAATTACAAGTCAACATAAGTGGGATATCAGTTCTTTGGCAGACGGTTAGTCACCTGGAAGTGTAAGAAGCTGAAATCAATTGCTCTATCAACATGTGAAGCTGAATACGTTGCTGCTGCCAGTTGCTGCAATTGCTGTAACCAAAAATCCAATCCAACACCCTAAAACAAAACGCATCGGTATAAAATATCATTTTATACGTGATTGTTTTGAAAAGCAATTACTTGATGTAGTTAAAATTAATACTGATTTTCAACGCACTGACCTCTACACAAGTTGTTGGAGCTGTAATAGATAGTCTGTATTATCAACACAGTGAAAGTCAACATAAGTCAACGTCACAGTCAAAGTAAACAAAAGTCAAACCCGACACATTCGAGACGATGAACCGAGACGAGACGTTGAAGATTTAGTTGACTGGGAGTTTTATTGTAATAAATATATTTTGTGTGAACAATATATATTTTATCTTGTTTTTAGTCATTTTTATGCTTAATATGTAATTTTGCATTAATTAGCCTAAGTCTAGGGAGTTAAGTGCAATTAGTGAATATTAGTCTATACTATAAATAGGTTAATTGTCATTAGTGTTAAAAATGGTTGCATGACCAATAGATTCATGGATTATTTGTAAACACATATTTTGCAATCTAATTGAAGATCAAAGGGATTTTGATTGTGATTATCATATTTGATCTAATTCTTCCTGATTTGATTCAAGTGTGTTCACCCTGGGTCAACAATTTGGTATCAGAGCCATTTTGGCTCAAATTCACTAAAGATTTGAAGATTTTTAGAGAGAGAAATTGAGGTTTTGGTTGTTTTTGTTCAATATCATGTTCTCATCAATTTCCATTCAAATTTGAGTGTTATTGATATGGCAATAGATTGAAGTTTTGGGCGATTTGAGTGTTTGAGTGTTATTGTTATTGGTTGGGAAAGCTCTATTAATCATTAGGTTTCAAATCCATTGAGATTTGGGCGATTTCAGATTGATTTCGTGTTGAAAAAGCTTTTCAGCTTCGTCCTGCGAAATTACCAATTCTTCTAGCGAAACTGCCTGTTCTTTCAACAAAACTACAAGTGTTTTTCACTTTGTAGTTAATTTCAGCATCTCAGCGAAAGTAGTGATCTTGAACGAAAGTTCAACAGTGCTTGTGCGCATATTACAAGAGAAATTGTTGTTGAAAGTATCTTCGAACGAAAGTTCAAGCTTGTTTTATGCGAAATTGTCGGTAAAACTAAGCAGTCTAAAGCATTTGGCTAGCAACACTACTGCAGAAATTTCCAGCGAAACTACTATCGGCTCAGTGAAACTACTATCGGCTCAGGGAAACTAGATTTTTCTGCGAAACAACAATTTCGGCGAAATTATCATTTTGTTTCAGCGAAACTAAAATGTCGAAGATGAATTTTTCCCCCTAGTTGGGATTAATTGATTTCATCCAGATAAAGAAACTTCAGGATTACAAACTAATGGAGGTGATAAACAAACTGAAAGAGATTGAGTTGGATATCAAACGTCATGAGTACTATGAAGCGACATATATAACTCCAAAGATCAGTTCAAACTCCACAAAGAAACCACAAGAGAGATCAGATTCTAGCACCAATTCTGACGGTTTACCTAAACCTAGAGCTGAAGAGGTACAAGAGGAGCTTAAGCAGACATCAATGGGTATAGGTGGAGCTGAGTTGAATGATGCACTTTGTAATGCTGATAAGGAAGAGGAATCAAAGCGAAATACGAGAGATTGCAACTGCGAGAAGGCTCTTACTGCTGAAAGAGTCATCCAAGATCTTCCATACGAGACAGTTCAGGATATGTGTTCTTCTGCTTGCAAAATTGGGCTATTTGCTGTATATAAAGCTAATTGGTTACTTTTAGATAACCCAAAGAAATTAACCACCATAAACACAGAACTTATAAAGAATGAAGCCAAGTATTTCGTAAAACTAAATGAACCTTTAAAAGAAATGATCATTTAAAACAAACTCCTCTTGAAAGAAATACTGAAATTAATCTTTTAAATGAAAGAATCACCTTGGCTGAATTTGAAACAAGCAAGCTTAAAAGAAAGCTTGATAGATTGACCATATCCGGAATGAAATAGGAAGAGTTACTATGTAAACAAAGGGGAGCTAGGATTAAAACGGGAGTGGGTTGTGGTGAAAATCAATACGTCTGTCCTCCTTCTAGCACTTATCGTTACTCTCCTATGCCTCAACCTCATCCATCTAATGATTTTATTAAAGCTATAGAAACTAATACTTTAAATACAGGTTTAAGCTGCGTTAATCTTAAAGAGGTTAAAGATGTGTAGAATTCTCCTGTTGGTTTGGGATTCCTTGGTAGGGATCTCATAAGATTAAAGATGATTCCCCCTCTGGTGTTTCAAAACCAATATTAGTTACTTGTCCAACCTTCTTCAACAAATTCAAAACAGGTAACATTCCTTCGTTTGTTCTTGTCAGGTTTGTCAAAGAAGGAACACTTGTTGAATCGTTAGGCAATCAAATCCCTTTAACCGAAGCCGACACAACCTGAGGTGTCAATGGAGATCCATTGGATGCAGAACTGTGTATACGAGACTGGTCAAGCTCAGATGATGACTCAAACATAGAGGACTATGTCAGTTCATCAAAGATCAAGATATCAGTTGAAACTGTCAAGTCTCGAACGCTTCCAAAAACTGAATCAAGACAATACGGATCTTTTCTCCAATTGCAAAACTACCCAATCAATCAGTGAAGATTTCATTCCCTATTCAGCACGGGAAAATTCAGAACAAGTAAGAATGGTTGGATGAAAAACCCTCCAACCAAACCTTTTCATGTGAAGCCAGTTTCACATGATTCAAAGATGAAAATGACCAAAGATTCAAAACCAAATTCTTTTCCTTCTGGTCTGAAATAGAAAATGATTTCCAAAATTAAGTAATTCAAATCCAAATTAATTAAACCAAAACAAATTTAGCAAATTAAAAAGAAGGATACATCAATTCCCGATTGTCTAAACGGTTATGTTTTGAAGTAGGTTACTTGTATTGATGAAAAAGGAACTTCCAGGACTATGATGGCCTGGGTTCCCCTTTCAAATGAATATGTTAATGACTGCAGGAACAATTGAGGAGGACTGTTAGTAATCTAGTTTAATAACAGAGATTGTTCCTAATTCAAATTTGAGGCGGAACAAACAGGTTAAGGTTACGGTATTTTATTCACAATCTGGATTTTTATCTACACAATCACCGTTCTCACTTCACAATCATTACATATTTCTTGATAATTCATTTCTTATATTCATATCAGTGTAGTTTGGAAGACCTTTTTTAGTGAATTTCTAATTTTGTATAATTTTATAAAACAAAACATAAAAAAATATAAAAAATATTAGAAAAAACAAAAATAAATAAAATTACTAGGTTTACAAAAATAAAAAAATTAGGGGGAGAGTATATAAGTAATACATAAATAAATAAAAAAGAACTGAGAACTTGATTTGAGATAACTGAGAAATGATTGTATATCATCTTTAAATGATTCTTTTTGCATGACTTATGTTTTTAAAATGAGAAATGATAGTAACTGATGTTGCTATCTGATTTATGTTTTATTTTTAATTGCAAATAATAATGAAAAATAGATGCTTTAAAGATATGATTGGTAGACTAAGCCTGAAGAATAAAGTAGACAACATCATAATGATTTAAATTAAAATATATACTTAAGGACGTCTAGATTTACGGAATTATTTTGGCCTTCACGAAAACTGAGTCCCGACAAAAATTTGATTGAGAATTGATCTTTTATCCACCATGATACAAATCATATAAGCCATATCTTTGAGTCATGTTTGGTGTATTTATGTGTATTGTGTTTGTGTTAATCTCCTCTGTTGTACGGTAGTACTGACCTGGAGTGATGATCTCCTTTGCTGTATGGTAGTATTGACCTGGAGCTCTCATCGGCACATGATTAAATGGTCATCTCCTTTGTTATATGTGAGTGTAGACCTGGAGTTCTAACCATTTTGGTCTAAGTTGTGAGAAATCATCTAACGATGATTCATCACAGAATGCAATATTCTGTTGATAATCACTTGCACACTAATGCACAAGCATTGTCCTATAAAGATCGCCACATTCAATAAATCCTGAGGTTGGGTGAGGGTTTTGCCAAATGATTGCGGGGTCCTAACATTCTAAAGCATCTAATCAAACCTTAACAAATCATCTGCTACTTGTTGAAAAAGATAAGGCATGGGTTGTAAGTCGACAAACATATCAACAATCGTTATTAATCTGTTTGAGAATTTCAGAATCATTCAAAAACTGTGATTAGATTCAGTTATGAGTATGATCTTATTGCTCGTCGATGATTAAATTCATCTTTGTGCTAAAGTATATCTTGAGGATGTGATCTCATGATCGATTTAGTTCTCGGTTATATAAAAAATTAATAGATAAAAAATGATATAATAAATGTATATAATATAAAAAAATTATAATAAAATTTCATTTTAATTTCTTTTAGGTCTTCCATATTATGCTGTTACAATTTTATCATTTTTCATAAATGAACACAGGTTCCTTTGTTTTTCAAACACAAATAAACACGAGTTTATTTTGTTAATATGAAATGATCTAATTAGAAATGTCGAGATTGTGTTTATGAATGTGTTTAAGATATTTGCTGTAAGTGATGGCCCATCATCAGTTGAGTAGTGGTCCTGATCAGGGAACCTGTTCCTCAAGTTTGCAGAAGATACCGAGCTAGGAATCCTCCTCCTACATCTTCTAAAGCACTCAATACTAAAGCACTCGAAAAGGGGGAGAATATAAATAGGGGGAGCTTATGAGATGAATAATCTTTGTAATAAAATTCGGAAAGCTTCAATTTGAAGATCTTTCTATTGTTGACTTCATAGTGATGACTTCGTTTGTCGATTTTGATAATGATATACTAATGGGAAGTATTGTTGGAGCTGTAAAGGATAGTCTATATTATCAACACAGGGAAAGTCAACAAAAGTCAACGTCACGGTCAAAGTCAACAAAAGACAAACCCGACACATTCGAGACGAGGAACCGAGATGAGACATTGAATATTTAGATGACTAGAAGTTTTATTATAATAAATATATTTTGTGTGAACAAAATATATTTTATCTTGTTTTTAGTCATTTTTATGCTTAATAAGTAATTTTGCATTATTTAGCCTAAGTCTAGGGAGTAAAGTGCAATTAGTGAATATTAGTCTAGACTATAAATAGATTAATTGTTATTGGTGTTAAAAATGGTTTCATGACCAATAGATTGAGTGATTATTTGTAAACACATATTTTGCAATCTAATTGAAGATCAAAGGGGTTTAGATTGTGATTATCATATTTTGATCTAATTCTTCATGATTTGATTCAAGTTTGTTCACCCTGGGTCAACAAAACCATTTGACAAACCACGGTTTTTATATCTTTTAGAGGTTATGGCGTGAAAAAGAAAAATGACGTGATTCAAGAAGACGACAGTCCTTAGTTCGAGAATTAAGTTCTTAGTTTATTTTTTATTTATTTTATTTTCCTCTCTATTAAAATCCAAAAACACAAAAAGATTTTTGGTTTTAGAATTTAAGGGGGAGAATAGTTTTAGTTTAGTATTTATATACTTAAGAAACAAAAAACGAGGGGGAAGGGCATGTAAAAATCAAATATGTGATTTTGATTCAAAGCTTATGGAAAATGATAGTACATAGGGAATAAATTGGTTGGGACTTCAAAACAAATTTGCTCAAAATGCTACATTCAAATTACAAGTCTAAGAAGTGTAAGCACAACAACAAAAAATGATAGTAAAATTGGTATGCTACTGAGGTAACATAGAGAGAGTAGACCTAGAGGTTGCTACTTTATTATGTGATGTGTCGGTAGATTCAACATAATAGATGAGTAGACCTCATTGGTGAATTAAATTCAAACTAATTTGTTAAACTTGCTATGGAGTCTCATCTTATCCCTGGTTAACACAATCAATGCATTTCCAATAAGGGGTGACGAGCAAAATAAACACCACAAATGTGTGCGGATGACCTTATAAATGAGCAAAGCACATGGAAAACTGCTAAAAGCAATCGAGCTAATGACTAACGTTGTTGGTGCGTTGTGTGTAAAAGAAACAAATGCTCTAACAAGAAGATAGGTTGTGTGCCTCTCTACTGTCCGGTGGCACTGACCTGAGGATAAGCGTAACCTAAATATTCTAGAATTCATTATTGTTTACGCCTCTCTGCTATGCAATGGCACTGACCTGAGGCTTGGCATCTCTTTGAAAGCTCTTAAAATAGTTTCTTTTTGTCAAATACTTGTAGATCGCTCAAAAATCTCCTAAGAAATGTTGATTACCATATATGCATGGGATCAATAAATGCTTCTTGAAATAATTAAACCTAATTAATCACCAATGTGAGTCAAAAATCTATGTATGGATTTGAGGGGACAAATATAATGATAATCATCATGACTGCAACTCTTGAAAGTCAAAATCATTGTGTGCATCTTATAACACTAGTATGATCTCTTGAACGTGCTATTGACTCTTTGACAAAACACGAATCTAGCATCAAAGTGCATATGAAAAGGGGTCACATATGATTATATTATACCTGTATGTTTCCATAATGAATCTTTCCAGAAATGATCAAATTAACTTGAAGTTGCTCTACTCAAAAAGTAAAATCGGTTAGATGTTGTCTAAAAGATTTACACCCATCTCAAACCAAAAACAACAAATATATGTCATGTTTTCATTTAAATTTCAATTTTGTTTTCTGTTTTCTAGTCTTTTGTTGCGTAGATATCAGACTATGCAACTAGATGAATTCTGGGAATCACTCACTAAAAGGGGTCACATCTGAGGTAACTAAACGGTTCCAAACTAAAAGGATCATGTTTGAGGTGACCAAATGGTGTTAAACTAAAAGGATCATGTCTGAGATGATCAAAGGGCAGAATGTTTTTATATCAAAAGTTAATAAGTTTAAGTGTCTTAATGTATATGAGTTCAAGCTCATAAGAATGAGCCAATCGAATGATTGAATCATAAGGATGTGCCAATCGCATGTTTGAATCACACGTATGAGCCAATCACACGATTGGACCATCAGTATGGGAAAACTATGCGATTGGATCACAAAACTGAACCAATCATACGAATGGATGAAGGCATATGAGCCAGTCGCACGACTAAAACCCAGTCGCACGAATGAAGCATGCATAGGGTCTAGTCGGCCAACAGAAATTTAAAATAGTATAAATAAGGGGTCAGTCGGTCGTAACCCTTACCACCTTTCAAAGCTCTGTGAAATCGCGCTACACACATACTCTGCCAAAATTTCTTTTGACTGATACTACCGACTATCTATGATTCTAACGTGTATTCTACACATCTACAGGTACTATGCAACTGAAATCGATCCAAATGAATGCTCTAATAGTATCTTTAAGGACCGATTATGCTAAAACCTAGAACCAAGACTAAACCCTAAAATAGACCACTTAACTGGACATGTAAGTTGATTTAAAGGACATTAAGTGCTATTTAGAGTCTCTACGGTCCAAATGAGTCTAAACACGAAGTCCAATATAAAGTTTTGACAAAGATTAAAATGTAGGTGTTCAACAGTATAAGATGCGAATGGACATGCTAATGAACTTCATTCACACGATTGAGCCAGGCACACGATTCAATCACACGAATGAATCATACATATGGATTCAGTCGCACGACTAACTCAACCGCATGGTGCAGTATATGACTAAGTTCAGTCGCAGGCTCAATTGCATGACTGAACTCACCCGCAAGCTCAATCGTACGACTGAACTCAATCGTACGACCAAAACTCAGTCGTATGGTTTAGTTGCATGACTGAACCAGGTTGATTAAAATAGTTTATGTTCAACTATCTTTTGTTATGCCCAAATCAAATGTATATTTTCTTGTGTTGTAGCAACATGGCTGATAGATAGACAATGAGCACAAAGCATAACATCTGTGCTCATTTAGATGCTACTACTCGGAACGCTTCCGAGTTGACTAGGATCATAGCCTTTCTTCGTAGATCGAGGATCTAGAAGACTATCTCTACTTCCTGCACACCCTACCAATCTGTACAGCATGCCTTCTGGGAAGGTTCTTCGATTGACAGATCCATTGAGCCCCAAAGTATTTGGAGCTTGATATTCGGTTAGGAGATTAGGATTACTGTAGACAATCTAAGGCGAGTCCTGGATCTGGGTGAGGATGGTACCCACCCAACCAAGCTACACCCTTTGATTGTTTAAGGATGCTTTCTAACGATAAAGTACACTAGGAACATCAACGCAGGTGTGCTCAACAATAGCAACTTGTGCCCCCAGTTCAAGTACTTGGCTCATGTCATCCTTAAGTGCATAGCATCAAGGAGATGAGTATTCGATAAGATGTCACATCAAATCCAGAATGCATATGTTGCTCTGGTGCTGAGCCTGTTCAGTTTCTCTCACATGCTATTCTCCTACATGATAAAGAACATCAAAGCAAAGGGCAAGGAAGGCTTCTACACATACCCAAAGTTTTTACAGATGATTATTGATGAGAAGCTTCCTTTGCTACCAAAAGAGAGGGATGATGCTGTTGCTCTGGAGGTTATGGATGACACTACATTGGGTAGGAGAAAGGTCTACAAGGGGAAGCACGTGAAGCCTCCGGTCAGGAGAATGTTCGGGCATTTGATCAGTGAAGATTATATGGCGCCCTCTCGCAAGAAATGGCGTTAAGATGATATCGACTCCGATGTTGAGCCAAGTGAGCTACCCACCGATGAAGAAGACAACGATGATGACGACCATGGTGATGGTCAAGGTGGTGATGCACCTGGTGGAATAGAGAAGGCTGTCTTCCACCAAGACTTCCTGCTCCATGAAGAGGAAGAGTCTGATGAGGCATCACTGGTTAGGACAGTTGTAGTCGGGTTGTGGCCACCGACAAAGGGAAAGAGGCAGTTGGTGTATGCCAGGCTGGGTAGAAGGGTGTTGCTATAGATGTCACTGATCTTATTTACACCTAGACCAGCCACTTAGGTCAGGGGGAGCCTCTATCTCCAAGAGCTCTAGGAAGAAGAGGATGGCCCATCCCCATGGGAAAAAGCGTAAGAGGCCAAGGTTTACGTTGATCACATCTTCTACTACTACCACCACTGCCACAACTACCACCATAGCCACAACCACTACCACTGCCACCACTGCCACAACCACCACCACTATCACACCCACTACCACAGTCACCACTCCATCCACTACTCATACACCTACTCCACCACAATCCATTCCCATCCCTCCTCCTATCTTCACCACATCCACCACTACCACAACCACTCACCAAGCTGGTCCCTCCACCCAATCCACATTCACACCCGGACCTACTCTACCCATGGTCGGATTAGAGGAGCTGGCAAGCTTGAAACTTCACAGTTGGTCAATCATGGCAATTAAAACATTAAACATTACAAATAAACAAGCTTAAGCAGCGGAAATAATTTATCAAAAGCCATTCACTTCTATTAAAACACTGTTGTTAAGCAATACATACTCTTTACAAAAGACTTGTTTATATGCATTACAAAACAACAGCAACACAGAGTACAAATGGATGTCAGACTTTCTCTGCTGAGCAGCTTCACCCTCGTGCCATCCTCAGCAATAATTACCTGCCAACTAAAAATGTATAAAAGTCAGCATTGCTGAGTGAGCTCTAGTTTTATAAGTAATAAAATACTTTCTACATGTTGTATCTGAAAATACTCTTTTCTTTAAAATACAACTCTGTACTGTATATGCGAGCACGCATTAACTATATGAACAAATATTGTTCCTTCTCTTTACTATAGGCCTTGTCTATTCTGTAAACTTTTATCTTTATGTTTCACTTTCTGTATGGACGAGTGAGCAATACCCCAACTATATGCGTGATGGAAAACGGGTGATGGGCCATCTATATCCCTCAGGGTCAACTGTATCCCTCGAAAGGGTCAACTATATCCCCTGAAAGGGTCAACTATATCCCTCGAAAGGGTCAACTATATCCCCCGAAAGGGTCAATTGTATCCCTCGAAAGGGTTCTGTGTACTATGTACAAGGCCAACCCAATCACCCAGGACATGCTACAAAGGTCTTGCCAATCTTAATTGATTGACCCTATGTGCATAATAGGGTAGCTAACCCGCAACACAGTTGAGCTAACGACAACATGGTCGTGTACCTCCTGTAAGCTTGCAAGACTTGTTAACATTTTCATTAATGTTCCTCTTCTTTCTTTATTGCTCTTTCACTATATTATTATGATATACTTTACGTTATGATATTAACATACCACGTAAAGTCACATACTATAAGTAATAGTAATAAAAGCAATAACAATAATAAGGAACAATCATAATCAATCATATCATGCATGAAACATCATCATCAACAAGCCCTTAGTCAACCTCAGTCAAAACCCTAAGGCATAGACTCCCAGAAAAATTCTGTAAAAATTTCTAAGTCTTAGGTGCATGGGAACTATTTGGGCGCATGAGCCCTGTTCGGGCGTTTCATCACTATGTAGGCGCATCAGCCAATACTTAAGCATTTTCACTTTAGGTGCATGAACTATTCAGGCGCACGGGCACTATTTGTGCGTATGAACACTTAGACGCATGAGTAATTCAGGCGCATGGACACTTAGGCGCATGGGCCACTTGGGCGCATGGGCACTATTGGGGCACATGGGCACTATTGGGGCGCATGGCCCTTTACTTAGTCGTCCAGCTAACATTTCTAGACGCATGGGCCACTGTTCAGGCGCATGGGCTGTACTTTATCATTTCTAAGGTAATCTTAGGCGCATGGGCTACTGTTAGGGCGCATGGATCTCACTTAGTTCTTACTATGGCATTTTCTGGCACATGAGCCTTATCTAGGCGCATGGACCTTCTGTTCAACATGTTTCCGGTAAGTTTTCAACCCAATCATCAAATCCATCTGTTCTAAGCTTAATGTAGCTATTCTATACATGAATAACCTATAAGCATTCAAGAATCACATTCATTCATGCACAAAACATATGGGCATAGATACTCAAAAATTGGATAAATCATTTAAATACATTTTCAGCCCCAAAGATGTTTGAAAACAAGTAAAACCAGGGTCTAGAACTCACCTGATGCAACTTGGGTGTTTCTTCCTTTCTAACCCGCTTGCAAATGTGTTCAAACACCTAAAAACACCACCAAACACGCACACCCGAGCACATACACAAACACATAAGCACATAAGCATGTAACCGGGTTAAAACCCGCCATAAACATGTAAAAACCACGAATTCTTACCTTGACTTCGTTCACTTTTTCTTCTTCTTCCACAAACCGAGAGTTCTCTTCTGCTCTTTCTCTCTAGAACCGAAGAAAATGGTGATGTGAAGTGAGGGTGGCCGGCCATGCCCACCTTTACACCAACTTTTCGAAGTTTTGTCCTTTTGGACACTTTTGGTCCCTCCACTTGGACCTTATAGCTTTTCTTTCTTTTATTCTTAACTTCTTGTCTTTTAGAAAAATAACCAGGTGTTACAAGTCCACCCCCTTATATAGGTTTCATCCCCGAAACTTGTTTTTCCTCAAACAGACGAGGATAATGCTGCCTCATCTCCTCCTCAGTCTTCCATGTAGACTCGGATCCCTTCCTGTGCTTCCACTGTACACGCACAAGAGGAACCACTTTATTTCTCAGCCTCTTCTCTTTACGATTGATGACTGCCACTGGTTGCTCCACATAATTGAGCCTTTCATCAACTTTAATGTCCTCCAATGGAACAATCATGTCTTCATCATCTAAGCACTTTCTCAAATGAGATACATGGAATGTCAAGTGAATTCTACTTAACTCATTTGGCAACTCCAATCTATAGGCCACCTCTCCTACACGAGCAATGATCTGGAAAGGGCCTATATACCTTGGGCGCAACTTGCCCCGCTTCCTGAATCTGATAATACCCTTCCAAGGGGAGACTTTCAACATAACTAGGGCACCCACCTGGAACTAAATTGGTCTACGTCGTTTATCGGCATACGACTTCTGTCTATCCTTGGCTGCTTTCATGAAGGCTTTAATCTTTTCAAGCTTCCCAGTCGTAGCCTCGATTACCTCGACGCTTCCCAATTCCTTTTGACCAATATCACCCCAACAAACGGGCGTTCTGCATCTCCTACCGTATAGCATCTCAAATGGTGGCATACCAATGCTGGCATGATAGTTGTTGTTGTATGAGAATTCGGCTAACGGTAAGTGGTCATCCCAACTTCCACCAAAATCGATTACACATGCCCAAAGCATGTCCTCCAACGTCTGAATGGTCCTTTCTGACTGACCATCAGTTTGGGGATGATAAGCTGTGCTAATATGTAACCTCGTCCCCATGGCGTCGTTGAATTTCTTCCAGAATTTAGACATAAACCGGGTGTCATGATCAGACACAATGGACACTGGTACACCATGACGAGTTACAATTTCCTTGATGAATAGGTCGGCCAACCTCTCGGATGAATATGTCGCACGGATCGGTAGAAAGTGAGCACTCTTCGTCAAGCGGTCAACAATCACCCATATGGCATCGTATCCTTTCGGAGTATGGGGCAGTTTCGTAATGAAATCCATGGTGATGTGCTCCCACTTCCATTCTAGTATATCCAAAGGTTGAATCTTCCTATACGGCTTCTGATGTTCCGCCTTCACTCGCAAGCAAGTAAGGCACTTACTCACATACTCCGCCACGTCACGTTTCATACCCGGCCACCAATAATCTTTCTTCATGTCTAGATACATCTTTGTGGCACGAGGATGAATGGAGTATCGAGTCTTGTGAGCTTCATCCATAATCCTCACACGTATATCCCCGAAACGAGGAATCGACACCCGTCCAAATTGAGTTTTAACACCAAGTGTGTTTTCACTCAATTCCCCAACCAGCCCTCTCATTCTTTCAGAGTTTAGATGATCTTTTTTAATGCCTCATCCTGAAACTTCTTGACTTGCTTCATTACGTCAGAGGTCATGATTAGTTGGTATGCTTTCACCCGAATCGGCTCGGGCCTCTCCTTCCGGCTAAGAGCATCGGCCACCACGTTGGCATTGCCCGGATGGTAATGGATCTCGCAATCATAATTCTTTATAAGCTCCAACCATCGCCTCTGCCTCATGTTCAGATCTTTTTGCTCGAAGAAGTACTTCAAGCTCTTATGGTCTGTGAAAATGGTGCACTTCGTTCCGTACAGATAGTGCCTCCAAATCTTTAGTGCAAAGACCATGGCCGCTAGCTCCAAGTCATGAGTAGGGTAGTTGACCTCATGAACCTTCAACTGTCGGGATGCATAGGCTATAACTTTCCCTCTCTACATTAATACACACCCCAACCCCGAGTAAGAAGCACGTGAGCATACTACCAAATCCCTGCTTCCTTCGGGTAACGACAAGACAGGAGCTTGAGTCAACCTTACCTTTAACTCCTCGAACGCCTGTTCTTGGGCTTGACCCCACGTAAACTTTACATTCTTTTGGGTCAACTTGGTCAGTGGAGAGGCGATCTTGGAAAAGTCCTGAATGAACCTTCGATAATAAACCGCCAACCCTAAGAAACTACGAATCTCGGATAACGTCCTTGGAGACTTCCGTTGCATCACCGCCTCCACCTTAGCAGGGTCTACAATACCCTCTGGGTTTATCACGTGACCCAAGAATTGGACTTCGCATAACCAGAACGCGCATTTGGAGAATTTGGCATACAACTTCTCCCTTCTCAAGGTCTCTAACACCCCCTGAATGTGATCGGCATGCTCCTCCTTGCTCCTTGAATAAATCAGGATATCATCAATAAACAAAATCACTGATTTATCTAACATTGGCTCACACACTCGATTCATCAAGTCCATAAAAGCAGCTCGCGCATTGGTCAATCCAAACGACATAACGAGGAACTCATAGTGACCGTAGCGCGTGCGAAAAGCTGTTTTAGGAATGTCCTGCTCCTTCACCTTCAGTTGATGGTAACCAGATCGAAGATCTATCCTTGAAAACCAACTGGCACCTTAGAGCTGATCAAACAGATCATCTATCCTTGGTAAGGGGTATCGGTTCTGCACAGTTAACTTGTTCAGCTCTCGGTAGTCAATACACATCCTCATACTACCGTCTTTCTTCTTCACAAACAGGACCGGAGCACCCCAGGGAGAGATACCCGGTCTAATGAACCCCTTATCGAGCAGCTCTTGCAACTGTTCCATGAGTTCTTTCATTTCTGTGGGAGCTAATCGATACGGTGCTTTGGCAACGGGTTGAGCACCAGGTATCAAGTCAATTTGGAATTCAATCTCGCGATCCGGTGGCACGCTGGGTAAGTCTTCGGGAATACGTCCGGAAAGTCACGCACAACTGGTACATCAGATAGTTGTGGTGTTGGCGTGTCCACATCCTTCACGTAGGCCAAGTAGGCACTACATCTGCGCCTCATGCACTTTCCTGCCACCGCCATCGAAATCACTTTCGGGATTGTCACGACGCGATGTCCATAAATTGTAACCAAACTCCCATCGGAGGCAACTAATCGAATCATCTTCTTGCGACACACGATGTTTGATTCATAGGTTGCTAACCAGTCCATCCCTAGTACTACATCAAATCCACCTAGGGTATCACGTGTAACTTAGCAGCAAACCTATGACCTTCTAGTTCTTTGGCATAGTCCTCTATCACATCAGTAATTCTAGTGGACTTACCAATAGCAGTTTCTACGTCGAATGGTGCACTGACCTTCCTACTAATAACAGGAAACTTAGCATAGAAAGTAGTAGAAGTAAAACTCCTACTAGCACCGGAATCAAACAATATAGAGGCACAAGTTTGGTTTACCATAAACATACCTCACACAACATCAGGATCAGCTCTGGCTTCCTCCCGGGTCATGGTGTAAGCTCTAGCACCGGCCCTCTGCCCTCCTTGCTTCGGCTTCTTCTTCTCTGCCCTAGAGCTCTCTACCCTCGGCTTCTTACAGTCTCTAGCGATGTGACAAGGCCGACCACACCTAAAGCATACGTTCATCCCCATTCTGCACTGGTGTATGCTCCCTCCCACATTTGTCACACCTCCTCAGTCCTGATCCAGATGTGACAACATGTCGATCACCCACCTTTGCCACCTTCTTGTTTGGAGCAGTTCTACCACGTCCAAACCGTTTCCCATTCCAGTTCTGACTACCACCATCCTTCCTATCCACCTCAGCCACCACCAACTCGCGCTCATCGTATAATCTGCCAGCCAAGTCAACTGCCGACCTAAAAGTGCTCGGCCGGGTGACAATCATATGCCTACGGATATCCGCCGGTAGCCTCTGGATGTATCTTTTAATCTTTCATGACAATGATGTCACTTGATCGGTCACCACCATGCCATTTCATTGAATTTGGTAGTGTACCGCTGGTGTGTGATCGTTCCCGCTTCCAGCTACAGGAAATCTCTTTCCACCTTGTCCATCTCTCTATGAGGACAAAATTCCTCGATCACTAGCTTCTTCAGTTCAGGCCATCTCATTTTTCCAATGGCCCTGCTACCCTCATCTTGGACAACGTCGCCCCACCAGCAAAGCCGAGTCCATAAAGGAGTGGGTAGCGAATTTCACCTTTTGATCCTCATGGCACTCACTGATATCGAGAACAACCTCCATCTCCCGTACCCACCGGTGAGCAGCTGCAGTAGTGCCGTTTCCATTGAAAGTTGGGGGCTTGCATCTCATAAACACCCCGTAGTTGCAGCCTCGGGTCGCCTCCGGCACAAGCTCTTCTTCCTCATCCTCCTCATCGGACGGAACTGTCTCAGTCTCGGGCTGTCTTCTTTTGCTCGTAGGTCCACCCTTTTCCTTTCTCTCTCCCTCTCTCTCTGCCTTGATCACTTCGGTCACCACAGACGGTAGAATCGTCTGCATGACCTAGTGAACCTCTTCCACCACAACCTCCTTTACTGAGGCCCTCAAATTGGCGCTCTCCTCGCCACCCTCTAGATGAGGGGTCTTTGGTTCTTCATGAACCAGTTTCTCGACTCGTGGTCTCCCTCTCTTGGGTCGCGGAGCAGCACCATAACCTCCACCAGGAGAGGCCTTTGAAGATCTACCTCCAGCCATCCTCTATAAGCACACTATAAGATGTAAACACTAACACGATCATTCAAGGTAATACTCAGTTTATGTCAAGTATAGTAAGTCCCTAATTACAGTGGCCAGTTGTGATTAGCCACTTACTTTACTCTTCATACCCCAAGCATCTCCTATCCCGACTTCATCAGTATCTAAATCTACTAAGAGCACATAATCAAATAGCATGCACACATAATACCGGTTAATCATTAGGAGAAGACATACCTGATGGCACGTAGCTACTCGGGCTGACATCCCTCCATTTGTCCCATTTTCAGTTTAAGTTCAGGTTTTAAAAGTTTATTTAACCCAATTCTCTTAAACTTTGGCTCTCATACCAACTTGTAAGGCCCCGTTCCGGGAAACCTCACAGTTGGACAATCATGGCAATTAAAACATTAAACATTACAATTAAACAAGCTTAAGCAGCGGAATAATTTATCAAAATCCATTCACTTCATTTAAAAAACTGTTGTTAAGAAATACATTATCATTGACTATTTACAAAAGACTTGTTTATATGCATTACAAAAAAACAACACAGAGTACAAATCGATGTCAGACTTTCCCTGCCGAGTAGCTTCACCCTCGTGCCATCCTCAGCAATAATTACTTTGCCAACTGAAAATCTATAAAAGTTAGCATTGCTATGTGAGCTCTAGTTTTATAAGTAATAAATTACTTTCTATATGTTGTATCTGAAAATACTCTTTTCGGTAAAATACAACTATGTACTGTATTTGCGAGCACGCATCAACTATATGAAGAAATATTGTTCGTTCTCTTTACTATAGGGCTTGTCTATTCTCTAAACTTTTATCTTTATGTTTCACTTTCTGTATGGACGAGTGAGCAATACCCCAAATATATGTGCGATGGAAAACGGATGATGGGCCATCTATATCCCTCGAAAGGGTCAACTGTATCCCTTGAAAGGGTCAACTATATCCCCCGAAAGGGTCAACTGTATCCCTCGAAAGGGTTCTATGTACTATGTACAAGGCCAACCCAATCACCCAGGGCACGCTGCAAAGGTCCTACCAATCTCAGTTAATTGACCGTGTGTGCATAATAGGGTAGCTAACCCGCAACACAGTTGAGCTCACGACAACATGGTCGTGTACCTCCTGTAAGCTAGCAAGACTTGTTAACATTATTATTAATGTTCCTCTTCTTTCTTTATTGCTCTTTCACTTTATTATTATGATATACTTTACATTACGATAATAACATACCACGTAAAGTCACATACTATAAGTAATAATAATAAAAGCAATAACAATAATGAGGAACAATCATAATCAATCATATTATGCATGAAACATCATCATCAATAAGCCCTTAGTCAACCTCGGTCACAACCCTAAGGCACAGACTCCCAGAAAAATTCTGTAAAAATTTCTAAGTCTTAAGCGCATGGGAACTATTTGGGCGCATGAGCCCTGTTCGGGCGTTTCATCACTAAGTAGGCGCATCAGCCAATACTTAAGCATTTTTACTTTAGGTGCATGATTTATTCAGGCACATGGGCACTATTTATGCGTATGAACACTTAGACGCATGAGTAATTCAGGCACATGGACACTTAGGCGCATGGGCCACTTGGGCGCATGGGCACTATTGGGGCGCATGGCCCTTTACTTAGTCGTCCAGCTAACATTTCTAGACGCATGGGCCACTGTTCAGGCGCATGGGCTGTACTCTATCGTTTCTAAGGTAATCTTAGGCGCATGAGCTACTGTTTGGGCACATGGATCACACTTACTTAGTTTTACTATGGCATTTTCAGGCGCGTGAGCCTTATCTAGGCGCATGGACCTTCTGTTCAACATGTTTCTAGTATGTTTTCAACCCAATTATCAAATCCATCTCTTCTAAGCTTAATGTGGCTATTCTAACATGAATAATCTATAAGCATTCAAGAATCACATTCATTCATGGAAAAAACATACAGGCATACATACTTAAACATTGGAAAAATCATTTAAATACATTTTCAGCCCCAAAGATGTTTGGAAACAAGTAAAACCGGGGTCTAGAACTCACCTCATGCAACTTGGGTGTTTCTTCCTTTCTAACCCGCTTGAAAATGAGTTCAAACATCTAAAAACACCACTAAACACGCACACCCGAGCACATACACAAACACATAAGCACATAAGCATGTAACCGGGATAAAACCCGCCATAAACATGTAAAAATCACGAATTCTTACCTTGAATTCGTTCACTTCTTCTTCTTCCACAAACCGAGAGTTCTCTTCTGTTCTCTCTCTCTCTAGAACCGAAGAAAATGGTGATGTGAAGTGAGGGTGGGCGGCCATGCCCACCTTTACACCAACTTTTCAAAGTTTTGTCCTTTTGGACACTTTTGGTCCCTCCACTTGGACCTTATAGCGTTTCTTTCTTTTATTCTTAACTTCTTGTCTTTTAGATAATTAATCGGGTGATTGAAACCAACAACCTAGTTTGTAGGGTAAAATTTGTAATACAACTTACTAAAGTTTGAAACTCATAAATATAGGTTCTAAAAATTGAAAAAAGAAACATCATAAGTATTGAGAAGCAAGACAAAGTAGGTCATCCTATCATCCTTGTAGTCTGACCCATAAACTTAAATTTAATATCAAATACATGTTAAAAAAGAAGATCTGGCTTCACATGTGGAATATAATTTTTGTCAACTTGTTAAATATGTTATATGCCATTTGAAATGCTAGAAAAAACATTTGGTTCGAATTAAGCTGAACAATTTGCTTATAATTTGGGCAAATGAATAAGTCTGACTTGCAAAAAGGAAGTGATGTAGTATTTAGGAGATATCTCATGAAAAAGGTTCTATAATTTTCACGGTAACGTATGAATGACATATATTTAATATATTGGTTACAAAAGACGTATTTTTATGTTTTGGGTAAATGTTTTCATGTATTTACATGTAAAACATGATTTTGTAGAAAAGTTTTAACTAATATATATGTGTATATATATATATATACACACACATACATATAAATCTTCGTTTTCAGTATTAGGCTTCTCCTATTTTCTTATTAATATATACATTTTATGTAACCTAATCAACGAAGACTTAGGTTCTGTTTGTTTTTTCTACAAGAAATTGTCTATAGTCCATGGACTGATCTGTAGGAGTATAGGTGAACCAAACCTCTATAGTTTGCAACAAGAAGAGTATATGTTTTATAACATATGTAGACTATTACAATATACTGAGTATACGGCGGTGCTGGATGGTGTCAGTGATGGTAAATGGTAGGTGGTGTTGGACGATGGGTGGTGTTGGTGACAGACGGTGGGTGGAGGCGAATGGTGGTGGTGGTGGCGGAAGATGGTGGTGGACATAGGTGGTGGTGGATGATGTTGCTTAATCCTCTCCAAACATTAAAATACTTTAGAAGTGGTTGTGCCAAATCTACACTATGCCAACCTCACGCATATGTTTTTTATTAAAAGTCCTTCCAAAAAACAAACACTTTGTGGATCTCAAAATTTGCATGTGGTCTGCATGGCGCCAACAAAAGAAGACATGAAGAGCTTTTATGAAAAACAAACACCTTTTTTGTAAGGTTTATACTTAAAGGCTGAAGCAACCAAAGTAACGAAAGAGCTCTTAGCATGCATGCATAAAGTACAGGGTAAAGTTACTTCCGAAGTTTTACATAACTCAAATAAAATATGCTATGTGTAAAATCGTTCGAAGCCAAATGACCAAATTTTCCAAAGCCAAAGATGAAGCATTCTGAAGCTTTAGAGACAATGTTTTTCAAAGCCAAAGATTGATTTCTTTCAAAAATAGAGAAGACATGCTTTCTCTGATCACCTTTTGACAAAATCTAAACAACTTTCACTGTCACCTCTGAACACTCACCAACTTAGATAAGTTGGTGAAAATGTCCATAGTTTTGTTAATTGTAGATTAAGTTCATTGGCCTATAACTTTCTACTTATGTATCTTTGATCCTTTTCTTAATATATTAGGGTGTGAGCTATGGCATGTCATAGTCACTAGTCGTAAGGAAATCTACCTTTTGACTATACATTAATCTTATTGTCTTAATTATTGTTTCTAGTTGGCTTTCAAAGTATAGCTAGTTGTAGGATGTAATATAAAGTGTCTAACGTATTTATATATATCTTTATGATCTGTAACACTAGTAATAGAACTTGAGAGCAATACACAACATTCTTAAAACCAAATACTATCTTGTTCTTGTTCTATCTTATATTTACTTGTGTTCATAGTATCATTAACATACACTCGATTCCCTAATTGATCTGTTTAAGTGTTCTAAGTTTCTCCTCATTGTGAAACAATTACATTGACCCCCTTCATCTTAAAGCTCAGGAATATCTTAGGAAGTCAAATTGGTTTCAGTAGCTTTTATAAAACTTTCGAAGAATAATTACCTTTAGAAGATTTTCGACTTCCAAGAATACTACCTTTTTGGGCACTTTTTTAAATATGGGACGGACTTCCGGATTTCAAAGTTTATCCCTTTGCTTTACCTCTCTAACCTAAATTCACTGACAACCTCCTTTGTTCATACGTTTCTTTATCATAAAGCTACTCATTAATGACCAACCTTGATACACAAAACCATCCAAATTTTTCCATGTTTTACACAGGCAACACAATCAGGTTACTCTGTTATCATCTGAGAAAGATCGTAGTTTCTCAGATGTTTGCCGTTTCTTGACTCTATCAAACTTCTTCACCTCGCTCACCATAGATCCTTTATTATATGAAGAAAAACTTTTGGAGTTTAGAGGACCTACCAAGAGGCCATATGGATGGGGAGAAGACATTGTCAGCCATAGTGCAGGGAATGAGAGCTTTTAGCACACTAGCCACCATTAACACCCATCTTAGGCTGAATTATGAAAAAGGTGAGTTGTCCTTCCCGAAATCTACTATGATCCAGTCCTTCATGAATATGGGCTATGGGGTTGATTACTTCGTAAGAACCTTCAGGAAAGGAAAGGTCTCCTCCCAATGGAAGTACCTCCTCCATGTGGTCATTCATTGTTTATCAAACAAGCATGGAGGTTGGGATCAAATTCTAGAAGAACTTTCCAATATAGTCTGTGGCATGGTATAAAGTATCAAGTTCAAGTACTCTCAATTTGTATATAAAAATTTTCTTGCTAACTTAGACTCCTTAGATATTACATGTTCCCTAGATATGTTCAACACATTCTTAATTGTGAATTGGGCTCACAGTTAAGGGGAACATGTAATGTTCCTAAATGGGATAGATGAATCCCAACATCTTTAAAGCAATAGAAAAGCCTACTTTGGGCTTCTCAGGGGTAGAAACAACCCTAGTCCCAAAAATATTAAAGCTTATAGCTCAAGGTGATAACATACTAGCACCAACTAGAGTTGAAGTCACACCTTCTACATTTGAAGATCCAAACGAACCCCTTCACAAGCTACTCAAGTTGTGCAGGCCCCATATGCTCACCCATGCAGGAGGAACTAGACACTAGAGCTCCCATATCTCCTAAGAGCAAACTACTCCATCACTTTATTGATTAGTGTTAAGGTTCCGCATGCTCAGCCTGATGAGCTCACAACCCCCATAGCCTGAAGCCTTCACTAAGAGTCTCCAAACTCTAGTGAATAACATTCAGGGGAAAGATACTATCCCTAACCTCTTAATCTTAATCAACCAATTCCCAACCTTGAATTCTATAATGATGAAGACATAGGATTTAGTGAGTACCATGAGTCTCTCTTCTCCACCCCTTCTCAAGGAAAGATGAGTGCTCCTCACTCACCCATGTCTAGCCAATATCATTCACCCACAACTAAGGTAGATCTCCTTGAACTTTTTGAGGAGGTCCACATGGAATAGGCCCTTCTTTTGCAAGTGATTACATCTTTAAGACCTCAACAATGGAAACATAACCTTTGACACTTAAATTGTAGTTGTCATGGTGTAGGGGAAATCCAACAGCCAAGAACTTAGTCTTGGTGATGAGGAAGAAGACTTTGGTCCTATTCTCTCATCCCCCTGTGATTTTTCTAATAAAGATAAGGGGAGTCTAAAACTAAAGGTGCACAAACTGACTAAAACTTTCACCAATTTAGTCACAAAGTTAGTTACCTGGAATCTCAGGTGACTACCTTACAAAAAGGGTCAATGACGAGCAACTTGTGATCACCGATCTAAAGGACAAGGTAGCTAAAAGACCACTTAGGAGGACTCAACCATGGCTACAAGAACCTATGGACATATAACCTCTACCTCACTTATGCAAGAAGGTAATGATACCAAAAAGGGGTGAAAGTCCTACCTACAATCACATAACCTTGGAGTTCTTCTCAAAGTATGGACATATAGGATTCTCCATCCTCAATTGCATTTGTCCATGCTCAGCAACCTCCTCAAGTCCATATTGATGTGGATTCACTCATAAAAGGTCTGTTTGAGGAGGGTATACCAAGGGCAATGTCTACCCCATCTGACCTTACTGAGAATCAAGTTGTAGGACGGAGGTATGACATTGATAGAAGAGTCCTAGTAATCTCTAGGTGTTAGGGACAGAAGGAAATCTTTAACTTTTGCGATATGAGATTCTATGAGAGAACCTATCTTGTTGACCTTCCACTTGCCAACCTAAGTCAAAATAGATAAGATATAAGGTTAGCTTATAGAATTTAAGACAAGTTGCTCGAAGAGTTTAAATTGAGAACCAAATTATATAGAAAGAAGCTATTACATTAATGAACTCATTTCTCTTCCCTTAGAAGAGTTAAATAAAGTGGTTGAAATTAAGCTGTCAAAGGAAAGAAAGAAGACAAAGTATTCAGAAGTGCTCCTCGAGATTAAAGAGGAAAGGAGGAGGAAGAGACTTTATAAGAATGCTCATACTCTCTCCCCAGTTCAAAAAATCCCTAGGATAGAGACTGTGGAAACCGAGCAACAACCTCGAGTAGACAAAGAAACAGATAGACAAAATATGATCAACAATTTGAGTGGCATATGCCTCTATTAGGCATCTTCACTTCTTCCCTTATCCTGTGAGTGCATGGAGTTTGATTACCCCAAGCAGCTTGACCAACAAGTAATAAAAGAACAAACAGCTACTAAGAGGAAGATGAATAAAGAAGCTGCAAAGTCAAGAGCCATCATCCAAAAGAGTCTAAAGAAGTGTGTTGATAGGCAGAGGATGATAAGCTTCTTGAAGTTGTATGGATTCTCCGGAAGGAGGCTGGGTCCAATGTCTCTATCCACCATGGATGAGCCCACTAGGGTGATCAAGCAGAAGATTTAAAAGGGTGAGCTCATTTACTTGCATTCTCCACCAAGTCAGGTTGCACCTAAAGTTGAGGTCAAGGTTATACCATGAGAAACAACACAACCTGGACCTAGTGCTGGACCACAACCAATTTCATCTTTTGATCCATAGTATGGTCCTGATCCCTCTCCTTTCGAACATGTGATGGAAAAAGACCCAACTGAGAAAGACATACAAGAACAACCTAGTGCTAAAGGCCATACTTTTCAGTTGAAATATGGAAAGAGGAATAAAAGGATAGCCATGAAGAGGGATAGTAAGAGAAAGAAGAAGTCCAAGGAGTCCACCTTTACACCTCAAGATGAGTTAGAGTATCCTGAGGCTACTCAAGAAGAGGTGGCTTAAACAAGTCCAACAAATGTAGAGCCTCTTGATGCTAGAAGACCCATCTTAACCTGAACCTTTGCTACTAATATGGACAGATGGTATGTCATTAGAGATCATGGAGGTTAAGATGTCTACTTCTAGCAAGACATACTTGACCTTCCTCTGTATGATCTTTATGACATGAGGAGATGCTATGAGAGTCTCAGTGATCCTTACCAAATGATAAAGAAAAGAATGGTCTTGATCCTAATAAGAACTATCAATAGATGAGTAGTCTCTTTAATTTTTAGTAGCATCAGCCTAAGGGGAGTTTGTAAATTTTATACTTTAAGGCTAAATGTTGGACCCTTGAAAGGATCATAAATGCCAACTCAATGGGTGATTTTATGATTGCTCTACTGAAATCCCTTAAGTCCAAGAAGAAATGCAGATGAAGAATCTGCTATGAAGAACAAAGTATTGTCTCCCGCATTTGTCAAATGCGAAAGACATAAAACAAATACCGAAGAGTATTTGTTCTTCCGCATTGACAAATGCGGAAGACCAAGAATGAATGCGGACAAGTATTTACTCTTCCGCATTGACTAATGTGGAAGACTAAAAGTGAATGCGAACAAGACTTTGCTTATCCGGATTAACAAATGCGGATGACCGAACAAATGCGCATAAGTATTTGTTCATCCGCATTAACCAATGGGGATGACCAATATACTAATGCGGTTGATCAAGTGAACCAATGCTGATCAAGTTAACTCATCCGCATTTGTCAATGTGGATGAACAAGCAAAGATGTGGATGAAGACTTAGACTAGTTCCAATGTAATAGGTCAGGGGTAGTTTAGTCATTTTGTAAAAGGCATCTTGTCTGCCTATAAATAGAATAGATACCTCGTACATGAGGTGACAACTAATAGATAGAGAATTTTTTTTGTAATTATTCTCTGTAATTCATCAACTTTCACATATCAATACAAAAGCATTTATGAATATTTTTCTTGCATTGAATGTTCTTTGATTGTTTGTTTCCGCCACTCAATCACTGACTTGATTACCATATTCGATTCACAGTAAGAATCTCACTCTTACTCAACTCCAGTCAATTGGTATCAGAGCTTTGGCTCTCGATTCTCTTTCAGATCTATGAAAGAACTGAATAGAATTCGATTGATGTGGTAATCAAGTTGGTAGTAGAGTATATCATATTCTCTACTTAGTAAACATCATTAATTACTCCTGTCAACACATACTCACCAAAATACTCACAACAACAAGAAACTCAAATACCATCACAGATCTGTTTCTGAATTCCGTTGGAACTGTTTGGACTAATTAGAGTAATCAATCCTAAAAATAATCTAAATCAATATTATACCAGTTAAACGCATAGTTAAAATGGACTCTAACAGCTACTCAGAACTTGGTCATACACCTAAACCTCCAATGCTTAAACAAAAATCTGAGTTTAAACAGTGGAAAATCAGGTTTAGGAATTACATCACAGGTGTAGATCCTGATTTCTAAATATCAATATGCAAGGGGCCACACATCCCTGTTACTCTATCTGCAGATCAAGCTGCAATATACAGAACTGCTAGAATACCCATTGAAGATCTGACCTTAGATGAAGAAGACTACAAGAAAATCAAGATAGACCTCAAAGCCTACTCAATTCTGACTCAAGCACTCAAGATGGATGTGCTAAAAAGATTGGAGAGGTATGGAACTGCAAAAGCTGTGTGGGATGCACTCAAAATCATGTGTGAAGGAAGCAGTGAAGTGGCTGAAATCAACAAAGACAAGCTTGTTAATCCGTATGAAACATTCCACCACACCAAGGGTGAATCAATCTCTAAACAACTACATTGATTTGTATAGTTAGTAAATGACTTGGAAATCATGGGAGTCACTTACAAAATTAAAGAATTAAACAAAAAACTGATTCACAGTCTCCTTGAAAGCTGGAAACAGAATGTAACCATGCTGAAAAATACTCTTGATCTTGAGAGTACTACTCTAGACATCATGATAGCCAAAATTGAGGCTTTAGAACTTGATGAAAGAAGCAGAAATCTTGGTGGACCTAGAGTGATTGAGGCTTACAAATTCCATTAGAATTTCATTCTGTGGAAAATGCATTCATCATTGAGGTGGATGATTTTATCTCATCTAGAGATCAAATGAACATACTGGATTCATTGCAACTCCACCAATCAATCATCCTTCAACCTCATCTCAACCTCCTAGAGTCACTGCTGCTCCTCGAACTCCAAGAGTCAATACTATTCCTCAAACCAATCCTGAAGACTCAAGATCAAAGAACAAAAGGCAACTTAGAATGCGTTTGTTGCAAGGTTTGAAGCTTACTTGGGTGGAAGACTCACTTCTGCTCATCTCATTCAAGAAGATCTAGAGGAAATGGATCCAGATGATGTGGAAGAAATGGATCTACAATGGCAATAGCCATGAATGAAAATACAAAATTTGGATATGATAAATCCAAGGTGAAATGCTTCAACTGTGGCATGGCTGGCCACTTCTCAAGAGAGTGCAATGCCCCCAAGAGAACAACTATCGAAGGAACTCTCCAGGTCAATCATCCGCACAGCATAACTCAAACTTTCACTCAAGCAACCAACAGCAACAGTGTCATCAACACCAATCATATCAGAATCCACCCCGACTGACATATCAAGCTCATGGAAGCAGTCAGTCTTCAGCCAGTGCTCTAGTGATAAAGCAAGATGGAATATGTGACTGGAGTGTATATGTAGAGGAAGTCAAACCTTAATTTCAAAATCATGCACTTATGGCTCACATCAATGATGGACCATCTCCAATGCCTACTGAGGTAAAATCTAACATTTGTAGTGAAAAATGCATTAATGAATTGCAATGGTATATGGAGCATAATCACAATCTGGTTGATAAAATCAAAGAAGAAAAGGTGAAGTCAAAGATGATGAAAAGAGAAATAAGAAACTTTGAAATCAAAATTAAATCTCTCATCTCTGACATAGAAAAACTACATGGTGAGAAGTACACTCTTGCAGCTGAGATTGAGCTACTTACTCATAAGTTAGCTCAATCTAAGGCTCAACAATCTATGACTGAAGTGAAACTTGAAAAGTTTCAAATATCTTCAGTCAAGCTGCAAGAGATGCTAGGTTCCCAAAAGGATCCTAAGGACATGATAGGGATTGGGTATAATTCATGTCCTCCACCATACATTGATAACTACACTATCATGCTTGAATCTGTCTCACTCTCTGAAGCAACTGAACCTAAAACTATGGAACCTAAATCTGTAGTGAAACAGGTGACCAATCCTCAAAACAAACCTGATGTTTATATTGAAACCAATGAGGATAAAATCAAGTTAGGGCACCCGATTAAAATCAAAGAGTGTTCAGACAAGATAGTGAGTGTCATGAAACCATCAAGCCCTGTAAAAGAAATTGTACATTTTATAAAATTCATACCGTCTATTTTACAAGGAAAAAAGAAATATGTCAAGACAGTGAAACCCACTACTGAGAGTAGTTCTGATAATGAGATTGTATGTCCACAAAATTCAAGCAAATCTGAAAAGGTTTCACTGAAAAAGAAACAAACTGTAACACTGAGTTCAACACATAAAACTTCATCAGACCCTCAGTCTTCAAGATTAAGGCAGGGAGTTGGGTTTGATATCTGTAACAAGGAACATGTTGACCAGTTTGAGAAAGAGGTAAGAAATACATTGAAGAAATAGAAACAACCCAGACAATTAAACAAAAATAGTGTTGTGAAGCAAACTACTAAAAGGGCTGATTTTGATTCATCACCTAAAGAAAAGAAAGTAACTCATCAAAAGAAAATATCAGTTGAGTCACACAAAGAAAAATCTGATTTAAGAAACAAACAAATGTATTGTGACATTTGTGAAATGTTCAATCACAAGACAGATAATGCTTCTTCAATCAATATTGTTCTATCTGTGATATGAACAATCACTCCACCAAAAATTGCTAGATCAACAAATGACAGAAATAACTTAAAGGAACTGAGGAAGGTCAAAGAAATCATGTCACAATGAAATACAAACTTGACCTTCCTAAGCAAAAACCAACTTTTGATAATGAAAAACGGGCTAATTTTTACAAAGAAATAGAGACTAACAATTTCATTATTCATCTAAATCCTTAGTAGATGTTAATGAGATGACTCAACCCATTCAATACCAAAAATCTCGCAGGACACCTCCATCCAAATCACAATTTAGAGGAAATACCAGGAGGTCACTATCATGAATAGGAACGGGAAACTCAAGACCATCATGGCTTGGGTTCCTTATTCTAGTTAGTTGTGTTTGCTTGCAGGTTCATCCATAAAGGTCTAATAGCCTATGGTACGTAGACAGTGGATGCTCCCGACACATGACTGTAGATCTTCCCTCCTTCATGACTTCAAGCACATACAAGGAACTAATGTGGCATTCGGTGGAGATTTAGAAGGTGGTAGAATTACAGGATAAGGATCTGTGACAAACGGGATGTTGAGCTCTGATAGAGTGAACTACTGTGAACAACTGAATTTCAATTTGCTAAGCGTGTCTCAGATCTGCGACAAAAAATATTCCACTCACTTTACAGACACTCATTGCTACATTCTGAAACCTGGATTTCAGATCCCTAAAGAATGGGTTGTCTTAAAGACTCCGAGGAAGAATAATACATATGTCTTAAACCTGTGTTCTGAATCACCTAAGTAAGAAACATGTCTTTTGTCTAAAGCATCATTTGATGAGTCACACCTTTGGCATAGACGCTTGGGGCACACTAACTTTAAAAATATGAACAAGTTAGTCAAAGGAAACCATGTCATTGGTCTCTCTCAAAAATAATTCAATTTTATTGATCAATGTTCAGCGTGCCTCAAAGGAAAACAACACAAATCGTCTAACAAAACTAAGTTGGTTAACACTAACAATACTCTATTGAAGCTACTTCACATGGATTTATTTGGACCACTCATGTAATGAGTATGGAAAAGAAACAATATTGTTTAGTGTTCACTGATGACTTTCACGATTCACATGGGTCTTCTTCCTAGTTCATAAAAAGGAAGCATCCCAAATCATTCAAGAATTTGTCACTAAAATTGAAAATCAACTTGATCTTAAGGTCAAAATAATTAGAAGTAATAATGGTACTAAGTTCAAAAATGAAAATATGAGTTCCTTTTGCGCAACCAAGGCATTGCTCATGAATTCAGTGCAGCTAGAACTCCTCAACAAAATAGGGTAGCTGAAAGGCAAAATAGAACGCTGATTGAAGCAGCAAGAACGATGCTAGCCGATGCTAAACTCCCAATCACCTTCTGGGCAGAAGCAGTTAACACATCGTGCTCTATCCAAAATCGAACTCTGATTGTTAAAGAAAGTAACATGACACCTTATGAACTGATATTTCATATGAAACCATTTTTTGGATTCCTCAAATCATTTGGTTATCCACTCTCAATATTAAACACCCGAGATCATTTGGGAAAATTTTCATCCAAGTCTGCTGAAGGATTCTTTATAGGTTATTCTGCTATTTGAAAGGTTTATAGAGTGTTCAATCCTAGATTGAACATTATTGATGAATCTACAAATGTTCAATTGAAAGAACATTCATTTCCCAAATCTACAAATGGTCCTGACTGGTTTGTTTGACATTGACATGTTTACAAAATCATTTGACCAATTTTACTTGTCTAATGCGGGAAATATACATTCAAGTGATAATTCATCAGCTGTAGAAAGAAGAGATAATTATCCATTCATTACACCTACATTTGATGAACACGTGAATGAAGATGTTCCTCTTCAAGCTGATCCCATAAGACAACTGTCACAAAACCTTAGTGTTTCTTATGAAGAAGGTCCCAGCCTGGTGCCATCTCTCTCAGATGACTTCTCATCCCGTTGAAACACAAGGTACATCAAATGATGCAAGCAATCTTAGTGCTCCTAAAGATGTAGCAGTTACTGAAACAGAAGTTGACAATCTTCATAATTCAACAACAATAAAAAATGAATGTACCTCTGACCATAATGAATTGAATGTCTCCAATCTTGATGTAACTATTGCTGGTGACACCATTCCAACCACAAGAATACATAAGAATCATCCAGTTGAAACCATTATTGGTGATCTTATTGGTGATCTTAATGAGAGGGTGACAAGAATCATCCAGTTTGTTCTCATGCTTTGTATGTCAAACAACACCCAAAAACATCAAAGAGGAACTTCAAGACAATAATTGGATTGAAGGAATACAGGTAGAATTGCTCTAATTCAAAATTCAAGAAGTATGGCAGCTGGTAGATCTTCCCGAAGGACAATACCTTATTGGTACCAGATGACTGTACACGAACAAGACTGATGATAGAGGGATCGTCATCAGAAATAAAGCAAGACTAGTTGCACATGGATACACTTAAGAAGAAGGAATCATCTACGATGGAGTGTTTTCTCCTATTTCCAGACTAGAAGCAATCAGAATCATTCTTGCATATTCTCTGTCTATGAAATTTACTGTTGATGAAATGGATGTAAAGTGTGCCTTCCTGTATGGAAAGATTGCTGCAGAAGTCTATGTGAGTCAACCACCTTGCTTTGAAGATCCAGATTTCCCTCACAGAGTTTACAAGCTTGACAAAGCTCTGTATGGTCTTCATCAAGCACCTAGAAAGTGGTATGAGATCTATCATCCTTTCTTCTTGAACATGGGTATGAAAGAGGAAAGATTGATCAGACTCCCTTCAAAGAAAAAGAGGAAAAGACATGCTGTTAGTCCAGATCTACGGGGATGACATTATATTTGGCTCGACAAACAAGTAACTCTGCAAAGAATTCAAAGACGTTATGCATTCAAAGTTCCAAATGCGTGCTATGGGGGAACTCACCTTCTTTCTAGGGGTGTAAGTCCAACAAAAAGCAGATGGAATTTTCATCAACCAATCAAAATATGTAGAAACCATGTTAAAGAAATTTCACTTTGCTGACTGTCAGTCTATCAGAACTCCTATGGATACTAAAGTGAAGATTGGACCTCACCCTAAAGGCAAATCAGTTGATCAGACTCACTATCAATCAATGATAGGTTCACTCATGTATCTAAAAGACAGTAGGCCTGACATTACGTTTGGTGTTTGTGTGTGTGCCACATATCAAGTTGATCCAAAAAAATCACATGTGAATGCAGTCAATAGGATATTCAGATATCTAAAGGGCAAGCCAGCACTTGGGTTATGGTATCCAAAAGAAGGAGAATTTAATCTCGATGCCTACATAGACTGTGATTATGGAGGATGCAACTTCAACAGAAAATCCACTTCTGGCGGTTGTCAATTTCTTGGTCCTAGACTAGTATCTTGGCAATGCAAGAAGCAGACAAATGTGTCTGTGTCCACAGCAGAACCTGAGTATATTGTTGCATTAGCATGTTGCTCTCAAGTTCTCTTGATTCAAAACCTGATGCTTGATTATGGTTTTAACTTCTTACACACACCAATTTCTATTAACAACACAGCTGCTGTCTTTATAACTAATAATCTAGTTCAGCACTCAAAAACAAAATATATTGAGATTAGATATCATTTTTTGAGAGACTGTGCTGAAAAAAGTTTAATCAAATTGATTCAAGTACCAACTGAAAATCAATTAGTTGATTTGTTTACCAAGGCATTTGAACCTAGTAGGTTTGAATTTCTGGTTTAGTCAATTGATATAATTAACCTTGAGTAAAAACCATGAAAACATCAAAAACAATTTAAAACATCAGAAAACCACAAAAAGAAATCGAGTTTAATGAAGAAAATAATTCTCTGGGAAATGATATAATTACAGTTGTTATATCATTCACTGTGCTTAATTTCAAAATATAAAAGACTGAAATGACTTACCAAATATGTTGGTAGGCTCAACTTGGAAGAAAAGATACATGCAGTGATGAATTAAAGACTTATTCAATTGTGAAACACTCATCACAAAGAACATGTATGTATTGGCATATCTGAATGCATGTGTGTGTAGTATCCTAAACACACCAGGCACTGATACTTTATGAATATTTTTCACCACATCATGTTTCATCTTTGTTTTGCTGAGCAAAGATCTAATGAAACATGCACATAGTGTAGATGTTATGATGTAAAAGATTCGCAATGTGGAACACATCCAAAATTGGATGAATCAACAAAGTAATACATTCCAAGTGAATGAACAAAAGAATCCTATCATGGATCACCTTCCAAAGTGAAGTGAAAAGAATCCCATTGTGGATCAACATGAAAAAGAATCAAATTAAAATAATCCCAATGAGGATCAGTGAATATGAGATTTCATGACTTAAGTAACCTGGTAAGAAAAGCTATGAAAAAGTTCTACCATGCATTGTATAAGGAGGGTTGATCATTTAATGCTTATGTGTGTGAGGTACACATTGAATAATTACATCAACCAAAATATGATAAAAGTCACTTGCATCAAGATATCAACGAGGTATGAGTTTAAGAGGACAAACATACCCTCAATCTTCAAGTTCATGATCATGTCCATTTAATCATAAAGAATGCACTAGTGTAATGTAAGACTGATAGGATCCCAACAAGAGTTTATTCTGCTCATTATTATAATAATCAAAATAATATTCAAATGGTATGAATCTTTAAAGTTTCTATCCAAATGTGGATATAAACTTTACGTGGAGTAATTTAAAATTTTTGAGTAAGTCCAAATTTTTGTTTATTAACTTAACTTTGAAAAACAAAACAAAAAGAATCTTGGTTGGTGTTGTTGCAATAAGTCATAAAATTATTTCTCAACTTATGCAGATTTTTAGAAGCATGATAAGTCCTTGATATGTCAAAATTAGGAAACTTGTATCAATTGTGACATACAGATCAATCCAAGCAAGAATTTACAACTTCAACACTCAACTTCATAAGAAAAATCAATCAAGGACAAATCTTCATAAGATGAATAATCAATTCAATCACATTAACTTTTGATTAAGTTCAAAAGCTAATGTAGGTAAGTGCATTTGTTAATACGGGTGAAGGTAACCCATGCATGTAACTAATGCGGGTAACAGTATAGTTTCAAGTGCAACTAATGCGGACAATGATTTTACTCTACCGCATTAGTGTGTGAAGTCAATATGGAATTTATTCTACCGCATTTGCTACACGAGTCAAATGCGGATGAACATATCTCTCTCGTATTTGCTACAGTGCAATGATGACCAAGTGTGGTCAACCATATTTGGTGTATCACACAAATGTTGATTGACTTTGTTCTATCACATTTGCTATTGTGTACAAATAAGGATATGATAAAACAAGTAAAAACTCTACCGCATTTGTTACAGTGAATGCTGATGAACATAATCACAAGTTATTCTTCCGCATTTACTACAACACAAATGCGGATAGTCAAAGGTTTCAAGTTCTAACTTCCGCAATTGCAACAGTATACAAATGCAGAAAGAATAAAAAATAAGAAACAAAACTTCCGCATTTACAATAGTAGCCAAATGCGGACAGTCAAAGTCAAAAGTTTGTCTTTCATATTTGCTACAGTTAACAAATGCGGATGACCAAAAGTCAAAAATCAACCATTTCGCATTTGCTACAATGGTGACCGTATTTGCTTTTAGACTTGTAAACTTGTAAAATCTTTCAAAATGTATTATTTGACTATTTAAAGCAATTCAAACGGGTCATTTAATACTTTTCAAATTTGGGAGACTTTATAGTGAGACGAGCGGAAACGTATAGTACACCATCTTCAATCATCTTCATCATAAACAATCAATGATTTTCTTGTGATTCTACTCAATCGACTTCTGTTATCGATTCTAAAACCACATTCGTATCGGAAACAAGGTGAAACTTTCATAAAACTTTTAATCAAGACCTAAGTTTCAGAATGTTAAACCTAAATTAGTCAATGAACCAACTGATAATGAAGAACACAAAAACATATTTTATTGATGTATATAATACACCTTTTCGACTTCAATGAGCATGCAAACCAATAGAAACTCTTATTATCATGAAAACCTTGATATTCATGTTTGTTGTAAGAACAAAGCATGTTGAAAAAAAAATGAAACATTTGAAGCAAATCAATGAAACAAATCTCATTAATGGTTCAAACATAGAAACTATGATTGTTAAATGACAAATTAACCATTTGCTATGACAACAATGGAACAGAAATGACAAGCAGTCATCCTTGTCCATTTAAAGTCAAACTAATAACTAACACACATGCCTCTTGTGTAGATTACATGGCAAATCTTACATGGAGCAAGCTCCATAACGTCAACGGTTATTTAAACCCTAATATGCCTAAAGCTGAAGGATTTGGAGATATGATTAGATTCTTATCTATCACAAGGATACCATATGCCATCACTATGAGACCCACAATCTATGAGAATCTCATCTGGTCCTTCTGGGACTCAGCTGAGGTAGTTGAAAATGATGGTGTTAGAACATTAACTTGGAGAATCAACAATGAGCTCACCTTGAGTATCACTGAAGATTCTGTTAGATGATGCCTACAATTTGGTGATGATGCTAATGATCATCTGGAGCTAGATGATAATAAATAACCACATTTTTTGCTGAAATTGGTTATGAAGGAGGTTTTGAAGCAAAACAGATTGTTAAAGGATTATTGGATCTACCTTGGAGATTCCTAATTCAAATGTTCCAACACTATCTGTCCAAGAGAAAAACAGGATGGAATGACATTCCAATCCTCACATCCTCTGCAATTTGCGCTCTCTGCACCAACAGACCATTTAATATGTCTGCATATGTTTTCAATGGCCTGATTCCAAACATCCAAGAAGGGATAAGATACAAGTTCCTGATGTATCCAAGATTCATTCAATGTCTAATCAATGAATCATTCCCTGACAGTGTTAATGAAGGACCTATCCTTGACATGCCTCACTATGATGCAAGACAAATACATCAAGAAGAAGGACCCAAGAAACTTTTACACTGGTGCTCACTCACATCTTCTTCCTTGGATGATTCAACAATTAAATCAAGCAGGTCAAGCATAACCATCACCATAACCATCACCACAACCATCACCACAACCATCATCACAACCATCACCACAACCATCATCACAACCATCACCACAACCATCACCACAACCATCACTACAACCAACTCCATAACCATCACCACAACAAACACCACAACAATCACCACAACCACCATCACAACCTACACCACAAACAACCCCCAACCTTCACTTATATCACCTCATCATCAATCTTCAATATCACCACCACATCAATCACCTATGTCACCATACCAACCTTTGCAATCATCCCATGATCACCCTACTGAAGTTGAAAGATCAACAAGTGCATCAAAATAATCCAAATCATTTTCTGATAAGGAGGATCACAATGATAAAATCCCTTCAACGAAAGCAGCTTTTGAGCCTGCTCCTTTAGAGAGCTATGCTAAATCTAACATCAACAGGCCTAATGAAAAGGATGAACCAATATCTGAGCTCTTAAAGAAAATAGAAAGGACTTTAAATAAGAGAGCTGGAATCATTAATGACAAAATTTTAGAGCTTGATGAGAAAGAGAATGAATTGAAAGAGCTGGATAAAATTATGAAGCTGAAAGAAAAGAAAAAGACAAAGAGATTGAGTACTTAAAAGCTACACTTGATTCACCATAACTGAAGAAAAATATGAACAAGAACAAGAAAAAGAACAAGATCAAGAACAAGAACAAGAACAAGAACAAGAACAAGAACAAGAACAAGAACAAGAACAAGAACAAGAACAAGAATAAGAACAAGAACAAGAACAAGAAGAGGAACAAGAACAAGAACAAGAACAAGAACAAGAACACGAACAAGAACATGAACAAGAACAAGAACAAGAACAAGAACAAGAACAAGAAAAAGAACAAGAACAAGAACAAGAACGAGAACGAGAACGAGAACGAGAACGAGGACGAGAACGTGAACAATAACGTGAACAATAACGAGAACAAGAACGAGAACAAGAACAAGAACAAGAACAAGAACAAGAACAAGAACAAGAACAAGAACAAGAACAAGAACAAGAACAAGAACAAGAACAAGAACAAGAACAAGAACAAGAACAAGAACAAGAACAAGAACAAGAACAAGAACAAGAACAAGAACAAGAACAAGAATAAGAACAAGAACAAAACAAGAAAAAGAACAAGAACAAGAACAAGAACAAGAAGAAGAACAAGAACAAGAACGAGAACAAGAACGAGAATGAGAACGTGAACAAGAATGAGAACAAGAACGAGAACAGGATCGAGAACAAGAACGAGAACAAGAACGAGAACAAGAACGAGAACAAGAACGAGAACAAGAACGAGAACATGAACGAGAACAAGAACAAGAACAAGAAAAAGAACATGAACAAGAACAAGAACACGAACACGAAAAATAACAAGAACAAGAACAAGAACAATCACAAGCACAAGAGCAAGAACAAGAACAAAAAAATTTAGGTGAAACTGGCAGCAGACCAGGCAGCAAAATTGCCAACGAAACTGCGAGCAAAGTGGCAATGAAACTGGAAGCGAATCTTCTGACTTGACAACAAAATTAGGAGCAAAATTAAGAAAAAATTAACCCCTTCGAGTATTAACTTATCTGTAGGTTGTGTAGTGTGACCCTTGCTTGGGAAGCTTAGTTGTGAAACTGCTCATTGAGTCGAGGTGAGTTCTAGATGCCCTTGTTTATAAGTTTTTTTGTGTTTTGGGGCTATTATACATACTAAATTATGTTTTTAGATGAAAAAGATTTTAAAAGGTTTTAATAGGAATATTGATTTTCCTATAACAAAATATGCTATACAAATGTGTAAAAATAATTTTTTTTCACGCTGAACGCAACACCGCCTCAGCCAGGAGCGTTGCCCCTTGGACCTCGCTGTCAGAGGCTACCGCCCATGAACCCCTGTTGCCCCATGCAGGGTCAGTTATGCTTTTATGATTAATTGTGCTTGGTAATGTTATGTATGATTGTGTTATGTTGATCTTATGTTCCTATTATGTATTACTCCATGACTTAGGAGTTATGACTATGAAATGAAAGAAAAGTATTATGTAACATCAAGCTAAAGTCAATGATAATGATAAAGGGAATGTATGAAAGAACAAATGCATGCATTAATGAAAGAACAAATGTAAGAAAATTCTTGCAAGTAGTGTAAGGAGGTTCACACCCAATGAAGGATAGTAGCTTAATGGTGTGTGGGTTAGCTACCCTGGAAGGATGCACACTGGGGTCTAATCTTGGTGATTCACCATATGTATAGGACCCTTGTTGCTTGCCCTAGGTACTAGAGGCAGCTTCGTGCATAATGTTTCGGGTTTATTGATAGACCTCAGGCCTAGTAACCAGCTTCGTACATATGTTTGCGGTATACCACATGGCATGGGTCCGAAATTTATGGAAGAATGATGATGAATGTACAGAGAATAAGTAAGGAAGACTATGAATGAAAACGAATGATATGATGACATACATTGAATGAAAGATAATGAATAATGATGGATGATAATAATAACTTACCTATTTGTACGTATGATGCATGATTGCATATGAAAGTTAAGGACGATTTTAAATGGAAGTCATAGTATGTTTTTTATAAAACTAGAACTCGCTTAGCGTTGCTGAGTTTCGTATGTTTAATAGTTGGCAGGTGATGATCGCTGAGGATGACATGGGCACAGCTACTTACCACTTTTTTGGGATGGCATCCATTTTATGTTAAATGATATTTTTGTGATGTAATGCAAATAATGATATTTTTGTAACGCTTAACAATAATGGTATTGTCTTGCAAAAGTGACCATAGTATATCAAATGGTTTATTAAGTATTCCATTGTCATGATTGTCCAGTTGTAGGCGTCCCGAGAACGGGGCCTTACAGAGGTGTTGTTAAGACTTAATAGTTATTAGACTTGGTATACCATGTACAAAGCTTTAGAGATATTTTTTGAAGGTTGTAAAGAAATATGAGTTCTTAAAAGGCAGAAACTCAAAATTCAATTGGAATTGTTTGAGCATCTTTTCTAGAGAAGCAATAAATCAAATGATGAACAAATTTGTGCAACTTATTACTGAAATGTCAACTGTTAGTGTGAAGAATGATCTCAAAGGTCTAAATGACAGACTTTTCAGTGCTCTTCCATCTTCATGGAAACAAATAGTCACTTTGTTGAAGCATATAAAAGTTTCGTATGGATTTTGATCTTCTGATTGCCAAAATAGAATTAGTTGAAACTGATGAGAGTTCAAGAAACAATGATAGATATACATAAACATCTCAGTATAAGTATGTTGCATCTCCAGCAAACATAGTGGAGAATGCATATGTGGCTAAAGATGACAGTTCTCTAAAAGATGATGGTGATTTGTTTGTTGGAGCTGGTCTCTTTACAGAATCAACCTACATAAGTGCTCATGTCTATACAAATCAACCTCAGTCTCCTCCTAAAACTCAAATGCCTAAGCCTCAAACTAAGACTCCATCTTCTAACTCTGTTAAACCTAGAAAAGTTAAAGATGTCATAAATTTCCTTTTACACGATGAAGAGTTAAAATCTCCTTTTACTAATTTTATGGCAAGCTTTCAAGCTTATCAAGGAAGTCATTTAACTCAAGTTGATTTAATTTTGCAGGAGTTTTTGAGATGGATCCTCATGATGTAGAAGATATGGATTTGAACTGGTAAATGGTGATGACAACTTATAGGACTCATAAACACTCTTATGTGAAAAAAATTTACAAGCCAAGTGCAAATAAATTTCTTATTTGATAAATCAAAATCAAGGTGTTTCAACTACAATAACTATGGCCATTTTTCAAGAGAATGCAAAGCTTCAAGAAATCAAGTAGGCAGTGGTCAAGCAAGCTCTAGTAGTCAAACATATCAACAACAGTCTCTGAAAACATTTCAAAAGCCATATTAAAATCTTCCTATGCCAAAACTAAAAAAGAATAAAAAACAACTAAAGAGACAAAGAAAGCTCTTGTTATTAGCATTAAAGATGGTTATGACCGGAGTGCCTATGTTGAATAGTTTTCAGCTAATCTCACTTCTGGTTTAGCACTTACTACCGAGATTAATAATCAAGACTAATCAGAAGATAATGATCCAAAAGCAATTGATGATTCATACAATGATGAAGACTATAATTAGAGTGACAAATCTGATCCAAATGAAGATTCCGAAGAAGTTGGTCTCATGGCATAGTCAGAACAACCCAAGGTTGAACACTCATCATCTGATACTAAGACTTCACCTTCTTATCCAGAAATTCCATTGGAAGTTAGAGAGAAAATGTGCACAAAAGCATGTTTTGAACAAGTTGAACACTACTGAACATACTGTTTCAAAATATGTGATAAACTCAATCAAGAAGAATTAATGCACAACAAACTCAAAGCTGATAGTAAAATCTCTGATGACAAAATTATATCTCTTCAAACATCATGGAATAAAACTCTAAAAGAACTTGAACAAGAAAAAAAAGGCAACTTGAAGAGATGACTAAAACTCTAGAACAAGAGAAATAGGCACATGTTTGTAAGGCCCTGTTCCGAGGACGATTACAGCCGGTCAATCATAGCACTTAAAACATATAATTACATTGACTTCATTAAGCGTTGCAGCGGAATCATTAAAAAAACATTCATTTCATTAAAATAAACGCTTTTGCAAAATAATGCAACATTCATTGCAAAATATCATTTGTTCGCATTATAATGCAAAAACATTATACAAAATAATGCCATCCAAACTGAGCCAAGTAGCTGCCCCATGCCATCCTCAGCAACATTATCTACCAATTGGAAACATGTAAAAGTTAGCATTGCTGAGTGAGTCCTACTTTTAAAATAAAACATAGTTTACTTTCGTCTAAAACCGTTCTTTACTTTCATACATGATCACACATAATATGTACACATAGATAATCATTATTATCTTCATCATTCGTTCGTTAACTTTCATTCACATTCATTCATACTTTCTTACGTTCATTCGTATGTTCATTACTATCGACGACATGTACAATACCCCGAACATTATGCACGAAGCTGGTTACTAGGCCTGAGGTCTTTCATAGACCTCGAACATGGTGCACGAAGCTGACTCAAGTACATGGCGTAAGTATATGCACCACTTTTCTTTCCTCTTTCATTCCGGACCAATGGCATATGCTATACCCTGAACATTGTTCACGAAGCTGGTTAGTGGGCTAGAGGTCTTTCATAGACCTTGAACATTATGCACGCAGCTAACTCTAGTACATAGGGCAAGCGGCAAGGATCATATACATATGGTTAATCACAAGGATTAGACCCTAGTGTGCATCCTTCTGGGGTAGCTAACCCGTACACAGTTGAGCTAACACCCTTCATTGGGTGTGAACCTCCATACATTTGCTTGCAAGCCCTTCTTACTTATATTTATTCATTAATGTATGCATTCTTTCATTAAATTCCTCTCTTTATTATCTTTCACTTTACGTTACATAATACTTATTCATTTCTTCTATTAGCATTCAACGCAAAGCCACGGAAAAATAATCATACGTAAACAGGAACATAAACATAACCATACAAAACATCACCATGCAAGGCACTATCATACACATATAACACATCATATCATCTATGACCTTAAAAGTCAACTTATTTAGCCCCTGGGAACCTCCCAAGTCAAAGCCTACATTTACACATTTTCCTAAAAAGTAGAAAATATTCTAAGTCCTTTCAGGCGCATGAGCCCTTTGGGCGTATGAAGGACACTTAGGCATATGGAGAGCTTCCAGACACATGAACACTATAGGGCGTATGAACCCTCAGTCACATGACCTCTAGTCGCACGACTTTGAGGCTCATGACCTTTAGCCGTATGATTTTAGTCATGTGACCTTCAGTCACACGACATTTAGCCGTATGGACTCCTATGGTATCACTCTCAGGTACATGACCTCCAGTCGCATGACCTTCGGTCGCATGATCTCCAGTCACATGAGGAAATCTCCAGGCGCATGAGCCTAACTAGGCACACAAGCAGCCACATTCACACCTGAACAACAGATTGTAGTCCCCAAACTTTCTTTAATCTGTTCCAAGCTTATACCAACCATCCTAAGCCTTAGAAACCCACACGCATCATCATCAACACAATCTAGCCAAAATCTGAGCCCTACCTGAATCGCACACAACACACACAAATGGGTACACACCCAACATAACAAAAACAGTTTCATACGCATTTCCAGCCCCAGAATTGGTTAAAACATGTGAAATAGGGGTTCTAGAACTCACCTTAGTAGCCTCTTCGGGTAAGACTTCCTTCAAACCCGTTGGCCTCAAACCTCCTTTCAAAACCCACTGGAAGTCGACTCTTTCTCCTTGATCTTCAAAATTCCCGAAAGTTCTTGCCTTTCCCTTTTTGTCACACTCAAAACCAACTGGAATGGGAGAATGAGGGGAGAGTGGGCGACCATGCCCCTTTACACCCACTCTTCCAAAGTTTTGTCCTTTTTGCCATATTTTACCCCTTAACTTGGGTAAAATGCCTTTCCCCCCTTATACTTTCTTTACTTCACTATTCTTCTTCTTGTCCAAAAAAAAATACGGGTGTTACAAGTCACCCCCATTATATAGTTTCATCCCTGAAACCTGTCATCCTTGAACAAATTAAAAGATTTGATCTGCCCAAGATTCATATTAAATTGATGTGGCTAGTGTGATATGATCCAAGTCGGGTCATACCCAATAACAAGCCAAACAAACACCGAAAGAAAATTATTTGTTGATAAGATCATACAAATAATAAGTGACACCAATTTAGAAAATTGGATTTTCTAAATTATTGCTTTTGTAGATGAACATTATTATATGTATTATTTGTTCATGAGGGATTATTTGTTCATTGTTTAAATTAGTTAAAGAATGACAAATAACATATGTATTGTGTTATAAAATTAAAGTGGTTCAATTTTATAAAAGGGTTGATTACTAGTGTATCCTTAAAAAGGATTAATTTGAATTTTGGTGAGAAAAAGGGGAGCCATTCGGCCGCCCCTTTATGTATGTCTTGGGAATGCCTTTTATTGTTCCAAGCACATGCATTAGCTTCCTAATCAATTCATTTTTAAACACACACTCAACCTACACAAGAGACTCTCTCTCTCTCTCTCTCTTTCAAGATTTTCGGACTTGAACAAGAGAAGAAGGATTTTCAGCTTCAAGTTTTGGTTCTTGGCTGAAAAACTTCACTAGGAAGAGAGACTACAACTTGGTGTTCAATCCTAGCAAAGAGAGTGTTTGCACGTGCTTGGGGTATCATCTTCTTGAGGATTGCTTGTTGGAATCTAGCCTTCAAGATCATCACCATCCTTCTCATCTTAAAGCTCGGGTTAAGTAGCTACAAAGGTTGTAGTTCCTTGATTTTTGTTGTTTTTACTTTGTATGCATTATGTATAAAGATCCATGGCTTGGGGTTATTATAAAATGGTTTTATAATCAGATCTTAATATGTTTCAAAATATTATTCCGCTGCGTTTTCATATAAATCATGTTGTATGAAGCTTTGATAAACATGTTAAAATCCCAACAATGGCATCAAGAGCCACTTATACATATGCATACATGTATTACACTTTGCTTTCTTTTGGACAGCCCAAACCGTGGGTTTAAGGGGCTATTTTGGTGCCCCTTTTGATGTTTTAAAGATGCTATATTATGCATATTAGGATCTTTAAAACTCTAGTTTATAAGATTATTGTTTGCTTGGACTAAACCCATTTGTTCTTGGTTTATGTTGGCCAAAAACATGGGTTTTAAGGGGCTGCCAAAAATCGACTTCTTATGTATGTTTGGATATATTGTTGTTGTTTATGCATAACAAAGCCTAGACCACTTGGATTGTATGATTGATCGTCATGTTGTATTCATTTGGGCATGTAATAATTTAATTTTGTTTCAAGTCTAGTCTTGTAATTTATTTATTCACATGGTTTGTAATAAATAGATTAGGAGTTTATCTTTACTAGTAAAATGTATTAGGATACATATCTTGTAAGGAAGCTCAAGATCAAGACTTGAAGAAAAGATGGACAAAGAGGATGCTTGAAGTTATGGATTCAAGTGGGAGTCCTTTTTGGGTCAACCATGTGTCATGTTCTTAACCCTTAGGACAAGACCATTTGACACACTTGTTTTGGCTAAACAAGTGTGCTCAACTTTGTATGCTTTGTTATGCATATTTGAATGTTTTGTTTAATGTTTGGTTGAATGCATATGATGATGTTTGTTTTGAATATTTGGATGTGATTAACAAACCATCAACTAAAACAAACTATAACAAGTAATTGGTTCTCAAATCATTAAGCAAAATTCAATGGTTCTACAAAAGGAATTAATGGTTTGCAAAATAAAATGGGTTTTATTCATAAGAACCAATAGGGTACCATATGGTTGAATGCATACAATCATATGGTACATAGACTTTTCTTAACAAGAATTGTGAAATCGTATATCCCTTTTGAAAAACAAGTTAAACACCATCCTTTTTCACAACACTTAGGTTACTTGCAAACTCTTAGTGGGATAAAGGTCACCTAACCACTTTGAGGGAACTTGTAATTTGAGGTGAGAATACCATGTTTGTGGGATAAAGGTCACCTAACCACTTATATAGTAAACTCACACGTGTGTGTAAGTAGGACGACTTGATTTGTAAAATATATTGAATGGATCACCTAAAATATGTTTTATAAAAGGTGTTGATGGGATAAACATGCCGTGATAAACATATGATGTTTAAACGATCCCATACCACTAGAAGTTGCAATAGGTTGCAATTGTCATTTATGACTACCTTGTTTTATTTGAATAATGGGATAAAGGTCACCTAACCAATATTTAAATATAACGTTGGATTCTAAAATTTTTTTTAATAGTCTATGAGACATAAAGGGTATTAATAAATGAAATATAATTATCAACGATTACTAAAATAGAACTTTGTAACATCTTGTAGATGGCCGACAACAACAACGCTAATAATGATGTACCAAACCAAAACAACCAATCCCTAAGGGCGATTCTTCAAAGGGATCGTCTAACACCTAACAATTTCATGGATTGGTACCGCAACTTGAGAATTGTTCTCAAGCAAGAAAAGCGGGCCTATATCCTTGATGATCCCATCCCCGATGAACCTAACGAGGAGGATGTGGAAGCCTATAATGATTGGGTTAAATATGTGGAGGACTCCATCCAGGTCTCTTGTCTAATGTTGGCAAGTATGACACCCGAACTCCAAAAGGAGTATGAGCTCCATGGAGCCTATGACATGATCACTCAGCTGCGGGAAACGTTCCAGCAACAAGCTAGAGTGGAGCGCTTCGAAACGGTTCGAGCGCTTCATGCATGTCGGATGGAGGAATCCCAATCAGTTTCATCTTATGTTCTTAAGATGAAAAGCCACATCGACCGCCTTCAAAGGCTGAACTGTCCCGTCTCAAAGGAGTTGGCCACGGATTTGATCCTTAATGGCCTAACTAAAAGGTTTGAGGCATTCGTCATGAATTACAACATGAACGGATGGGACAAGAGCATAAATGAACTTCATTCGATGCTCAAATCAGCTGAGGCGGGAATGGGTAAAAGGGTTTTACCCGTTCTCACCATTAATGAAGGTGGGAGAAGGAGAAGGTCTCTACCCCCTCCCAAGGCAACTGTTGCCAAAGGAAAGGGGGCACGTTTGGGAAAGGGGAAGATGGTTGTTAGGGCGGAACCTCCAAAACCCAAGGAGAAGAAGCAAAAGGTTGCTGTGAACGACCCATGCTTCAAATGTGGTGAGATAGGGCATTGGATGAGAAATTGTCCAGTCTATCTCAAAGAGTTGAGAGAAAAGAGGGATGCGGGGCAAACCTCAGGTATAATATACATGATACATATAGAATTAAATGTTATTTCTTCTAACACATGGGTATTAGATACCGGATGTGGAACTCACATTTGCAATTTGTTGCAGGGGTTCAAAAGAAATGAGCATTATGAGAAAGGGGAAATAAGTCTCTTCATGGGCAATGGTGCAAAGGTTCATGTGGAAGCCCAAGGAGACTACATTTTGAAACTTCCAAATGGTTTGGAAGTTATTTTAAGTAATGTATTATATGCTCCTAGTTTGACTAGGAACATAATTTCTGTTTCCCGTTTAAGACAATATGATTATGATTTCAAGTTTGTTGACAATGATATTCATGTTTCTTTAAATCATGTATTTTATTTTAAAGCTATACCTTGTAATGGTATTTATGAATTGGTTCATGAAAACGCAACATATGATAGCTCAATATACCAAGCAACCACCAAAAAACTTAAATTGGATTTGAGTGATACCTACCTTTGGCATTGTCGTCTTGGTCATATAAACAAGAAACGCATACAAACACTTCAAAAGAATGGTCTTTTAAAAACAAATGAATGTGATTCATTTGATGTATGTGAATCTTGTTTACAAGGAAAAATGACTAAGGCACCCTTTAGTGGAACTAACGAAAGGGCAAAAGATTTATTAGGTATCATACATTCGGATGTATGTGGTCCTTTTAAGCCAATGACTAGGAATGGTGAAAGATACTTCATTACCTTTACCGACGATTATAGTCGCTATGGGTACGTGTATTTATTAAGACACAAAGATGAAGCTTTTGAAATGTTCAAAATCTTCAAGAATGAAGTAGAAAATCAACTCAACAAATCAATTAAAGTTCTCCGCACCGATAGGGGTGGTGAATACCTAAGTGATGTTTTTCAAGATCATATTAGGAGTTGTGGGATTGTCTCACAACTCACTCCACCTGGAACACCACAACATAATGGTGTGTCTGAGAGGAGGAATCGAACCTTATTGGATATGGTCCGATCTATGATGGCTAGAAGCACATTGCCTCTATCATTTTGGGGTTTCGCTTTGCTCTCCGCGGCTCGTATTCTGAATATGGCCCCAACCAAGAAGGTGGAAAGGACACCTTTTGAGATATGGCATGGAAGAGTTCCATCCCTATCATACTTAAGGGTTTGGGGTTGTGAGGCTTATGTTAAGACTCCCACCCCAAACAAATTAGAAGTCCGATCCACCAAGTGTATCTTTGTTGGATATCCTAGAGATTCTATGGGATATTATTCTATGATCCACTGGAACAAAAGGTGTTTGTTTCCAGAAAGGGTGAGTTCTTAGAAGCCAAGTTCCTTATGGAAGGAGCTAGTAGTAGAACAGTGGATCTTGAGGAGGAACAAGAACCACAGCCTAATACACGTTTGGTTGAAACTAGCACTCAACATAGGATGTTGAGGATGATCAAGCGGTTGATCAATACACACAAACGTTCGCAGAAGTGGTAGAACAAGTAATCCACCTGAAAGATATGGATTTTTTATGGATGGATGCTACGTGGTTGACTCTGATGAACCAACCACATATCATGATGCAGTGTCCAATTTGGATTGTGACAAATGGCTTGAGGCCATGAACGTTGAGATGCAATCCATGTATGACAATCAAGTTTGGGAACTTGTTGTACCACCTCCTAATTCCAAAGTAGTTGGAAGTAAGTGGGTTTTCAAGAAGAAAACCGATATGCATGGAAACTTGGATACTTACAAAGCTAGACTTGTAGCAAAGGGTTTCACTCAAACTCAAGGGGTTGATTTTGATGAAACCTTCTCACCTGTTGCAATGCTTAAGTCTATAAGGATATTGTTTGCCATAGCAGCTCATTATGATTATGAGATTTGGCAAATGGATGTCAAAACCGCATTCCTAAATGGATATCTTGAGGAAGATGTCTATATGGTTCAGCCTGAAGGTTTTGTCAATCCAAAACATCCTAACAAAGTATGCAAGTTAAAGAAATCAATCTATGGATTGAAACAAGCATCGAGAAGTTGGAATCACCGTTTTGATGATGAAGTAAGGAAATTTGGCTTCATCAAAAACGCTGATGAGGCTTGTGTGTATAAGAAGGCTAGTGGGAGCACAATAACCTTCTTAGTATTGTATGTCGATGACATACTACTATTTGGAAATGACATTCCAACTTTGGAAGGTGTAAAAACCTGGCTTGGAAGTTGTTTTTCCATTAAGGATCTTGGTGAGGCCACCTATATTCTGGGAATAAAGATCTATAGGGATAGATCTAGGCGGCTGATAGGTTTGAATCAAAGTGCATACATTGACAAAATCTTGAAAAGGTTCAAAATGGAAAACTCTAAGAAAGGTACTGTACCTATTCAAAGAGGGACAATATTGAGTATGACTCAATGTCCAAGCTCGAAGGAGGAGCAAAATAGAATGAAGGCAATCCCATATGCATCTGCTATAGGATCCATCATGTATGCAATGATATGCACTAGACCAGATGTGTCATGCGCTTTGAGCATGACAAGTAGATACCAGCAAAATCCTGGTGATAGTCATTGGATGGCTGTCAAGAACATTCTGAAATACCTAAGGAGGACTAAGGACATGTTCTTGATCTACGGGTCTGGTGAAGAGGAACTCGTAGTAAAAGGTTACACGGATGCGAGTTTCCAAACCGATCGAGATGATTCACGATCTCAATCAGGGTACATCTTTATTCTAAATGGCGGAGCTGTTTCTTGGAAAAGCTCAAAGCAAGAAGTCGTAGCGTTGTCCACTACAGAGTCAGAATATGTCGCCGCTTCAATGGCAGCACAGGAAGCTGCATGGCTGAAGAAATTCATAGCCGACCTAGGGGTAGTCCCTTCCATTCAGGATCCCCTAGAGATCTTTTGTGACAACGAAGGTGCGATTGCTCAAATCAAGGAACCTCGTGCTCATCAAAAGACTCGGCACATTGAACGGAGATTCAACTACATAAGGGATGAAGTTGAAAAGGGAAAGATATGTATTCGCAAAGTCCACACTGATAAAAACATTGCGGATCCACTCACAAAACTCCTTGAAAAGGCAAAGCATGAAGGTCATGCTTGTGCCATGGGACTTAGATATTCTAGTGACTGGGTTTAATGTTGTACTTTATATTTGAATATTGGAACTTATGTTATTTGACTTAATTACATGGTTATAATATTCATTTGTTCTTCTATTTTAGCATGTTTAAATCCGTGAATAAATAAGTTATTCTAAACGTTCGTAGTCGATCATACTTGTGGGAACAATTATGAATGTAAGACTATAATGAACTTGGATTGGTTGATATTCATAAGGTATGAATATAGAGCAAGAGGTTGCTAGCAAGGTTCATTGATATCTATGGGATATAGATATTGGACTGACCCGCACTCAATTATTTCTGCATGGAATCCTTGTGATTAGTCATAAGAAATATTGAGTAAAGGCGAATATCATAGTATCCTCAGACCTGAGATACATATTGGGTCTTGATATTCACCGAATATTGTATTTTGACTTAGTACTTTGCTGTTCTGAAATATTGGCAGTACATAAGGCTGAGTTCGGGTATGATACGAAGTGATTGTGAGAGACGTATGTAGTCAAGATGGGATTTGTTCCTCTTATTCGTTGAGAGTTAGATGTCTAAGGCCTATTAAAGTTAAATCATCAGAGAATGACAATTCTGTGTCTCTTGGATTTAACATGACATCTGAACAAAAGGATAAATGATTAGTTCACCTAAAACATATTCAAGTAAGGTACTTGAAAAGGATGATGTTATTGAATGGCACTTAGTCATATACATTAGGGGTAGCAAACCGTTGCTAGGCGTTATTTGCTGCTTGCATCAATCTACTATGAATCTTGTGCAAGTGGGAGATTAAAAGATTTGATCTGCCCAAGATTCATATTAAATTGATGTGGCTAGTGTGATATGATCCAAGTCGGGTCATACCCAATAACAAGCCAAACAAACACCGAAAGAAAATTTATTTGTTGATAAGATCATACAAATAATAAGTGACACCAATTTAGAAAATTGGATTTTCTAAATTATTGCTTTTGTAGATGAACATTATTATATGTATTAATTTGTTCATGAGGGATTATTTGTTCATTGTTTAAATTAGTTAAAGAATGACAAATAACATATGTATTGTGTTATAAAATTAAAGTGGTTCAATTTTATAAAAGGGTTGATTACTAGTGTATTCCTTTAAAAAGGATTAATTTGAATTTTGGTGAGAAAAAGGGGAGCCATTCGGCCGCCCCTTTATGTATGTCTTGGGAATGCCTTTTATTGTTCCAAGCACATGCATTAGCTTCCTAATCAATTCATTTTAACACACACACTCAACCTACACAAGAGACTCTCTCTCTCTCTCTCTCTTTCAAGATTTTCGGATTTGAACAAGAGAAGAAGATTTTCAGCTTCAAGTTTTGGTTCTTGGCTGAAAAACTTCACTAGGAAGAGAGACTACAACTTGGTGTTCATCCTAGCAAAGAGAGGTGTTTTGCACGTGCTTGGGGTATCATCTTCTTGAGGATTGCTTGTTGGAATCTAGCCTTCAAGATCATCACCATCCTTCTCATCTTAAAGCTCGGGTTAAGTAGCTACAAAGGTTGTAGTTCCTTGATTTTTGTTGTTTTACATTTGTATGCATTATGTATAAAGATCCATGGCTTGGGGTTATTATAAAATGGGTTTTATAATCAGATCTTAATATGTTTCAAAATATTATTCCGCTGCGTTTTCATATAAATCATGTTGTATGAAGCTTTGATAAACATGTTAAAATCCCAACACAAAATGGTTAATGTTGTCTCATCCTTTTTTCGGTCTCCCAGTAACCAGATTCCTTTATTGCTTCCACTGTAATGCGCACAGGGGACCACTTTTTCCTTAACCTCTTCTTTTTACGACAATGATCGCCATTAGCTGCTCCACATAATTGAGCCGTTTTATCTACCTCGATTCTTCCAGTGGTATAACCACATTCTCGTCTGCTAAACATTTTCTTAGATAAGATACATGCAATGTTAGAAGAACTCAATTAACTCCTCTAGTAACTCCAGTCTATAGGCCACCTCTCCTACTCGAGCAATGATTCAGAAGACCCTATGTACCTTGGGCTCAACTTGCCCTGCTTTCTGAACCGAATGATACCCTTCGAAGGTGAGACTTTCAACAGAACTCTATCACCCACCTGAACTCAATCAGTCTACGTCGTATATCAGCATATGACTTATGCCTATCTTTAGTTGCCTTCATGTAGGCCTTGATCCTTCCCAACTTCTCAATCGTAGTCTCGACCACCTCGATGCTCCCTAATTCTTTTGGCTGACATCACCCCAACACGTAGGTGTTCGGCATCTCCTACCGTATAGCATCTCATAAGGAGGCATACCAATGCTGGCATGATAATTGTTGTTATATGAGAACTCAGCTAATAGTAAGTGGTCATCCTAACTTCCTCCAATATCAATGACGCATGCTCGAAGCATATCTTCCAGTGTTTGTATGGTCCTCTCCCACTATTCATCCGTCTAAGGATGATAAGCCATGCTAATATGTAAACTCGTCCCTATATCGTCGTGGAATTTCTCCCAAAATTTAGATGTAACCGGGTGTCACCATCATACATAATAGACACCGGCCAACCATGACGAGTTACAATCTCTCTAATGAATAGATTTGCCAACCTCTCAAATGAATAAGTCTCGCGAATCGGTAAGAAGTGAGCAGTCTTCGTCAGATGGTCAACTATCACCCATATTGCATCATAACCTCGCGCAGTACGCGACAACTTCGTAAAAAAATCCATGGTGATGTGCTCCCACTTCCACTCCAGTATATCCAAAGGTTGGATCTTCCGATACGGCTTTTAGTGCTCGGCCATCAGTTGTAAACAAGTAAGGCATTTACTCACATACTCCCCCGCATCACGCTTCATACCCGGCCACCAATGATCTTTTTTCATGTCTTGGTACATCTTCATAGCATTGGGATGAATAGAGTATCGAGTCTTATGACCTTCATCCATAATCTTCACGAGTAGATCCCCAAAATGAGGAATCGACATCTGCCCGAACCTGGTCTTGACACCGAGTGTGTTTTCACCCAATTCCGCAACCAGACCTCTCATTCTTTTAGAGTTAATATTATCTTCTTTCTATGCCTTATCTTGAAACTCCTTGACTTGCTTCATCACCTCGAAGGTCAAGACCAACTGATAAGTCTTCACCCGAATTGGCTCGGGTCTCTCTTCTGGCTAAGGGCATCTGCCACCACGTTGGCTTTCCCCGGATGGTAATGGATCTCGCAATCATAATCTTTTTTGAGCTCCAACCACCTCCTTTGCGTCATGTTCAAATATTTTTGCTTGAATAAGTACTTCAACCTCTTGTGGTCAGTGAATATGGTGCACTTCATCCCATACACGTAGTGCCTCCATATCTTTAATGCAAAGACCACAGCTGCAAGCTCCAAGTCATGAGTAGGATAATTAACCTCATGAACTTTCAACTGTCGGGATGTATAGGTATAACCTTTTCTTTCTGCATCCATAAACATCCCACCTCTGAGTAGGAAGCATCTGAATAGACCACCAAATCCTCGCTTCCATCGGTTAGCGACAAGACAGGAACTTGTGTCAACCTCGCCTTTAACTCCTCGAACGCCTTCTCTTAGGCTTGACCCCATACAAACATCACATCTTTCTGGCTCCACTTGGTCAGTGGAGAAGCAATCTTAGAGAAGTCTTGAATGAATCTCCTATAATAGCCCGCCAAACCCAAGAAGCTACGAATCTCGGATGGCGTCTTCGGAGACTTCCATTGCATCACCGCCTCCACCTTTGTCGGGTCCACCATAATACCTTCAGGATTCACTACGTGACCCAAGAACTGGACCTCGCATAGCCAAAATGTGCATTTGGAGAATTTAGCATACAACTTCTCCCTTCTCAATGTCTCCAACACTTCTCGAATATGATCAGCATGCTCTTCCTCACTCTTTGAATAAATCAGGATATCATCAATAAACACAGTCACTAATTCATCTAACATCGGCCAACACACTCGATTCATCAAGTCCATAAAAGCAGTTGGTGCATTGGTCAAACCAAAAGACAAAACGAGAAACTTGTAGTGTCCATAAGGCGTGCGAAGAATATCCCACTCCTTCACCTTCAACTAATGGTAGCCAGATCGAAGGTCTATCCTTCAGAACCAACTGGCACCTTGGAGCTAATCAAACAAGTCATCAATCTCGGTAAGAGGTACCGATTCTTCACTGTAAGTTTATTCAACTCACGGTTGTCTATACACATCCTCATACTACTATGTTTCTTCTTCACAAATAAGACTGGAGCACCGCAAGGTGACATACTCAGTCTAATGAACCACTTGTCTAGCAACTCTTGCAATTGCCCCATCAACTCTTTCATCTCGGTCGGAGCAAACCGATACAGTGCCTTAGCAACAAGTTGGGCACCCGGTATCAAGTCAATCTGAAACTTAATCTCGCGGTTTGGTGGCACTCCTTGTAAGTCCTCGGGATACACATCTAGAAAGTCACATACCACTGGTACATCATATAGTTATGGTGTTGGCGTATCCATGTCTTTTACGTAGGCCAAGTAGGCGTTACATCCACCCCTCATGCACTTTCCCGCCACTGCCATTGAAATCACCTTCAGAATTGTCATGACTAGATCCCCGTATATCGTCATCGAACTCCCGTCAGGTGCTGTCAGCCGTATCATCATTTTGCGACACTTAATATTCACCTCGTAGTCCGCCAACCAATCCATTCCTACGACTACATTGAACCCGCCTAAGGTCATCACAAATGGTCTAGCAGGAAACTTGTGACCTTCTAGTTCCATGTCACATCCTTCTGTCATCATAGAAATCCTGGAAGACTTACCTATGACAGTTTCTACATCAAAGGGCGCATCTACACTCCTACTACTAACAGGCAGTTTAGCACATAAAGAAGTAGAAATAAATTTTTACTAGCACCAGAATCAAATGGAAACAGGCTAGAGTTTGGTTTACTAGAAACGTACCTGACACAACATCAGGGTCCGTTCTAACCTCCTCCTGTGTCATCTTAAACGCTCTAGCGCTCACCCTTTGTCCGTCTCCTCCAGCCTTCTTCACCCTCGAACCTTCAACCCTTGGCTTCTTGCAGTCCCAACTCATATGGCGCTCCCTGCAATAGTTGAAACACCTCCCAACCTTGTATTCCCTCTCCATTTCATCGGGCTTCCCACATTTGAAGCACATGTTTGATCCCCGCCTACACTTGCCGGTCTGATCCTTCCTACACTTGCCACATCTCTTCACCCTCGCACCGGATGTGACCACACGTTGGTTATCTACCATTGCACCTTTGTTGCTTGGAGTGGTGCCACCATGTCCAACCCACTTCCCATTCCAGTTTTGATCACCAATGCCATGTGCTATATCCCAAACATTCATAATTATCATTCATATTTGTTGCTTGGATGGTCTAAACCCAACTCACGGTCATCCACCCATGTACCTTTGTTCTTAGGGCAAGTATATTCATAATTATCATTCATCTTTCATTCCAGACCAATGCCATGTGCTATACCGAGAACATTATGCCCGAAGCTAGTTTTTGGACCAGAGATGTATCATAGACCCCACACATAGTGCACGAAGCTGATTCTAGTACCTAGGGCAACGAGAAGGGGGCCATACATATGGTCAGTCACAAAGATTACATCCCAGTTTGCATACTTCTAGGATAGCTAACCCGCACACACTTGAGCTAGCACCCTTCATTGGGTGTGAACCTCCATACGTTGCTTGCAAGATTTTTCATTCATTCAATAATGCATGCATTCATTTACTCTGTACGTTCCTCTTTTCATTATCTTTCTCTTTTCATTACATACTACTTTACGTTCATTGATATTCATCATACCATGCAAAGCCATGGAAAATATACATACATAACAAGGAACATAACAAAACCATACCATACACAGCATCATCGCATCACATATGACATTATAAAGTAAAGTTACATTACCTCCGAGAACCTCCCAAGTCAAAACCTAACACTTCACTTTTCCAAAAATTTTAAAAACTATTCTAAGTCTTAGGCACATGGGAACTATGCAGGGGCATGGCCTTTTGGGTGCATGGGAACACTTTGGCGCATGGGAAAAGTTCTAGGTGCATGGGCACAATTAGGGCGCACCACCCAACACTTAGTCATTTTCAGGCAATTCTAGGCGCATGAGCACTATGTAGGCGGATGAGTGCTTAGGCGCATGGACAATCTAGACGCATGGACACTTAGCCAAATTTCAGCCTATTCTGGGCAAATGATTACTACTCAGGCGCATCGGGTTTTGGGCGCTGGAACTACACTTAGGAAAATTCGACCGTTAGGCGCACGGGGCAATCTAGGTGCATGGGCAACCAACTCATGCTATCAATCATCATATTCTAAGCTTATTTCTGTCATTCTAACCATCACAACATACACATCACATGATCATAACATGATAATTCACCCAAATCATAACTTACCCACATTCACACATACACATACATACAGGTACAAAATCAACTATCCTAAAAACATACATACATGCATTTCCAGCCCCAAAATCATGTAAAACATGTAAAAAGGGGGTTCTAGAACTCACCTTATGCAACTTTGAGTGTGTCTTCCTTCAAACCCGTATGCAATGAGTTCAAACACCTAAAATCCACCCGAGGCATAGACCGGCCAAGAATATCTCAAAACAAGAATTCTTTACTTGAATTCGAATGCTTCATATTCTTTCTTCAAAAACCAAAATTTTTGCTCTCTCTATCTCTCTCTAAAATCGGGTTGAAAATAAAATATGTAGAAAGGTGTGGGCGGCCATCACCTTTTTCACCCACTTTTATTCTTTTTGTCCTTTTTAACACATCTAGCCCTTCAACTTGCGTTAATTGTGGTTTCTCCCTTTTTTCACACTTTTATTCTTTCTTTCTTGTCATAAAAAATATCCGGATGTCACATATTCATAAAATATTTATGTCTAAGGAGTCAAAGGATTTTGAAAATGTTCAAAAGCCAAAGCCTAAAAGTCAAAAGCACAAACTCACAAATCATAAACAACAGATGAACCTACCTACTCCTAATTTTGAACAAGGATCAAATGCGACATCCACATCTAGTGTTAATCATCAGTTCTTTTAAATCTCCACAAAGGTACCATGGCATATGTGATATGTATAATCATAACACATCTAAATATTACTTTAACAAGTACTGTCATATTTCTCACATGACAAATCATTCAACTCCACATTTTTATTTCCACAAATTATGCCTTGTGTGATGAAAGGAATCATAATACCAAAGATTCTTACTTTAGAAAGTACTCATTAAGGAACGGGTATGTTAATCCAAGATTTCAAAGAAATCAAAATAATGGTTTTCAAAGTTTATCATAATACCCTTCCTTAGGCTTGAGATCTCTCAGAAGAATTAATCTTAATTATGATGATCATTATACTATGAGAACAAAGCAGTATAAACAAGGAAATTTCAATCCACGACCTACGACAATGAATATTGGAACATTTAACAAGCAAAATTGTTAGACCAGGTTACACACTTGAATCAAATAACATGAAGAATTATGGATCAAACAATGATAAACACAAGAAAATCCCCTTTTGATCTAGGTTGATTGCATATAATTTGTACAAAGTGGAAACCCCAAGCAATTGGTCATTCAACTATTTCCAACACTAATAACAATTAACCAATATATAGTCTAGACAAATATTCACTAATTGCACTTAACCCCCTAAACTTAGGCTAATTAATGAAATTACATATAAAGCATAAAAATGACTCAAAAAAAGAAAAATATATTTTGTTCACACAAAATATATTTATTACAATAAAACTCCTAGTCATATTAAACTTCAACTTCTCGTCTTGGTTCTTTGTCTCCAACATGTCGTGTTTGACTTTTCCGTTGACTTTGACCATGACGATGACTTTTGTTGACTTTGACTTTCTTGATAATATAAACTATCTTGTACAACTCCAACAATACTCCCCCTTAGTCTATTATTATCAACGTCTTCAAATAAATTTAGCACCGAGAAGTCAACATTAGAAAGATATTCAATTTGAATCTTTCTGAATCTGATTAGAAAGATTAGTCATTTCAAAAGCTCCCCTTACTTAAGCGATCCCCCTTTTTGAATGCAACCTTTGCATGGATATTGGAATAGGTTTCTCAAATCTCTAATCTTGGGTGCTTTAGAAGATAGGAGGAGGATTCCTAGCTCGGTATCTTCTACAAACATGAGAAACAGGTTCTCTCATTAGGTATACTGCTCAACCGATGATTGGCCATCACTTACAACTAATATCTGAAACACATTCACAAACACAATATCGACATTTATAATTAGATTATTTCATTTTAACAAAATAAACCCATGTTGATTTGTGTTTGAAAACAAGTGAACCCGTTTTGGTTGTACGTAATTTCTCTTAAATGCATGAAAAATGATAAAATTATAAGAACATAATATGGAACACCTAAAAGAAATTTAGAAATAAAAACTTATTTTAATTTTTATTTTTGTTATATACATTAATTAAAACATTTTATTATCTAAAAAAAAATTTTATAACTGAGAACTACGTCAATCATGAGATCACATCCTCAAGATATACTTTAGCACAAAGATGAAATTAATCATGGACAAGCAATAAGATCACACTGATAACTGAATCTAATCACAGTCTTTGAATCATTTTGAAATCTCAAACAGATTAATAATAATTGCTCATATGTTTGTCCACTTAAACCCATGCCCTATTTTTTTCAACAAGCAGCATATGATTTGTTAAGGTTCAATTAAATACAGTAGAATGCTAGGACCCCACAATCATTTGGCAAAAACCGTCACCCAACCACATGATTTCTTGAATTTGGTTATGATCTTTATAGAGCAAGGCTTGTGCATTAGTGTGCAAGTGATTATCAACAGAATATTGCATTCTTTGATGAATTCATCGTTAGATGATTAGACACAACGTGCTCCAAAATGGTGAGAGCTCTAGGTGTATACTCATGTATAACAAAGGAGATGAGCATTTAATCATGTGACGATGAGAGCTCCAGGTCAGTACTATCATACAGCAAAGGAGATCATCACTCTAGGTCAGTACATCCATACAACAGAGTAGATTAGCACAAACAAAAAACACATAAATACAACAAACATGACTCAAAGATATGGCTTATATGATTTGTATCATGGAGGGTGAAAGATCAATTCTTAATACAATTTTTGTCGGGACTCAGTTCTCGTGCAAGCCAAAATGATTGTGTAAATCCAGACGTCCTTAAGCATATATTTTAATTTAAATCATTACGTTGTTGTGTACTTTATTCTTTAGACTGAGTCTACCAAGCATATAATTAAAAAATATGTTTATTTTTTTATTATTCGTAGTTAAAAATAAGATGTAAATCAGATAACAGCATCAGTTACTATCATTTCTCATTTTAAAAACGTAAGTCATGCAAAAACAAGAATTTCAAAATGATATACAACCATTTCTTAGTCATCTCAAATCAAGTTCCCAGTTCTTTTTTATTTTCTATGTATTACTTATATACTCTCCCTTTAAATTTTTGTTTTTGTAAACCCTTTTTTTGTTTTTTTTTAATTTTTTTATGTTTTCTATATTTTGTTATTATAAAAATATATAAAAATAGAAGTTTATCAAAGAAGGTCTTACAAACTACACTGATTATCAAGATAAGAAATGAATTATCAGGAAATATGCATTGATTGTGAAGTGAGAACTGTGATTGTGCATATAAAAATCCAAATTGTGGATAAAATATCATGACCTTAACTTGTTTGTTCTGCGTCAAATTGAATTAGGAACAATCTCTGTCAGTAAACCGGATTACTAACAGTCCTCCTGAATTGTTCCTGCACTCATTTATAGATTATTTTTAAAGGGGACCCCAGGCCATCATAGTCTTGGAAGTTCCTTTTTCATTAATACAAGAAACCTACTTTTGTACACAACCGTTTAAACAATTAGGGATATATGTATCCTTCTTTTTATTTTGCCAAATTTGTTTCACTTTAATTAATTTGGATTTCAATAAATTAAATTTGGAAATCATTTTATGTTTAAGACCGAAAGGAAAAAAATTTGATTTTGAACCTTTTTTTCATTTCATCTTTGAATCATGTGAAACCAGCTTCACATGAAAAGGTTTGGATAAAGGGTTTTTCATCCAACCACTCAAAGATGCGTGCTTTTTACCTCTTGATCCAGAGAAACAACCTGTGTTGCCTCTACCATCTCGAACATTCTTTGAAGACTTACTGTTGGAGAACCAATTTGTTTTCCCTTGACCATCTGTAGCAAGACTTTGAGGTCATTTCTTTACCACATGACCTTCTTTTCCACACTCAAAACAAGCCTTGAAAGGCTTTTGATGCTTTGTAGTGCCGTGTTCTGCAGGTGGTGATAAAGATGATTTTAAGCTTGTAGCAGATTCTTGTTTGTTCTGAAGTTTCCCATGCTGAACTGTGAATGAGATATTTACAGATTGACTGGGTTGTTTTGTAGTTGGAGATGAGATCTGTATAGGTCTTGATTCAGCTTTTGGAAGCTTTTGAGACTTGACAATATCAGGAGATATCTTGATCTGTGAGGAACCAACACCCTCCTTTGTGATTGATTCATCATCTAAGCTTATCCAGTCTCGTATACACAGATCTTTCTCCAATGCATCTTGATTGACACCTCCTATTATGTTGGCTTTGATTATAGGATTTTGATTGCTTGATGATTCGACGATTGTTCCTTCTTTAACAAACCTGACAGGAACAAATGAAGGAATATTACCTCTTTTGAATTTGTTGGAAAAGGTTGGAGAAGCAACTGATGTTGATGTTGGAGCATCAAAAGTGGAATCATCATTGATCTTCTTAGCAGACCCCTGCCTAAGGAATACCAAACCTACGGGAGAATCCAGCACATCTCTAACCTCTTTAAGATTAACGCTGCTTAAACCTGCATGTAAACTATTAGTTTCTGTAGCTTCAGTCAAATCATTATATGGATGAGGTTGAGGCATAGGATAGTAACAATGAGTTCTAGGAGGAGGATAGAAGTATGGATTTTCACCACATCCCAGTCCTGTTTTTAATCCTAGATCCCCGTTTTTACATAGTAGCTCTTCGTGTTTTATTTAGGATATGGTCCATCTATCAAGCTATGTTTTAAGCTTTCTTGTTTCAAATTTAGCCAAGGTGACTCTTTCGTTTAAAAGATTAATTTCAACATTTCTTTCAAGAAGAGTCCGTTTTAAATGATCATTTTCTTTTAAAGCTTCATTTAATTTTATAAAATACTTGGCTTCATTTGTTTTAAGTTCTACGTTTGTGGTGGTTAATTCATTTTGGTTATGTAAAAGTAACCTATTAGCGTTATACACACCAATTAAACGAATTTTGCAAGAAAAAGAACACATATCCTCAACTATCTCGTATGGAAGATCTAGGATGACTCTTTCAGCAGTAAGAGCCGTCTCGCAATTGCAATATCTGGTATTTCGCTTCCATTCCTCTTCCTTATCAGCACTACAAACTGCATTATTCAACTCAGGTCCACATTTAACCATTGATGTCTGCTTAAGCTCCTCTTGTACCTCTTCACTTCCAGGTTTAGGTAAACCATCACAATTGGTGCTAGAATCTGATCTCTCTTCTGGTTTCACTGTGGAGTTTGAAGTGATCTTTGGAGTTAGATATGTCGCTTCATAGTACTCATGACGTTTGATATCCAACTTAATCTCTTTCAGTTTGTTGATCACGTCCATTAGTTTGTAATCCCGAAAGCCTCTATCTCGTTTAATGGACTTGTCGTGTGAGCTCCATTCTGATGGGAGTGAATCAAGCAATCTCAGAACTTGTTCATGATTTCCCAATTGGGTATCAAACTTCTTCATATTACTTGCCACTAATAGAAAACGATCAATAAAATCAGACATCTTTTCATTCTTTAAAGCTGCAAAATTATCAAACCGACATTGTGCAATTGTGAGATTATCAAATTTGAACGACTTAAACAGTTGTACAAAAGACATTTTTTTGGTTTAGTTTATTACGATTAACCCCCAAAAAATATTTCTCCCAAAAATTATAAAATAATTCTCCCCTGGGAAAAATATTATTTTTAAATATCACGCTAGACAATCTTATAATATTTTAAAATCGATGACAATTTCTTTATCAGGATGAACTCAATTAATCCCAACTAGAGGGAAAGAGTCATCTTTAACATTTGAATTTCGCTGAAGAAATGATAATTTCCCCGAAATTATAGTTTCGCAAAGCTAGTTTTGTTGTGAACCCTAGTTTCCCTGAGCTGACAGTAGTTTCGCTGGAAATTTTGGCAGCAATTTCGCTAGCCAAATGCCTAAAACAACTTAGTTTCATCAACATGTTCGCAAGAAACAAGCTTGAACTTTCGTTAAATGATACTTTCGATAGCAATTTCGCTTGTAAATCACCGACAAGCGCCGTTGAACTATCGTTGAATGAAACTAGTTTCACAGCACAGAAGAAAACAACTACAATGAGGATAAACCATCTAGTTTCGTTGGAAAACTCATAGTTGTTGGACCAAAAGAACCAATGAGCCTGATCAGAAAAACCTCTAAGTCCCACAGACATCACAACAACTGCTGAAGACTTGAACAACTGAAGACTAAAGTACTGAAGACTTCAACAGCTGAAGACTAAAGTACTGAAGACTTCAACAGCTGAAGACCAAAGTCTGAAGATCAACAGCTGAAGAACAAAGTACTGAAGATCAACAGCTGAAGTACAAAGACTGAAGACATCAGCTGATGACAACAGCTGAAGTTCAAGTACAAGTACTGAAGCCTTTAGAGTTTGTTACAACAGCTGAAGAAGCATTCTTCAGTTGTTGTGATGGTTTCCTTTCAGTAGTTTTCTTTTATGTTTCAATATCTGTAAAAAGACTGAAGAGCATGTTCTTCAGTCGTTGTAGTTTCAGTTGTTTCTTTTCAGTAGTTGTAATGATAGTTAACACTTAGTATTTTTATAAGAAGATGTCAGCTGTTTTGACATCTTCAGTAGTTGTGTTACCTTTCAGTAGTCTGAATAATTCTATTAGATGTCACTATCAAATGACATCAGCAGACGTCACATCTCCTATATAAGGAATGTTCCACCATGACGTTCTTATATAAGGATGATTGACCTGATTGTAAGGGTGACATTTTGCCACCACGAAAGCGCGTATTGAATGAAATATTTGATTTGCAGAATTTTTTCTATAATCATTGGCTCTTACTTTGAATATCAACTGTATTCTTGTGAATTGTCTAATTCTTTGTTTGATTTCCGCTGCAATACTCTCAAATCAATCAAACGTAGATCACTGATCCTAACAATTGGTATCAGAGCGGGTTAATCATTGATCGATCTAATAATTGATCATTGAAACTGCTAATCGATATCTGCATTTGATTGAATTAGCATATTTGCAAGAATCGATTATAGTTAAATTGAATTTCTGCTACTTTCGTTTTATTGCTTTCTGTTTTCTCTTGGTTCAATTTGGTCTGTTGTGTTCTGTTCTAAATCTGTTAAAACTTAATTGATTTTGGTTGAATCTGAGAATGACTACTCCTTCTAATGACCCTCACAATACCGGTTCTTCAACCAAGCCTCCGATGCTGGTTAGGACTGAGTATAACATATGGCAACAAAGAATGCTTCATCACCTGTCTGTTAACAGTTCAGGTTGTTGGACATCGTGGTACATGGTCCACATAAGCCTATGGTGAACAATCCGGAAACCAATCAAATGGTTCCGAAGAAGAAGGAACAATACTGAGATGAAGATCGGAAACTGTTTGAGATTTTTGCTAAAGCCCATGGAATTCTGGCCATGGCACTGCCAAATGAAATCTATTCAGGGCTTATGCATCATGAAACTGCTCATGACCACTGGAATGCACTGAAGGAACAATTCGGTGGAACTGATGAGGTCTTAGCAAACAACAGAGAAATCCTTGCCCAACAATATGAAACATTCTCTCATAGGAAGGGTGAGACACTGACTCAACAGTTTGAGTGTTTTTCCAGTTTGATCTCTGAGCTAAAAATGGTCAAACATGAATATACAAATAGCCAGATGAACAACAGATTCCTTAGATCACTGCCTGAGAGATGGGACACATACACTATTGTCCTACGCTCCAGTGCAAATCTGGATAAACTATCTCTCCCCCAACTTCATGGGAAACTGCTTACATTTGAGAGAGAGATAGAGCAGAAAAGGAAACTGACATCATCAGGAAAGCTCACTGATGATTTTGTACCAGGGAACACTGCCTTGGTTGGTCATGAGTCAGAATATGCTGCATCTAAAAGTAATTATGATGAGCATATAGATTTCTCTTCAAACAGTTCAGATCATGCATTCGTTGTGTTGATAGTCACTCAGTTGTAATAGTGACAATTATGTGGATGATTTGAAAGGAATAGCTGATGATGATCTAGAAGAGATGGATATTCTGAGCCAAATGTCCTTGATTAATATCAGATCTCAGAAGTTCTACAAGAGGACTGGCAGGAAATTTCCAGGACTCTCTGGCAAACCAAAGTTGGTTTTGACAAGAGTAAGTTGAGGTGTCACAAATGCCAAAGCTTGGACACTTTGCAAGAGAGTGTAGATCATCTGATCATCTGGACTTTTCCAAGCACTAGTCCACAAAACAGGGGGCAACATCCTGCTAGTTCTGGTCATCATTCACAACCTGGTTCGCCTGCATATTTTGTCCCTCACGGTCCAATGTCATATTCGTATCCCTGCTATTACATGCCTCAGCCTAATCCATACAAGTTCCTACTGTACAACAACCACAAGTATTACCTGAGCCTCTACCATCTCAATCACAAACTCATCACAGGCTAGCTAGAGGTGATTCTTGAGAACCATAAGGAACTCAAAGAAAAACTTGCAGTTACCCAAGTTGAGTGTGACCGTTGGGTGTCATCCTGCAAGGGATTTGAAATGCTGCTCAGTGAGCAATCTGCTTTGAATGTGAAGTTTGGAATTGGCTACAACATATTGCACCTCCAACAGATTTTACTCCAAAACCAATAAAATATAAAGAAAGTGAAAGCAATCTGCAACCACATTATCTGTGAATCATCCACAAGTGATCTCCCAAAATCACAAGATGGAATAAGGGTTGATACCTGAGCAGTCAATTGGCTGATGGGTTACTACTGATAAGCACATGAAGCTGAGTATTTCAGATGTTGTCCCTCAAAGTAACTTAGTACTCAAGGGCAAGTTACAACAACTGAAAAGCATTTCAAATCAGCTGAATAAATGGATTAACAACTGCTGACAATAAGCAACTAAAGAACAACTCTTCAGTTGTTACAGATTCTTCAGTACTGAACAAAATTACTAAAGGAGGAAAGTACTGAAGAGCACACCTTCAGTGGTTTCCACATCAGCAGTTGATCATCGAAGATGAAGAATAAACCATGTGAAATATGTTGTAAATTCAATTATCTCTCTGATGAATGTTGGTACAGAAAGAGTTCCAAACTCAACAGAGATAAGCTCATTAAAATCCAGATGGAAGAAATGAAAACTGAGTTTGAGACTAAGTTTATACCGCAATCCTTCCATTGTGATAAACCCAAGCCTTCAACCAAATTCAAAAAGAAGGATATAGTTCATCACAAAACAGCTGATGGTGGTCCTCATGATAAACATCAGACTAAGTCTGTTAATTTAAGGAGGAAAGGTGGATCACAGGAACTCATCAAACACAAGTACTGATATGTCACAGAGCTAAAAGCTTTGGCTACATCAACACAACTTGTTAGGATGGTTGAACATTTGTTGGGGAGAGTAACCAACTAGATGCACCTGTAATCAAATCACTGAAAAGGCATTCCAAGGCCAATCCAAGGAATCCATTTGAGCACCATCTCCTCTTCAGCTGTTATCATAAGAAACTTGTTATGGTTGCATCTGTTGATGAAAACAGACCCAAACCAAAAGGTTTGGGTCTCAAAATCTAACTAGTTCTCTTTATACAGGCTCTTCAATATGCCAAAGGAGCATCTGGTATGTGGACAGTGGAGATCTATGCATATGACTGGGAGCAGTTAACTTCTTAATGACTACTCTCAAGGAAAGAAGGGATTTGTTTCATTTGGAAATGATGCCAGAGGTTACATCATTGGGAAAGGATATGTTCTAATGGACAAATCCGGTTTGATGAGGTCAACCATGTGGAGAATCTCAAGTATAATCTGCTGAGTGTCAGTCAGATGTGTGATAAAGGGCATGTTGCACTTTTCACAAGCCGGAACTGCAGGATTCTGTCTTCCCAATTCTGAGGCTGATTGACAAGGTAATGGATGAACATACTCTCTTGAAGGCCAACAGGATCGGAAGAGTGTATGCCTTGGATTTGTCAAGAAGATTGATTTGAAGGGTCTCCATGCCTGTTCTCCAAAGCTTCTCTTCAGGAAACTAAACTATGGCATAGAAGGCTAGGTCATGTCAATCTCAGAAACATGAACCACTGATCCACAATCGTTTAGTGAGAGGTTTATCAATAAACGAGTTCCACTGTGATGAAGCCCGCACTGCTTGTTTGAAAGGAAAACAACACAAAGTCTCATTCCTCCCATTGAAGAACCTAAGTCCACTGCCTGCTTGCAGTTACTGCACTGGATCTATTTGGTCCTGTGAGAGTGATGAGGATGGAAAGAAGAAATACTGTCTGGTAATTGTGGATGATTACTCCAGATTCGTATGGACTTTCTTTCTACATTCAAAGGATGAGGTTGCTCAGAAGATTACAAACTTTGTGTGTATGTTGAGAAGCTATTCCCTATCAGTCAAGTGTATAAGGAGTGACAATGGTACTGAATTCAGAAACCATACACTTGATGATTTTATCTTTCAAAAGGAATTAAAAGGCAGTTTAGCATCCCAGGACTCCAGAACAAAATGGAGTAGTGGAGAGAAAGAACAGGACTTTAATTGAAGCTGCAAGTCCTGTTGGCTGACTCTGGTTTGCCTTTGACCTTTTGGGCTGAAGCTGTCAATACAGCTTGCTATGTGCAGAATAGAGTGTTAGTAAATCAGAGGTTAATGAAGACTCCATATGAAGCTTTACATCATTTGGCTCCTTTGATTTCATTCTTCAGAGCTTTGGATGTCCTTGTTTCATTCTCAACACAAAGGGTCAACTCCACAATTTTTATCCTAAGGTGGATGCAGGGTATTTTGTAGGTTATTCATCCACTTGCAAGGCTTACAGAGTCTTCAACTACAGAACAAAGATAGTTGAGAAACCTTGCATGTGAAATTCAATGAATCTCCTAAGGATAAAATTCCCCAAAACCCTGTGGAGTTGTTTGATCTGGAGATACTGCAATATGCTCCTTATCAAACTCCAGCTGTTCCAGATCATGTGGATAAATCATCTTCTGCAGCAAGTCTTTCACCTGGTGGTACTGAAGATGATGATCAAATCAGTACTCACCTTTCCAAGTTCAGTGACCAACTGCCTGAGTCTGCTAAACTTGATGTTCCTGTACCTTCAGTAGCTCCATCCACAACAAATGCTGATGAGATTTCTGATTCCTCTACATCGTGTGATTTTCCATATAATACTTGGTTTCAAGAATCTGAATCAACATCTGCTCATGCTGAACCGGCTACAAACACTTGCACTGATCTTATTGAAGAGCTGAAGAATCACCCCATGTCTCAAATCATCGGTGGTATCAATGCTGGCGTCTCAACCAGAAGTCAATTGTCTAACTTGTGCTTCTATGCTCTCTTCATCAGTCAGCAAGAGCCCAAGAACTATCATGTTGCTTTGAGAGACAAGGGATGGGTGGAAGCCATGCAGCTTGAGCTACTTCAGTTCAAGAAATAGCAAGTGTGGGAATTGGTTCCTCTACCCCCAGGTAAGTGTGTAATAGGCACTAAATGGGTGTTTAGGAACAAAACATATGAAAATGGCTTATTGTTAAGAACAAGGCCAGACTGGTTGTTCAGGGGTTTTCACAAGAAGAAGGTATTGATTATGATGAGACCTTTGCCCCTGTAGCCAGACTGGAGGCAATTAGATTGTTCTTAGCCTATGCTGCATTTCACAATCTTAATGTTTTTCAAATGGATGTTAAAAGTGCATTTTTAAATGGTAAAATAAAAGAAGAAGTTTATGTGTGTCAACCACCAGGTTTTGAGGATAATAAACATCCAGATTGGGTATACAAGCTTGATAAGGCTCTTTATGGGTTGAAACAAACTCCTAGAGCCTGGTATGAGACATTATCAAATTTTCTTCTTCAAAATAATTTCACTAGAGGCTCCATAGCTAAAACTTTATTCATTAAGAAGGTGGATCAGCACAAGCTACTTGTTCAAATTTATGTTGATGATATTATTTTTGCATCCTCTGATCCCCAGTTGTGTGATGACTTTACCAATTTAATGCATAAGAAGTTTGAAATGAGTGCAATGGGAGAATTATAGTTCTTTCTAGGATTGCAAATCAAACAAAAGGCTGATGGGACTTTCATTCATCAGTCTAAATATAAAAAAGATCTTTTGAATATGTTTGATTTACAAAATTGTAAGCTCTGTTCTACTCCCATGTGCAACACCACACAACTAGATGCAGATCAGAAAGATAAGGCTGTTGATGAAACACTTTACAGATGTATGATTGGGTCCTTGATGTACTTAACAACTTCTAGACGAGATATCATGTTTGCAACGTGTGTTGTGCTAGATTTCACGCTACTTCTAAAGAGTCTCACTTGATTGCAGTCAAAAGGATCTTTAGATATCTGCAAGGTACACAATCTCTAGGTTTATGGTATTCCACTGGACACTCTTGCAAATTGGTTGCTTTTTCTGATAGTGACTATGCAGGGTGTAAGCTAACCGGAAAGTCAACTTCTGGTGGATGTCAATTCCTAGGCAACTATTTGATTTCTTGGCAAGTAAGAAACAACATCTGTTGCTACATCCACTGCTGAAGCAGAGTACATTGGTGCTGCAAGTTGTACTTCTCAGGTACTCTGGCTTCAAAACCAACTTTTGGATTATGGCATTACAGAGACTAAGACTCCATTATTAATGGACAGTGCTTCAGCTCTTTGCATTGTCAAGAATCCTGTCCAGCACTCTAGGACCAAACATATAGAGATCATACATCATTTTATTAGGGACTGTTTTGAAAAAGGTCTATTGATCCAAAGTTTGTGCCTAGTACTGATGAGCTTGCATACATTTTTACTAAGCCTTTGGATAGTTTGACTTTCCAAAACCTAGTGTTAAGGCTTGGTATGCTGCAGCTAGAATAAGTGATAACTACTGATGATCTCAGTAAATAAGTACTGATGATCTCAGTAAATAAGTACTGATGATCATTTGTAACCATATCACAAATAAGTATTGATTCTGTTACAAAAACTGATACAGTCATGACTACTGATATAAGTACAAACAGATAAGTACTGATGTCCTATGAAACAACTGAAAACAGCCAAAAAGACTGATGAGTAAGTGTTGAGGATAGTATGAAACGGCTGAAAAGCTATGAATTGACGAAAACTTCTGATGAGATTTTTCTCTTCAGTTGTTTCTAAAAATGCTGCTTCATCTTAAACAACTGATGACAAAACCATGTCTTCAGTAGTATCACAACTACTGATGACTAACACCACGTCGTCAGCTGTTTACAACAACTGATGACAAAACCATGTCTTGAGTAGTTTCATAACTACTGATGACTAACACCAAGTTATCAGTTGTTTCCAACATCTGAAGCTAAAACCATGGTCTTCAGTAGTTTTATAACGACTGATTCCTAAAATCAAGACTTCAGTTGATTCAACCTCTGAAGGTTAATACCACGTCATCAGTCGCTTAAAACTACTGATGACTCATACCAAACCCTTCAGTTGCTTTATAACCCATACCCTATAAATACCTTGTCTTACAGAGCATCATCATCTCAAACCTAACGTTCAAAAACTCGGAATCTTCTCTCACATCAATGGCGAACATGAAGCTTAAACCACGACACAACTGTGTTGCTTACCTTACCAAATCACCCTTCTGGACAAAGTTTGATAATGCCATTGATCTAATGATCAACTCTCCATACAAAACGGCTTTCCTTCTAAATCCTACCATTCATGCTGAATCTCTCCATCAGTTCTGGACGAACGTCACCCTAATCACTGGGGAGAATGACACCGATTCTCTCCAGTCGTTTGTCAACATCATCAGTGGTCATCACTCCAGAGATCCTTCGACAAACCCTAAAACTGGATGATGCCACTTTCCCCACTGGGTATCCAAAGGGCACCACTGATCTATCATTTGCCCAACATGGATACCAGGGTAACCTTAGTGCCTCTACCATCCTGAAGAAGCATTTCCATGATGCGGAACGACTAATTTTTCATATGGTGAATGTATGCTTAGCTCCAAAGACTTCTTCTTGGGATCAAATGTCGACGAGGTGGCAGCGGTATTATTCTCTATCCTTGACCAACAAAGCTTAAATTTTTCTGAAATATTATTCTTGAACTCAAGGATATGGCCTCCAAGCCTATAGCTAACCGATGGATATTATATCCTCGGTTCCTAATGGCCATTATAGTAAACCAGCTGAAAGCTGAGGGACTTTTTGGCCTTGGAGTCCCTGCCACGGCTGTATTGCCTGAAGTATACTCCAGGCACAACTCAGACCAGTCACTCAAACTGGCTGCCAAACTGCCAAAACCCACGCAGCTGGAACCCACACCACCACCTCCAAATCCATTGTCCCCACCAAACCAAACACAAGAAAGCCAAAAAGGCTACTCAGGGAAATGAGTCCCCTGAGGATGCCCCTACAACACAACGCAGGTGATATCTACTGGTCATACCCCCCAGTAGATACATGTACTCACTCACCCTTAACCGCTCAGGTTTCCTCTCAACAGGAGCCTGTAGCAACCACCTCTGGGGCACCTATACATCTGGAACCTTCCTCACTTGAGGAGGTTTCCATTGAAGCACACCACTCTCCCGGGTGCATACTGCCTTCACACCCTCTCCCACTGCAACCGCCCCCCAAAGTCCTACCATCATAATGCCAAAGTGCTGACTCAGTTGCATCCTCACCTCCTCCCCAGATACCAATCAAAACTGGGATGGCCTCAACCATTGAGGGGGAGGACCAAAGTGCTTCTAACACCCCACATCACAGGGGTTACCACATTCAATCTCCAATTGTAGACACGGAGATTCGAATTTCTGGTGAGGCTGCCACTTCTCCTGCTTGAGCAAATGATCAGGATGAATTTGGTACTATCCATAAGACCTCACCAGAGGCAACTGCCGATGAAGGACATGGTCTTGAGGCAGGAAGTCCCCAGTACCATGACCAAGGGGCACATGCTACTACTGATCTGCACTCAGAGCATGTTCGTCATAAGTCTATCAGGAGGTCAGTGATTCAGTAAACACTGATGATGACTAGGCTTCTTTTATGATGTTTTAGCCCAAAACACCATCCTCGAGGATGAGGTGAGCAGACTCAAAGAGCTGCTTGCCAAAATTTCTCAGGATCAAAGACCATCTACCCCTCAAAACCCACAGATGGCACCTTCCTCTGAAGGTCTCCCATACACAGAGCCACTCCGAAACACTCAGCCACCTGCCTCTGCTTCTGGTACTATTTCTCAGGGACAGAACCCCCCTGAGCAAATAGCTGCTATCTTTCAACATTCCTTACCTCTCATCACATCAACTATCACTGATCTGGTGCTTAACCCTTGATGAGAGGCTTCCCTCAGTTATACAACCCTTGATAGAGGATTCTGTGAGCAAAAGGCTTTCTGACAATCAACCCCTTGCAACTAATGCAACCAAAAAGGGGGAGATTCAGTCAGTGAAAGCAACAAGAAGAGGATGTGCAGATAGGAAAGAAACTGAGAAGGAGAAGGTGAAGGATGCTGACATGGAGAAAGTGACTGAAAGTACTAAGGACATCATGTCACATACAAGAAAAGGAAGAATGAAAAGGAGACTGACTTGGAGACAATGGTGAAGAAGGCTGATGCCGAACACAGCCGATCAATGGATAACATCATTGATCAGTTGTTTAGGCAAGGTCACGACACTGAAAAACTTGACTCAAAAATCAGAAGACTAGAGATTGAAGAAATCCAAGCTAGATGGGCAAGTTATGATGTGTTGGAAAGGGAAAGGCTAGAAATCATGATCAGGTTCATAGCGAAGTATCTTGGTAGATCATTGATTGAAATCAAGGCATCGTCCAGGGACAACATCTTGGCAATAACCACCAAGATCTGTTCGTCTAAAGTATACACAAAAGGATTGGTTATTGAAGCCTTAACGAAGCTGGTGCTGGGAGCAGGACTGAACTAGTCAAGCAATCTAAAGCCAACTCTATCCAAAATGCTAGAACAGCCTGTCAAAATTCCCACACCAAAAACCACTAAAACAATACCTTTACCGCAAAAACCACCACAACCACAACCCACCAAACCAACTCCCTTACCCTCAAAACCAATAGCCGATGATGTACCCCAAAAGAGGAAGAGAAGGGTACTGAGGCTAGAAGAAGAAAAAGAAGATAATGATGAAGATAGGCTGCCAATCTCAGCTATTATACAATTGCCTAAGGCCACAAGTCACCTCCCAAAAATTACTCCTGAAACTCAAAGACAAATTGTGAAAGTGAAGCTAGAAGAAGAAGAGCTTCATAAACAACATGATGAGGAATTGTTGAGGAGAGTTGACAAAGCATATGCTGCCACATCTTCAATCATCAACATGAAGAAGCACGCTCTCAGATTATACACTCTTAAACATACATTTCAATATCAAAAGGAGAGAGTGAGGATTTGGCCTCATCCCAGGGTGTCTCATAGGATTCACAAGAAAAACATTCCACAGAGATACATTGACCAAGTGAAGAAGATTGTAGATGAAGTGATCTCACTGGTCTTTGTAGTATCACCCTGGGAAATCCTAGATGACTTAAAGAAAGCCTATAAAGCTAACCTGACCCCACAAAAGATGCTGGAAAATAAAATGGTGAAAAAGGGGTTAATATATAAGAGGCTTGAGGAAGTTAGAAAGAATGAGCTCCAGTTGTTCTTAGAGGGTAATCACCCAGATGAATTTGCTTATAGAGTAATAACAACTGTGGAACTTAAAAATGGGAAACAGATCAAATACCTATTTGAATATTATGGGCCAGAATCAATTTTTGAAGGAGGAGCTGAAGAGCTTACCATGGAGGAACAGATAACCTTCTTGAGGCCTATACAAGGGAGTCATACAGACTCATTGTTGGGAAGTAGATCACAAGGATGGGGTAACAGCTCTGTGTCCAGTTCCCCAAGATAGAGCTCCCATTCATCCTTTGCCAAACAGATCATTGAGACTTCTTCCGAGGCCTGTGCTTACATGGGTCACTTCTGAGCTGATCTAGAAGACAAAAAGACCAAATCTTTTTGCCATAATAAGTGGGACATCTTCAATAACTTTAGAGGTTTTGGCTGCATTGGTTCAGGGGGAGTTTGTTGGACCAAAAGAACCAATGAGCCTAATCAGAAAAACCTCTAAGTCCCACAGACATCACAACAACTGCTGAAGACTTGAACAACTGAAGACTAAAGTACTGAAGTCTTCAACAGCTGAAGACTAAAGTACTGAAGACTTCAACAGCTGAAGACCAAATTCTGAAGATCAACGGCTGAAGAACAAAGTACTGAAGATCAACAGCTGAAGTACAAAGACTGAAGACATCAGCTGATGACAACACCTGAAGTTCAAGTACAAGTACTAAAGCCTTTAGAGTTTGTTACAACAGCTGAAGAAGCATTCTTCAGTTGTTGTGATGGTTTCCTTTCAGTAGTTTTCTTTTATGTTTCAGTATCTGTAAAATGAATGAAGAGCATGTTCTTCAGTCGTTGTAGTTTCAGTAGTTTCTTTTCAGTAGTTGTAGTGATAGTTAACACTTAGTATTTTTGTAAGAAGATGTCAGCTGTTTTGATATCTTCAGTAGTTGTGTTAACTTTCAGTAGTCTGAATAATTCTGTAGATGTCACTATCAAATGACATCAGCAGACGTCATGTTAGGATCAGTGATCTATGTTTGATTGATTAGAGAGTATAGCAGCAGAAATCGAACAATGAATTGGCCAATTCACAAGAATGAAACGATATTCAATGAAGAACAAAGACGGTTATAGAGAGAGAATTTCTGCAAATATATTTCATTCAATATTCACTTTCGTGGTAACAGAATGTCACACTTACAATTAGGTCGACACCTCTTATATAAGAGATGTGACGTCTGCTGATGTCACTTGATAGTGACATCTAACAGATTTATTACAACTGAAACACAACTACTGAAGATGTCAAAACAGCTGACATCTCCTTACAAAAATACTAAGTGTTATCAGTTGTTATAACTACTGAAAAACATAAAACTACTGAAACTACAACGACTGAAGAACAAGCTCTTCAGTCGTTTTACAAAACTACTAAAAGTAAAAATATAAACCTACTGATATCACAACTACTGAAGAAGTACTCTTCAGCTGTTGTGACAAACTACTGAAACTTCAGTACTTGATCTTCAGACTTGAACTTCAGATGTTTCATCAGCTGATGACTTCAGTAGATATCATCAGCTGATGTCTTCAGTCTTTGTCTTCAGACTTTGTACATCAGTTGTTGATCTTCAGCACTTGTAAACTCTTCAGCTGTTGTACTTCAGTACTTTGAACTTCAGCTTCAGCACTTGTGTTCTTCAGCTTTTCAGCTTCAGTACTTGTGTTCTTTAGCTGTTGTACTTCAGCACTTTAGTTCTTCAGCTGTTGAAGTCTTCAGCACTTGATCTTCAGCTGTTGAAGTCTTCAGTACTTGTCAAACTGCTGAAGAAGCTTTCAGCAGTTGTTGTGATATCATGTGGGACTTAGAGGTTTTCTGATCTTGGCTAATTGGTCTTTTGGTCCAACAAACACCCCCTGAACCAATGCATCCAAAACCTCTAATTTATTTATTATCCCACTTATTGTTGGCAAAAGGTTGGTCTTTTTCCTTCTTGATCAGTAGAGAAGATGACCCATATAAGCTCCGGCCTGGGAAGAAGTCTCAGATATTTGTTTGGCAAGATATGAATGGAACTTTGTTTTGGGGAACTGGACACAGAGTTGTTATCCCATTCATGAGATCTACTTCCCCTGTATGAGCCTGTAGGATTCTCTGGTGTAGGCTCTGAGAAACATGATTTGTTCTTCCATGCTCAGGTTCTCGGCTTCACCATCAAACAATCCTTCTCGCCCATACAGCTCTGAGATGTACTTGGCCTGTTTGCCGTTTTTGAGCTCAACTGTTGTAATTTGTCTGTATGCAAACTCATCAGGATGATTCCCTTCGAGTAACAGACTAGCTCATTTTGTTTGAAGTTCTCAAGCCTCTTGTAGACTAACCCCTTTTTAATAATCCTGTTCTCTAGCATCTTCTGGGGTGGTTGTTTAGCCTCGTAGGCCTTCTTGAAATCTTCGACAATCTCCCAGGGTGATACTACAAGGGCCACTGTGATCTCTTCATCTACGATCCTCTTGACTTGACCCTTGTATCTCGAAGGAATGTCTTTCTTTACAATCCTGTGAGCCACCCTCGATCAGGCCATACTCTCACCCTTTCCTTCTAATATTGAAATGTGTTGGCGAGAGTGTACAACCTCAGAGCTTCTTTCTTCATGATGATAATTGATGACGAAGCAGCATAAGTTTTGTCAATGCTTTTCAGCATTTCATCATCATGAAGCTTTTGCTGCTCCTCTTCTTCAATCTTTACTCTCACAGCATCCATTTGTGAGGTGGGAGTGATGGGCATAGGTTTGGCTTTCGCCAATGTTAGGACTGCAGACAGAGGCATCCTATCTTCTTCCACATCATCCTCTCTTCTTCTCTTCTAGCCTCAACACCTTTCTCTTCTTCTTCTTGGGTGCATCATCGGCTGTTGCTTTAGATGGTAAGGGAGTTGGTTTTGTGGGTTGAGGTTGTGGTTGTTGGATTTGGGCTTTGAGATTGGTTTGGAAATTTGAGGGGTAGGCTGTTTTTGAGTGGGTGGAAGGGAAGGTTGTTCCAGCATCTTGGTTGTGAGTTTAGCCTTTGTAAGTCTTGCCATTTCAAACCTTTTTCCAGCCCTAGCCTCATCAAGGGCTTCAATGATAATCCCTTTGTGGAATTGCTCAGACAGACAGATTCTGGTGGCTATAGCCAGAATACTGTCTCTGGTCCACGCACGAATCTCCATCAAAGATCTTCCTAAGTATTTGGCAAAGAACGGATCATGATCTCAAATCTTTCCTTCTCCAGTACATCATACCCAGCCCATCGGGTTTGAATCTCCTCCACTTCCAACTTCCTGATCTCACTATCTAATGTAGCTGTATCAAAACCTTGCTTGAAGAGTTGCTCAATAATTTTATCCAGGATCGGCTATGTGTATCATCAGCATCTTCTACCAGCTCTTCCAAGGATTTTTCTTCAGCAGTAGTGTTGATCATCAGCACTTTTCTTTTGTTTATAGTGTATCAGTTGTTGCTTTTCTTTTTCTAACTCCTGGGCTTGCTCTTGGGCCTTCTCCTCCTCTGTTCTTTTCCTCTTCTTTTCTTTCACTGCAGTACTCTCCCCCTTTTTGGATGCATTGGTGGTAGGGGTTTGTACCGCAGAAAGTGTCTTTTGCACAACAGCATCAATCAATGGTTGTAAAGTTGAGGAAATCCTCTCATCAATGGCTTTAGTCATGATGTCAGGATTATGGGTGTGATGAGAGGGAGGGAATTTTGAAGGACAGCAACTATTTGCTCAAGGAGGGTTGTTCCTGAGAAATAGTGCCAGAAGCAGAGGCAGGTGGCTTAGTTGTTGGGAGTGGCTCAGTGTTTGGAAGACCTTAGATGAAGGTGCCATCTGTGGGTTGGTGGAGGCAGAGTCTTTCTCCTTGAGAGAGTTGGTCAAGTAGGTTTTGCAGCCTACTGACTTCCTCCTCAAGGATTGTGTTCTGGGCAAGAACATCATCGAAAAAGCCCAGGTCATCATCAGCAGAAGCTGAATCACCTGACCTCCTGCTTGGAGCAGGATGTACATGCACTGGGTGTAGACCAGTTGTAGCATGTGCCCCTTTGTCGTGGAACTGGGGACTTCCAGCCTCAGGACTATGTCCATCATCAGCTGTTGCCTCTAGTGAGGTCTTAGCAATGTTACCAGCCTCATTCTGATCATGTGCTGATGCAGAAGAGGTGGCAGCCTCACTAGATATTCTAATCTCCCTATCTACACCAGAGATAGAAGTGGTAAACCCCTATGCTGTGGGTTCTCAATTGCACTTTGGTCCTCCCCCTCATGGTAGAGGTGTTCCCAGTAGTAATTGGTATCTAGGGAGGGGGTGAGGAGTGCAATTGAGTCAGCACTTGTGCAACAAGCAATGTTGGGCTTTGGGGGGCGGTTGCATGGGGTGAAGGGATAGAAGCAGTGTGCACCTGGGGAGGAAGGTGCTCTTCAATGGCAATTTCCTCAAGTGAGGAAGATCCCAGATGTGTGTGTACCCCTTGTGTGGTTGCTGCAGGCTCCTGTTGAGAGGAATCCTGAGCGGCTATGGCTGGAAGAGTCCTTATATCCACTAGGGGGTTATAACCAGTGGATATATCCTGTGTTTGTGTTGCAGGGGCATCCTTAGGGGACTCATTTCCCTGAGTAGCCGTTTTGGGTTTCTTTTTGGTGGGTTTGGTGGGGACTTTTGATTTGGAGGTGGTGGCTGTGGGTTCCAGCTGCGTGGGTTTGCGCAACTTGGCAGCCATTTTGAGTGAGTGGTCAGAGTTGTGCCGGGAGTATACTTCAGGCAAAACAGCCATAGCAGGGACTCCCAGGCCAACAAGTCCCTCAGCTTGAAGCTGGTTTGTAATTATTGCCATTATGAACCGCGGATATAATATCCAATGGTTAGCAGTTAGTTTTTGATCCATATCCTTGAGCTCTGAAAATATTATTTCTGAAAAGTTTAAAGGTTGTTGCTCAAGAATAGAATACATTACCTGCTGCCACTTTGTAGACATTTGATCCTAAGATGAAGTCTTAGGAGCCAAACATACATTTATCATGTGAAAAATTAGGCGTTCAGCGTCATGGAAATGTTTCTTCATTATAGTGGAGGCACTAAGGTTGCCCTGATATCCATGGTGGGCAAAGGATAAATCAGTTGTGCCCTTTGAATATCCAGCAGGAGAAGTGGCATCATCCAGGTGTAGATTTAGACGAAGTATTTCGGGAGTGATGACCACTTCGTGGTTGTTGACGACCGACCGGAGAGACACTGTGTTGTTCTCCCCAGTGGTGATGGTGACGTTCATCCAAAACTGTTTGAGGGATTCGGCATGAAGGATGGGATTGAGAAGAAATGCCGTTTTGTATTGTGACTGGACCATAAGATCGATAGCAGTATCGAACTTAGCCCAGAATGGCGATTTAGTAAGGTAAGCTACACAGTTGTGTCGCGGTTTGATTTGCATGGACGCCATTTAGAAGAGAGAAGTTTTGGAGAGGAACGTTAGGTTTGAAGAAGATGAAGCTTTGAAGGATTAGGTCAGGGATATTTATAGGGTACGGGTTAGAAAACGACTGAAGGATTTGGTGTTAGTCATCAGTAGTTTTAAACGACTGTTGACATGGTTACCCTTTCAAACGTTGAAACAGCTGAAGTCGTGGGATTAGGCATCAGTAGTTAGAAAACTAATGAAGACCGTGGTTTTGACTTCAGATGATGAAACAACTGAGGACTTGGTGTTTGTCATCAGTAGTTGTGAAACTTGAAGACAGTGGTTTTGTCATCAGTTGTTGTAAACAGCTGAAGACTTGGTATTAGTCATCAGTAGTTATAAAAACTACTGAAGACATGATTTTGCTTCAGTTGTTTAGAATGAAACAGCAGTTGTTGTAGAAACACTGAAGAGAAAGTTCTCTTCAGTAGTTTTCGTCAATTCATAGCCTTTCAGCTGTTTCATACTGTCCTCAACACTTACTCATCAGACTTTCATCTGCTTTTCAGGTGTTTCATAGGATGTCAGTACTTATCTGTTTGTACTGATTTCAGTAGTTGTAACTAGATCAGTAGTTGTAACTACATCAGTAGTTGGAACAGATAAAGTACTTCAGTACTGGTGAGGCATTTAGCCATCAGTAGTTATAAAAACTACTGAAGGTGAAAGGACTCATCAGTACTTATATGTGACATGGTTACCAATGATCATCAGTAATTTTTACTGAAATCATCAGTAGTTGTCACTTATTCTAGCTGCAGCATACCAAGCCTTAACACAAGGTTTTGGAAAGTAGAACTATCCAAAGGCTTAGTAAAAATATCTGCAAGCTCATCAGCACTAGGCACAAACTTAGGATCAATCAGACCTTTTTCAAAGCAATCCCGAATAAAATGATGTCTGATCTCTATATGTTTGGTCCTAGAGTGCTGGACTGGAATTTTGACAATACACAGAGCTGAAGCACTATCCATTAATAATGGAGTCTTAGTCTCTGTAATGCCATAGTCCAGAAGCTGGTTCTGAAGCCTGAGTACCTGAGAAGTACAACTTGCAGCAGCAATGTACTCGGCCTCAGCAGTTGATGTAGCAACAGATGTTTGTTTCTTACTCTGCCAAGAAATCAAACAGTTGCCTAGGAATTGACAACCACCAGAAGTTGACTTTCTAGTTAACTTGCACCCTGCATAGTCACTATCTGAAAAAGCAACTAATTTGCAAGAGTGTCTAGTGGAATACCATAAACCCAGAGATTGTGTACCTTGCAAATATCTAAAGATTCTCTTGATTGCAATCAAATGAGACTCTTTAGGAGCAACCTGAAATCTAGCACAAACACATGTAGCAAACATAATATCTGGTCTAGAAGCTGTTAAATACATCAAGGACCCAATCATACATCTGTAAAGCATTTCATCAACAGCTTTACCTTTCTGATCAGCATCCAGTTTTGTGGTGTTGCACATGGGAGTAGAACAGGGCTTACAGTTTTGTAAATCAAACTTATTCAAAAGATCTTTGTATATTTTGACTGATGAATAAAGGTTCCATCAGCCTTTTGTTTGATTTGCAAGCCTAGAAAGAACTGTAATTCTCCCATTGCACTCATTTCAAACCTCTTTTTCATTGATGTTTTAAAATCATCACACAACTGGGGATCAGAGGATGCAAAAATGATATCATCAACATAAATCTGAACAAGTAGCTTATGCTGATCCACCTTCTTAATAAAAAAGTTTTATCAATGGAGCCTCTGTGAAATTATTCTAAGAAGAAAAGTAGAGAGTGTCTCATACCAGGCTCTAGGAGCTTGTTTCAACCCATAAAGAGCCTTATCAAGTTTATACACCCATTCAGGATTTTATTATCCTCAAAGCCTGGTGGTTGACACACATAAACTTCTTCCTTATTTTACCATATAAAAATGCACTTTTGACATCCATTGAAAAAACTTTAAGATTGTGGAATGCAGCATAGGCTAAAAACAATCTGATTGCCTCTAGTCTGGCTACAGGGGCAAAGGTTTCATCATAGTCAATACCTTCTTCTTGTGAAAACCCATGTACAACCAGTCTAGCCTTGTTCTTAACAATAAGACCATTTTCATCAGTAGTTTTATTCCTAAACACCATTTAGTGCCTATTGCACACTTACCTGGGGGAAGAGGAACCAGTTCCCACACTTGTGTTTCTTAAACTGAAGTAGCTCAAGCTGCATAGCTTCAACCCATCCATTGTCTCTCAAAGCAACATGGTAGTTCTTTGGGTCTAGCTGACTGATGAAGAGAGCATAGAAGCAGAAGTTAGACAATTGACTTCTTGTTGAAACACCAGCATTGATATCACCAATAATCTGGGACATGGGGTGATTCTTCAGTTCTTGATAAACAATGAGATCTGTGCAAGTGTTTGTAGAACCTTCAGCAGCAGCAGATGTTGATGTAGACTCTTGAAACCAAGAATTAGATGGTAACTCAAAAGATGTAGAGGAAACAGAGATGTCATCAGCATTTGTTGTGGATGGAACTGTTGAAGCTACAGGAACATCAAATTTAGCAGACACAGGCAGTTGGTCACTAAACTTGAATAGGTGAGTATTGATATTATCATCATCATCATCAATACACCAGGTGGAAGACATGCTGCGAAGATGATTTATCCACAGGATCTGCAACAGCTGGAGGTTGATAAGGAACATATTGCAGTATGTCCAAATCAAACAACTCCACAGGGTTTTGTGGAATCTTGTCCAAAGGAGTTTCATTAAATTCACATGCAAAGTCTCTTCAACTATCTTTGTTCTGTAGTTGAAGACTCTGTATGTCTTGCAAGTAGATGAATAACCAACAAAAATACCATGCATCCACCTTAGGATCAAATTATGGAGTTGATCCTTTGTGTTGAGAATAAAACAGGGACACCCAAATGCTTTGAAGAATGAAATTAGAGGAGCCAAGTGATGGAGAACTTCATATGGAGTCTTCATCAACCTCTTTTTTACTAAAACTCTATTCTGTACATAGCAAGCTGTGTTGACAGCTTCAGCCCAAAAGGTCAGTGGCAAACCAGAGTCAGCCAGCATGGACCTTGCAGCTTCAATTAGGGTCCTGTTCTTTCTCTCCACTACTCCATTTTGTTCTGGAGTCCTTGGGATGCTAAACTGCCTTTTGATTCCCTTTGAGAGATAGAAGTCATCAAGTGTATGGTTTCTGAATTCAGTTCCATTATCACTCCTGATACACTTGTCTGGAAGGGAATACTGCTTCTCAATATACAACACAAAGTGAATAACCTTCTGAGCAGCCTCATCCTTTGAATGTAGAAAGAAAGTCCATACAAATCTGGAGTAATCATCCACAATTACCAGACAGTATTTCTTCTTTGCCATGCTCATCACTCTCACAGGACCAAATAGATCCATATGCGGTAATTGCAAGCAGGCAGTGGACTTAGGCTCTTCAATAGGAGGGAATGAGACTTTGTGTTGTTTTCCTTTTAAACAAGTAGTGCAGGTTTCATCACAGTGGAACTCCTTTACTGGTAAGCCTTTGACTAAACTATTGTGGATAAGCTGATTCATGTTTTTGAAATTAACATGACCCAGCCTTCTGTGCCACAGTTTAGATTCTTGAGAAGAGGCTTTGGAAAATAGGCAAGGATTGCCTCTAAGATCTATTTTCTTGGAAAGATCTAAGGCATAAACTCTTCCTGTCCTGTTGGCTCTCAGGAGAGTGTGATCATCCAACACCTTGTCAATCAAATGCAGAACTTTGGATGACAAAATCCTACAGTTCTGACTGGTGAAAAGAGCAACATGGCCTTTACCACACATTTGACTCACACTCAAGAGATTGTACTTGAGATTTTCCACATGATTAACATCATCAAATTTGATTTCTCCATTGGAGACAAAGCCATTACCAATGATGTAACCCCTAGCATCGTTGCCAAATAAACAAACCCCTTCTTTCCTTGAGAGTAGTCATGAAGAAGAGAGCTGTTCCCAGTCATGTGCATAGATCCCCCACTGTCTACATACCACATGCTACTTTGGCATGTTGGAAACCCTGCATTAATAAACAGTCAGTTAGTTTTGGAGACCCAAATCTTTTTGGTTTTGGGCCTGGTCTCATCAATAGATGGTAAACTAACAGGTTTATTTGAAACAACAGCCTGAGAGGAAGAAGATGGTGAAGAAGAGGAATCCTTGGCTTGGATCTTCTTTTCCGTGGTTTCAACATAGGAGCATCTATTGGTAACTCTACCCGACAGATGTTGAACCATCATAACCAGTTGTGTCTAATTTTGTGATAAGGCTTTCAACTCATCAGACACATTGCCAGTGGAGTTTGATACGTTCCTATGTTGCACCTTCTTCTTCTGAGCACTCTCAGCTGTCATCTGTTTAACCCCTTCCTTTTTGGATTTCTTTGAGGACTTAAGGGTTACAGGATTGATGTTGCTGAAACAATGTGGTCTCAAACTCAGTTTTCATTTTTACCATTTTCTCTTTAATTTCTTCTTTATGTTTGAGTTTGGAACCTCTTTTGTACGAGAAATCGTCTGTAAGATGATTGAACAAACCACATACTTCACATGGTTTCTTCTTCATCTTAGGTTGATCATCAACTAAAGAGGGTGAAGCAACTGAAGACTTGTTCTTCAGTGCTTTGGAAGCATTGTTGCTTTCTTGACTCCTCTTTAGTAGTCTTCAAACTCTTTCTACTGACAGTTTTCTTCTTTTCAGTACTGGCAGTAGTTGGAGTTTGAACTTCAGGTGTTAAATCCTGCTCTCTAGTCCTTTTAGGACTTTCAGAATTAACTCCTGAGTTGATCAACTCATTGATCATGTGAGTGTCAGCATTTGAACCATCAACATCAGCTGATAGGTTCGAGGGGCTTGATGCTGACTTCTACTTCTGATTGTGCTGTATCAGAAAGTAGATCACATGATGAGATGGATTGGTTATTACTCTCACCATCAGATTCTACCTCTGCTCTTGGAGTAAAATCTGTAGGTGGAGCAGTGTGATTGTAACCAATGCCAAACTTCACATTGGAAGCATTTTGCTTACTAAGAAGCATTTCAAAACCTTTGCATGATTATACCCATCTATCACACTCTACCTGGGTAACTGCAAGGGTTTCTTTGAGATCTTTATACTTCTCTAGAAGTATCTCTTCCCTAGCCTTATCATCAGTTATTTGGCATTTCAGTTTGTAAATCTCATCATTTTTATCATTAAGCACAGACTCAAATTCAGCTTTGCTTTTGGAAATTATTTGTTCTAGCTCAATGTTGTTGTTGATTAAAGCTACATTTGCTTCTCTAATAGACGCAAATGCTGCTATGCATGTTTCAGAACATAATTTGGCTTTTGCCTCAGAGGATACCTGTGATACGTTTAGTGTAGAGGCATTAGAGGATAAGTATCAGCGGAATCCAAAGCCATAAGAGCTAGATTTCCATAGGGACTTTCACCACCATGTTGACCAGCACCTGAGAATAGTTGTTCATGACCAGACAAGTCATCTGGTAAACTGCTCCAGTCAACAACTCCTGGGGTGAAGAAGCTGTGTTGTTGAGGTTGAGTTTGTTGATGAGATTGGGAAGGTTGTGGTTCAGGCAATGCCTGTGGTTGTTGTGGAATTGGAGCGTGAACAGGATTTGGTTGAGGCACATATAGCAGGGATAAGGATATGACATTTGACCTGGGGAACAAAGTATGCAGGAGATCTAGGATGTGAATGATGACCAGAACCAGCAGGATGTTGCCCTCTGTTTTGTGGACTAGTACTAGGAAAAGTCACAAAGGGTGCAGAAGAGTTAGATCCAGTTGATCTACACTCTCTTGCAAAGTGTCCAGCCTTTGGCATTTGTGACACCTTCAACTTACACTTGTCAAAACCAACTTTGGTTTTGCCAGAGAGTCCAGGAAATTTCCTTCAGTTCTCTTATAGAACTTCTGAGATCTAATATTAATCAATGCCATTTGGCTCAGAATATCCATCTCTTCTAGATCATCATCAGCTATTCCTTTTAAATCATCCATAATGAAGCATAGATTGTCACTATTACTGCCAGAATGACTCTCAATACCAAAAAATGAATGATCAGAACTATTTGAAGAGAAATCAATATGCTATCATAATTACTTTCAGATGCAGCATATTCTGACTCATGACCAACCAAGGTAGTATTCCCTGGTACAAAGTCATCAGTGAGCTTTCTGATGAGGACAGTTTCCTCTTCTGCTCTATCTCTCTTTCAAATGTAAGCAGTTTCCCATGAAGTTGGGTGAGAGATAGGCCATCTAGATTTGCACTGGAGCGTAGGACAATAGTGTATGTGTCCCATCTCTCAGGCAGTGATATGAGGAATCTGTTGTTCATCTGGCTATTGGTGTATTCCTGTTTCACCATTTTCAGCTCAGATATCAAGCAGGAAAAACACTCAAACTATTGAGTCAGTGTCTCGCCCTTTCTGTGAGAGAATGTCTCATATTGTTGGGCAAGGATTTCTCTATTGTTTGCTAAGACCTCATCTGTGCCACCGAATTGTTCCTTCAGGGCATTCCAGAGATCATGAGCAGTTTCATGATGCATAAGCCCTGAATAGATTTCATTAGGCAGTGCCATGCCAGAATTCCATGGGCTTTAGCATCAATCTCAAATACTTTCCGATCTTCATCAGAGTATTGTTCCTTCTTCTTCGGAACCATTTGATTGGTTTCGGATGGTTCACCATAGGCTTATGTGTCCATGTACCACAGATGTCCAACAACCTGAACTGTTAACAGACAGGTGATGAAGCATTCTTCGTTGCCATAGTTATACTCGGTCCTAACCAGCATCGGAGGTTTGGTTGAGGAACCGGTATTGTGAGGATCATTAGAAGGAGTCGTCATCTTAGATTCAATCAAATTAGTTAAGCTAAAATAGATTTAGAACAAACACAACAACCAATTGAACAAGAGAGATCTCAAAATAAATGAACGAAAGCGACAAAAATTCAATAATCTATAACCAGTTCTTGCGAATACGCTAATTCAATCAAAACACAGATATCAATTAGCAGTTTCAATGATCAATTGTTAGATCGATCAATGATAACATGCTCTGATACCACTTGTTAGGATCAGTGATCTATGTTTGATTGATTAGAGAGTATAGCAGCGGAAATCGAACAATGAATTAGCCAATCACAAGAATGAAAGATATTCAATGAAGAACAAAGACGGTTATAGAGAGAGAACTTCTGCAAATATATTTCATTCAATATTCGCTTTCGTGGTAACAGAATGTCACACTTACAATTAGGTCGACACCTCTTATATAAGAGATGTGACGTCTGCTGATGTCACTTGATAGTGACATCTAACACATTTATTACAACTGAAACACAACTACTGAAGATGTCAAAACAGCTGACATCTCCTTACAAAAATGTTAAGTGTTATCAGTTGTTATAACTACTGAAAAACATAAAACTACTGAAACTACAACGACTGAAGAACAAGCTCTTCAGTCGTTTTACAAAACTACTGAAAGTAAAAATATAAAACTACTGATATCACAACTACTGAAGAAATACTCTTCAGTTGTTGTGACAAACTACTGAAACTTCAGTACTTGATCTTCAGACTTGAACTTCAGATGTTTCATCAGCTGATGACTTCAGTAGATATCATCAGCTGATGTCTTCAGTCTTTTTCTTCAGACTTTGTACTCAGTTGTTCATCTCAGCACTTGTAACTCTTCAGCTGTTGTACTTCAGTACTGTGAACTTCAGCTTCAGCACTTGTGTTCTTCAGCTGTTCAGCTTCAGTACTTGTGTTCTTCAGCTGTTGTACTTTAGCACTTTAGTTCTTCCTGTTAAGTCTTCAGCACTTGATCTTCAGCTGTTGAAGTCTTCAGTACTTGTCAAACTGCTGAAGAAGCTTTCAGCAGTTGTTGTGATAATCATATGGGACTTAGAGGTTTTCTAATCTGGCTCATTGGTTCTTTTGGTCCAACACGTCACTTCCTATATAAGGAATGTTCCCCCACGACGTTCTTATATAAGGGATGATTGACCTGATTGTAAGGGTGACATTTTGCCACCACGAAAGCGCGTATTGAATGAAAATATGTGGCAAATTCTTTCTATAATCGTTTGCTCTTACTTGAATATCACTGTATTCTTGTGAATTGTCTAATTCTTTGTTTGATTTCCACTGCAATATTCTCTTATCAATCGAACGTAGATCACTGGTCCCTAACAATAGTTTTGCTGGATGAAGTGAGAATTCGTTGAACGAAGCTGAAAAGCTTTTCAACATGAAATCAATTTGAAATCATCAAAAGTTAATGGATATGAGCTCTGATGATTAACAGAGCTTCCCAAATAAACAACCAACAAAATTCAAGCAAATTCCATATCAAATACACCCGAATTTGATCTAAAATTGATGAAAAGTTGATATTGAACAAAAACAACCAAAACCTCAACTTCTTTCACTAAAAATCTTCAAATCATTAGTGAATTTGATCTAAAATGGCTTTTGATAGAATCAAATGTACCAATCTGTGATGATGTATGAAGACAATTTAAAGAAATACAAACAAAGTAATCAAATCAAGCAAGATATCAACAAAATTCATAGTTCATTAATTTCAAGCAAAGACAATTACAAAGTAAGTAAGCAGTTTTAATCTGGTTCTAAACTGTTGTTCTTCTTCTCTCACTAAGCTACAAGTCTAAGCTATGTATAATTGTTGTGTTTGTGGACCATATCAAAGTATTTTACGTTTAATCATGAAAACGCAGCGGAATAATTTTTAATATTACCATTTGTAATCTAAAAATTAAGGCTCATATCATGACAACAAAACAACCCAAGAAGATAGGATCATTTATATGTATATGAACTAGCTATGAACAAGAAATAACAACCAAAACAAACCATGGAACTACCTTCCAAAAGCTGCTGAAAAACGGGATTTGATGAAGAGAATGATGTTTTTGAACACCAAAACACACAAGAAAAGGTGTCCTCAAGCATCCAACCCACAAGCATGAAGCAAACACCATTCTTGCTAGGATTTGTGCACAAAAAGGATCAGAAGGCTACTGAATCTCATTCCACTGTGAACTGTATCTTCCAAAAGAAGAATTTTGTTCTTATGACCCTTTTGCATAAGAGAGAGAGAGAGAGAGAAGCAAGATGAGTGTGTGTAGTTCAGGGATTTTAGTTGCAAGACCTCAAATGAAACCAAAAGGAGCCATCCCCATAAGGGGCGGCCAAAACCCCCTTTAATATTGGGGTTTTCCCCCTAATTAATCTACAAAATGTTTTAACTAGTAATTAGTAAGTTATGTAATTACCCTTTTAATTATATAACTTATACACACATCCTATTATTATTGATGTTATTAACTAACTTAAATAACATTACAAACAATATTATGAACAAAATATCCCTATAAATTGTTCAATCTCAAGAACTTATTTAGAAAACGCATTTTCTAAATTGGTGTACTTATTTAATTGCTTTATCATATCATCAATTAAATTATTATTGGTGTTTGCTAAGCTGTTATTGGGTATGACCAACTTGGATTCATAACGTACTAACCACATCAATGTTCTCTGTCTTGGGCATAAAGAATCCAACAATCTCCCACTTGCACAAATTCATAGAAGATTGATGAAAGTAGTAAAACCGCCTAACAACGGTTTATACCCTTAATACGGACTTAAGCCATTCAATTACGTTCCCCTTCAAGGGTCAACTTGAAATGATTTAGGTGAATCAATTATTTATCCTTTTCATACAGATGTCATGTAAATCCAGGACTAGAATGATCATTCTTGTTGAATTAACTTAATCAGGCCTTAGACATCTTGCTCTTAACGAATATGTTGGACCAAAAGAACCAATGAGCCAAGATCAGAAAATCTCTAAGTCCCACATGGTATCACAACAACTGCTGAAAGCCTCATCAGTAGTTTGACAAGTGCTGAAGACTTCAACAGCTGAAGATCAAGTGCTGAAGACCTCAACAGCTGAAGAACAAAGTGCTGAAGTACAACAGCTGAAGAACACAAGTGCTGAAGCTGAAAGACCAAAGTACTGAAGTACAACAGCTGAAGAGTTTACAAGTGCTGAAGATCAACAACTGATGTACAAGGTCTGAAGACAAAGACTGAAGACATCAGCTGATGATATCTACTGAAGTCATCAGCTGATGAAACACCTGGAGGTCAAAGTCTGAAGATCAAGTACTGAAGCCTCAGTAGTTTGTCACAACTGCTGAAGAGTACTTCTTCAGTAGTTGTGATATCAGTAGTTTTATATTTTATTTTTGTTCAGTAGTTTTGTAAAACGACTGAAGAGCTTGTTCTTCAGTCGTTGTAGTTTCAGTAGTTTTATATTTTGTACTTAACATGCTGATATGTTCTCAGTAGTTGTGAACATTTCAGTAGTTTTTAAGAATTAGTTATTTTTGTATTAGATCTGCCAGTTGTCACTTTCCGTGATAACAGCAGTGATTGTTGCACTCTATATAAGGAGTGACAACTTATTGTACCATGGTGAATGAATGAATGAATGAATGATTTGATTAGATAGAAATATTCTACTCTATAAACATTCCTTGAAATCAGAAATATATATTCTCTCCCTATAACCGTATGCGCTCTTAATGCTTACAAGTATCGATTGCTTGCTACAATTTGTCTAATTCTAGTTTGTATTCCGCTGCTTTGTTCTAATACATCAAACTTGTGATCACTGATCCTGTCAAATGGTATCAGAGCAGGTTAATCATTGATCGATCTAATAATTGATCATTGAAACTGCTATTCAAGATCTAAGTTTGATTGAATTAGCTTTTGTTTTTGCAAGAAACGGTTATAGAGATTGAATTTTCTGTATTTCTGCTCATTCATCCTGAGATCTTTTCTTGGTTCTCATTGAGTTTGTTGTGGTCTGTCTAAAACTTTTAAAACTTGAACTAAATTGTTTTTGAACTGAAAATGACACTCCTTCCAATGATCCTCACAATACTGGTTCCTCAACCAAGCCACCTATGCTGGTTAGGAATGAGTATAACATATGGCAAAGACGTATGCTCCATCACCTGTCTGTTAACAGCGCAGGGTGTTGGACATCAGTGGTACATGGTCCACACAAGCCTATGGTGAATAACCCGGAAACCAATCAAATGGTTCCGAAGAGGAGGGAGCAATACTCAGATGAGGATAAGAAGTTGCTTGAAATTGATGCAAAAGCCCATGGAATTCTGGCCATGGCATTGCCAATGAAATCTATTCTGGGCTAATGCATCATGAAACTGCCCATGACCTCTGGATTGCCTTGAAAGAACAATTTGGAGGAACAGATGAGGTCTTGGCAAATAATAGAGAAATTCTTGCCCAACAATATGAGACATTCTCTCATAGAAAGGGTGAGACACTGACTCAACAATATGAGCGGTTCTCTTGTTTGATCTCTGAACTAAAAATGGTCAAACTTGAATACACCAATATTCAGATGAATAACAGTCTCAGATCACTGCCTGAGAGATGGGACACATATACTATTGTCCTACGCTCCAGTGCAAGTTTGGACAAACTATCTCTCACCCAACTCCATGGGAAACTGCTCACTTTTGAGAGAGAGATAGAACAGAAGAGAAAGCTGTCTTCATCTGGAAAGCTCACTGAAGACTTTATACAAGGCAACACTGCCTTGGTGGGTCATGAGTCAGAATATGCTTCATCTGAATGCCAGTATGATGAGCATATTAATTTCTCTTCAAGCACTTCTGATTCTGCATTTGTGAGTGTTGATGGTCAGTTTACTGGGTGTAATAATGACAATCTATGTTTCATTATGGATGATCTCAAGGGATTGCTGATGATGACTTAGAAGAGATGGATATTTTGAGCCAAATGGCCTTGATAAATATCAGATCTCAGAAGTTCTATAAAAGAACTGGAAGAAAATTCCCAGGACTCTCTGGCAAAACCAAAGTTGGTTTTGACAAGAGCAAGTTGAGGTGTCACAAATGCCAAAGGCTTGGACACTTTGCAAGAGAGTGTAGATCAACTGGATCTAACTCCACTGCACCCTTTGTGACTTTTCCTGGCAATAGTCAACAACACAGAGGGCAACATCCTGTCACCTCTAGTCATCATCCTCAACAACAATCTCCGGCATATTTTGTTCCTCAGGGTCAAATGCCATATCCGTACCCTTGTTATTACATGCCACAGTCAAATCAAGTTCAAGTTCCTATGACACCACAACCTCATGCACTACCAGAACCTCAGCCTTCCAATCTCATCAACAACCTCAATCTCAACAACACAGCTTCTTCACCCCAGGAGTTGTTGACTGGAGCAGTTTACCAGATGACTTGTCTGGTCATGATCAACTGTTCTCAGGTGCTGGTCAACATGGTGGTGACAGTCCCTTTGGGAATCTAGCTCTTATGGCTTTGGAGTCTGCTGATACTTCATTTTCCAATGCCTCTACACCTCAGGTATCACAGGTATCCTCTGAGGCAAAAGCCAAATTATGTTCTGAACCATGCATAGCAGCATTTGCTTCCATTAGAGAAGCAAATGTAGCTCTAATTAATAAGAACATTGAGCTAGAACAAATAATTTCCAAAAACAAAGCTGAGTTTGAGTTTGTGCTCAAAGATAAAAATGATGAGATTTATAAACTGAATTGCCAAATAATTGATGATAAGGCTAGAGAAGAAGTACTTCTAGAGAAGTACAAAGATCTCAAAGAAACCCTTGCAGTTACCCAGGTCGAGTGTGATGTGATATGGGTACAATCATGCAAAGGTTTTGAAATGCTTAGTAAGCAATCTGCTTCAAATGTGAAGTTTGGAATTGGTTACAATCACACTGCTCCACCTACAGATTTTACCCCAAGAGCAGAGGTAGAATCTGATGGTGAGAGTGATAACCAATCCATCACATCATGTGATCTACCTTCTGATACAGCACAATCAGAAGTAGCAGTCAGCATCAAGCCCTCTTTGAACCTATCAGCTGATGTTGATGGTTCAAATGCTGACATTCACATGATAAATGAGTTGATCAACTCAGGAGTTAATCCTGAAGGTCCTGAAAGGACTAGAGAGCAGGATTTAACACCTGAAGTTCAAACTTCAACTGCTGTCAGTAGAACTGAGAGAAGAAAACTGGCAGTAGAAAGAGTTTGAAGACTACTAAAGAGGTAGTCAAGAAAGCAACAATGCTTCCAAAGCATTGAAGAACAAGTCTTCTGTTGCTTCCCTCTTTAGTTGATGATCAACCTAAGATGAAGAAGAAACCATGTGAAGTATGTGGTTTGTTCAATCATCTTACAGATGATTGTTGGTACAAAAGAGGTTCCAAACTCAAACAAAAGAAGAAATTAATGAGAAAATGGTAAAAATGAAAACTGAGTTTGAGACCACATTTGTATCAGCAACATCAAATCCTGTAACCCTTAAGTCCTTAAAGAAATCCAAAAAGGAAGGGGTTAAACAGGTGACAGCTGAGGGTGCTCAAAAGAAGAAGGTGCAACATAGGAACTTATCAAACTCCACTAGCAATGTGTCTGATGAGCTGAAAGCTTTATCACAAAATCAGACACAGCTGGTGATGATGGTACAACATCTGTTGGGTAGAGTTAACCAACTAGATTCTCCTATGTTGAAACCACAGAAAAGGAGGTCCAAGCCAAAGGACTCCTCTTCTACACCATCTTCTTCCTCTCAGGCTGTTGTTTCAAATAAACATGTTAGTTTACCATCTATTGATGAGACCAGGCCCAAAACCAAAAAGGTTTGGGTCTCTAAAACTAACTGATTGTTATTATTGCAGGGTTCTTCAACATGCCAAAGTAGCATCTGGTATGTAGACAGTGGGGGATCTATGCACATGACTGGGAAACCTCTCTTCTTCATGACTACTCTCAAGGAAAGAAGGGATTTGTCTCTTTTGGCAATGATGCTAGGGGTTACATCATCGGTAAGGGCTTTGTCTCCAATGGAGAAATCAAATTTGATGATGTTAATCATGTGGAAAATCTCAAGTACAACCTCTTGAGTGTCAGTCAAATGTGTGATAAAGGCCATGTTGCCCTTTTCACCAGTCAAAACTGTAGGATTCTGTCATCCAAAGTTTTGCACTTGATTGACAAGGTGTTGGATGATCACACTCTCCTGAAAGCCAACAGGACAGGAAGAGTGTATGCCTTAGATCTCTCTAAGAAGATAGATCTCAAAGGCAATCCTTGCCTATTTTCCAAAGCCTCTTCTCAAGAATCTAAACTGTGGCACAGGAGGCTTGGTCATGTTAATCAAAAACATGAATCAGCTTAGCCACAATAGTTTAGTCAGAGGCTTACCAATAAAGGAGTTCCACTGTGATGAAACCTGCACTGCTTGTTTAAAAGGAAAACAGCACAAAGTCTCATTCCCTCCTATTGAAGTGTCCAAGTCCACTGCCTGCTTGCAATTACTGCATATGGATCTATTTGGTCCTGTGAGAGTAATGAGCATGGCAAAGAAGAAATACTGTCTGGTAATTGTGGATGATTACTCCAGATTTGTATGGACTTTCTTTCTACATTCAAAGGATGAGGCTGCTCAAGATTATTCACTTTGTGCTGTACATTGAGAAGCAGTATTCCCTTCCAGTCAAGTGTATTAGGAGTGATAATGGAACTGAGTTCAGAAATCATACACTTGATGACTTCTATCTTTCAAAGGGAATCAAAAGGCAGTTCAGCATTCCAAGGACTCCAGAACAAAATGGAGTAGTGGAGAGAAAGAACAGGACCCTCATTGAAGCTGCAAGGTCCATGCTGGCTGACTCAGGTTTGCCATTGACCTTTTGGGCTGAAGCTGTCAACACAGCTTGTTATGTGCAAAATAGAGTTTTAGTAAATCAGAGGTTGATGAAGACTCCATATGAAGTTCTCCATCATTTGGCTCCTCTGATTTCATTTTTCAAAGCATTTGGGTGTCCCTGTTTCATTCTCAACACAAAGGATCAACTCCATAAATTTGATCCTAAGGTGGATGCAGGGTACTTTGTTGGTTATTCATCTACTTGCAAGGCATACAGAGTCTTCAACTGCAGAACAAGATGGTTGAAGAAACTCTACATGTTAAGTTTAATGAATCTCCAAAGGACAAGATTCCACAAAGTCCTGTGGAGTTATTTGATTTGGACATACTGCAATATGTTCCTTATCAAACTCCTGCTGTTGCTCCTGTCAACAGTTCACCACCTGGTGGTACTGCTGATGATGATGATGATTGCAGTACTCACCTCTTCAGGTTTAGTGATCAGCTGCCTGACTCAGCTAGACCTGATGTTCCTGTAGCTCCAGTAGCACCATCCACAACAAATGCTGATGAGATTTCTTCGAATTCAACTTCCTTTGAATTACCATCCACTGATTGGTTTCAAGGAAATGATTCACCATCACCATCTGTTGCTGCTGAACCGGCTACAAACACTTGCACAGATCTCATTGTGTATCAAGATCTGAAGAATCACCCTATGTCTCAAATCATTGGTGATATCACTGCTGGAGTATCAACAAGAAGTCAATTGTCAAATTTCTGCTTCTATGCTCTCTTCATCAGTCAGCAAGAGCCAAAGAATTATCACATTGCTTTAAAGGACAATGGATGGGTTGATGCCATGCAGCTTGAGCTTCTTCAGTTCAAGAAACAGCAAGTGTGGGAACTGGTTCCTCTACCTCCAGGTAAGTGTGCAATAGGCACTAAATGGGTGTTTAGGAACAAAACTGATGAAAATGGGCTTATTGTTAAGAACAAGGCCAGACTGGTTGTTCAGGGGTTTGCACAAGAAGAAGGTATTGATTATGATGAAACCTTTGCCCCTGTAGCCAGACTGGAAGCAATTCGATTGTTTTTAGCTTATGCTGCTTATCAAAACCTTAAAGTTTTTCAAATGGATGTCAAAAGTGCATTTTTGTATGGAAAAATTAAAGAAGAGGTTATGTATGTCAACCTCCAGGCTTTGAGGACAATAAACATCCTAATTGGGTGTATAAGCTTGATAAAGCTCTTTATGGGTTAAAACAAGCTCCCAGAGCCTGGTATGAGACATTATCAAACTTTCTTCTGGAAAACAATTTCACTAGAGGCTCCATAGACAAGACTTTATTCATTAAGAAAGCTGGGCAGCATAATCTACTTGTTCAAATTTATGTAGATGATATCATTTTTGCATCCTCTGATCCAAAGTTGTGTGATGCCTTTACAAAGTTGATGCAACAGAAGTTTGAAATGAGTGCCATGGGAGAATTACAGTTCTTTCTGGGGTTGCAAATCAAACAAAAGGCTGATGGAATTTTTATTCATCAGTCCAAATATACAAAAGATCTTTTGCAAAAGTTTGATTTACAAAACTGTAAGCCTTGTTCTACTCCCATGAGCAGCACCACAAACTGGACTCAGATCAGAAAGGTAAAGTGGTTGATGAAACACTTTACAGATGTATGATTGGGTCCTTGATGTATTTAACAGCTTCTAGACCAGATATTATGTTTGCTACATGTGTTTGTGCTAGATTTCAGGCTGCACCTAAAGAGTCTCATCTGATTGCAGTCAAGAGGATCTTTAGATATCTGCAAGGCACTCCATCTCTAGGTTTATGGTATTCTACCGGACATTCTGGTAAATTAGTTGCTTTTTCTGACAGTGACTATGCAGGGTGTAAGTTGACCAGGAAATCAACTTCTGGTGGATGTCAATTCCTAGGCAACTGCTTGATTTCTTGGCAGAGCAAGAAACAGACCTCAGTTGCTACATCCACTGCTGAAGCAGAGTACATTGCTGCTGCAAGTTGTACATCTCAGGTACTCTGGCTTCAAAACCAACTTTGGATTATGGCATTACAGAGACTAAGACTCCATTGTTAATGGATAGTGCTTCAGCTCTTTGCATTGTCAAAAATCCAGTCCAGCACTCTAGGACCAAACATATAGAGATCAGACATCATTTTATAAGGGATTGTTTTGAAAAAGGTCTGATTGATCCTAAGTTTGTGCCTAGTGCTGATGAGCTTGCAGACATTTTTACTAAGCCTTTGGATAGTTCAACTTTCCAAAACCTGGTGTTAAGGCTTGGTATGCTGCAGCTAGAATAAGTGACAACTACTGATGATCTTAGTAATTCATACTGATGATCATGAGTACCTATGTCACATATAAGTACTGATGAGCTCTTTTACCTCAGTAGTTTTATAACTACTGAAGGCTAAATGTCTCACAAGTACTGAAGTACTTCATCTGTTCTAAACTACTGATGTAGTTACAACTACTGATGCAGTTACAACTACTGCAATCAGTAAAAACAGATAAGTACTGATGTCCTATGAAACAACTGAAATCAGCCAAAAAGACTGATGAATGTGTTGAGGACAGTTTGAAACAGCTGAAAAGCTAAGAATTGACGAAAACAGCTGAAGAGAACTTTCTCTTCAGTCGTTTGTACAACTGCTGTTTCATTTTAAACAACTGAAGCAAACCACGTCTTCAGTAGTTTTATAACTACTGATGACTAATACCAAGTCTTCAGTTGTTTACAACAGCTGTACAAAACACTGTCTTCAGTAGTTCATAACTACTGATGACAACACCAAGTCCATTTCAATCATCTGATCAAAACCACTGTCTTCAGTAGTTTCATAACTACTGATGACAAACACCAAGTCCTCAGTTGTTTCAATCATCTGAAGTCAAAACCACGGTCTTCAGTAGTTTTCTAAACTACTGATGCCTAACACCACGACTTCAGCTGTTTCAACGTCTGAAAGGATAATACCATGTCAACGGTCGTTTAAAACTACTGATGACTAACACACATCCTTCAGTCGTTTCCTTACCCGTACCTATATATACCCCTAACCTTAGCTCTCAATGCTTCATCTTCTTCAAACCTAACGTTCCTCTCCCAAACTTCCTCTTCTCAATGGCGTCTATGCAAATTAAACCGCGACACAACTGTGTTGCCTACCTCACTAAATCGCCGATCTGGACTAAGTTCGATACTGCTATCGATCTTATGGTTCAGTCCCAATACAACAAGGCATTTCTTCAAACCCATCTTACATGCCGAATCCTTGCACCAATTTTGGATGAACGTTACTGTTACCACTGGGGAGAACAACACACCATCCCTCCGTCGGTCGTCAACAACAAAGAAGTAGTCATTACTCCTGCAATAATCCGCCAAATTCTTCAACTGAATGATGCTACTTCTCCTGCTGGATATCCGAAGGGCACCATAGATCTATCCTTTGCTCAACATGGATATCAAGGCGATCTCAGTGCCTCCACCATCATGAAGAAACACTTTAATGACGACGCTGAGCGCCTGATTTTTCACATGGTAATGTATGTTTGGCCCCTAAGACGTCGTCTTGGATCAAATGTCCACCAAATGGCAGCAGGTAATGTATTCTATCTTGAGCAACAACCACTAACTTTTCAGAATTAATATTTTCAGAGCTCAAGATATGGCTCAAAAACTAACTGCCAACCGTTGGATACTTTATCCACGGTTCATAATGGCCATTATTACAGACCAGCTTAATGCTGAGGGACTTGTTGGCTTGGGAGTCCCTGCTACGGCTGTTCTGCCGGAAGTATACTCCCGGCACAACTCTGACCGGACACTCAAAATGGCTGCCAAGCTGCGAAAACCCACGCAGCTGGAACCCACAGCCACCACCTCCAAATCCAAAGTCCCCACCAAACCCACCAAAAAGAAACCCAAAACGGCTACTCAGGGAATTGAGTCCCCTGAGGATGCCCCTGCAACACAACGCAGGATATATCCACTAGTCCAAACCCCCTAGTGGATACATGACTCCTCCAGCCATAGCCGCCAGGCTTCCTCTCAACAGGAGCCTGCAGCACCCCCAAAGGGGCACCTACATATCTGGGATCTTCCTCACTTGAGGAGATTGCCATTGAAGAGCACCAACCTCCCCAGGTGCACACTGCTTCTATCCCTTACCCCAAACAACCGCCCCTCACAGCCCAACTTTAATAGTGCACAAGTGCTGACTCAATTGCACTCCTCACCCCCTCCCCAGAAACCACTTACTACTGGGAATACCTCTACCATTGAGGGGGAGGAACACAGTGCACTTGAGAACCCACAGCACAGGGGTTTCCCACTTCTATCTCCTGGTGTAGACAAGGAGCTTAGAATATCTAGTGAGGCTGCCCCCTCCTCTGACTCAGCACATGACCAGAGTGAGGCTGGTAACATTGCTAAGACCTCACTAGAGGCAACAGCTGATGATGGACATTGTCCTGAGGCTGGAAGTCCCCAGTACCAAGCACAAGGGGCACATGCACCAACTGGTCTACACCCAGTGCATGTAAATCCTGCTCTAAGCAGGAGGTCAGCTGATTCAGCTTCGGCTGATGATGACTGGGCTTTTTCTATGATGTTCTTGCCAGAACACACTCCTTGAAGAGAAAGTCAGTAGGCTGCAAAACCTACTTGACCAACTCTCACAAGGAGAAAGACCATCTGCCTCTATCCACCCACAGATGGCACCTTCACTTGAAGGTTTCCCAAACACGAGCCACTCCAAAATCAACCACCTGCCTCTGCTTCAGGCCCTACTTCTCAGGAACAGAACCCTCCTGAGCAAATAGGTGCTGTACTCCAAAATTCCCTCCCTCTCATCACACCCATAATCACTGATATAGTGATCAAAGCCATTGATGAGAGGCTTTCCTCAACTTTACAGCCCTTGGTTGATGCTGCTGTCCAAAAGACTCTTTCTGCGGTACAAACCCCTTCCTCCAATGCAACCAAAAAGGGGGAGAGTACTGCAGTGAAAGAAAAGAGGGAAAAGATCCTAGGAAAAGAAGGAAGTGAAGCAAGCCCAAAAGGAGGAGAAAGAACAGCAACCAATGCTCACCTACAAGCGAAAGAAAGTGCTGATGAGCACATTGCTGAAGATAAAGCCTTGGAGCTACTGATAAAAGAGGCTGATGCCGAACACAGCAGATCAATGGACAACATCATTGATCAGCTGTTTAGGCAAGGCCATGACACCAATAAACTTGACTCTGAGATTCGACGACTAGAGATTGAAGAAATCCAGAATAGATGGGCAAGTTATGAAGTGTTAGAAAGAGAAAGGCTTGAAATCATGATAAGATTTATTGCAAAATATCTTGGAAGATCAATGATGAAATCAAAGCTTGGTCCAGGGATAGTATCTTGGCATTACCACCAAGATCTGTTCGTCTGAAGCATACACTAAGGGGCTTGTTATTGAAGCTTTGAATGAAGCGGGTGCTGGGAGCAGGACTGAGCTAGCCAAGCAATCAAAAGCCACACTCACCTCAAGGATCCTAGCCAGCCTGTCAACATTCCCACACCAAAACCACCCAAACACAAACCCACCAAACCAACTCCCTTACCCTCAAAACCCATAGCCGATGATACCCTTGAAGAGAAGAGAAGGATATTGAGGCTAGAAGAAGATGAAGAAGATGATGAAGACAGGCTGCCGCTCTCAGCTGTGATTCAGTTGCCTAAGGCCACAAGTCACTCCTCAGCAATACTCCTGAAGTCCAGAGACAAATGGTTAAAGTGAAGCTAGAAGAAGAAGGAAAAGAGTGAGGATTTGGCTATCATCAATATGAAGGAGCAAGCCCTCAGACTTTACACTCTCAGGCATACCTTTCAATATCAAAGGAAAGAGTGAGGATTTGGCCTGATCCCAGGGTCTCTCACCGAATTCATAAGAACAATATACCTCGGAGATACATTGGCCAGGTGAAAAAATCGTAGATGAAGTGATCTCTCTCGTCTTTGTAGTTTCACCCTGGGAATCCTAGAAGACTTCAAGAAGGCCTACAAAGCTAATCTAACCCCTCAGAAGATGCTGGAAAACAAAATAGTGAAAAAGAGGTTAGTTTACAAGAGGCTTGAGGAAGTCAGGAAAAATGAGCTCCAGTTGTTCCTAGAGGGTAGTCACCGGATGAGTTGCTTACAGAATAATAACAACTGTGGAGCTAAAGAATGGGAAACAGGCCAAATACCTCTCTGAGTATTATGGGCCGGAATCATTGTTTGAAGGAGGTGCTGAAGAGCTAACCATGGAGGAACAAATCACCTTCCTTGAGGCCTACACAAGAGTCGTACAGACTCATTATGGGGAAGTGAATCTCATGAATGGGATAACAACTCTGTGTCCTGTTCCCCAAAACAGAGTTCCCATTCATACTCTGCCAAACAAATATTTGAGGTTTCTTCCCAGGCCGGAGCTTACATGAGTCATCTTCTCTACTGATCAAGAAGGAAAAAGACCAACATTTTGCCATCAATAAGTGGGAGAATAAATAAGTTAGAGGTTTTGGCTGCATTGGTTCAAGGGGAGTTTGTTGGACCAAAAGAACCAATGAGCCAAGATCAGAAAACCTCTAAGTCCCACATGGTATCACAACAACTGCTGAAAGCCTCATCAGTAGTTTGACAAGTGCTGAAGACTTCAACAGCTGAAGATCAAGTGCTGAAGACCTAACACTGCTGAAGGACCAAAGTGCTGAAGTACAACAGCTGAAGAACACAAGTGCTGAAGCTGAAAGACCAAAGTACTGAAGTACAACACTGAAGAGTTTACAAGTGAGCTGAAGATCAACAACTGATGTACAAGGTCTGAAGACAAAGACTGAAGACATCAGCTGATGTATATCTACTGAACATCAGCTGATGAAAACCTGGAGGTCAAAGTCTGAAGATCAAGTACTGAAGCCTCAGTAGTTTGTCACACTGTGAAGAGTACTTCTTCAGTAGTTGTGATATCAGTAGTTTTATATTTTTAGTTTCAGCATTTTTTGTTTTTAAAACGACTGTAGAGCTTGTTATTCAGTCGTTGTAGTTTCAGTAGTTTTATATTTTGTACTTAACATGCTAATATGTTCTCAGTAGTTGTGAACATTTCAGTAGCTTGTTAAGAATTAGTTATTTTTGTATTAGATCGTTGACGTTGTCACTTTCCGTGATAACAGCAGTGATTGTTGCACTCTATATAGGAGTGACAACTTATTGTAACCATGGACGAATGAATGGAATGAATGAATGATTTGATTAGAAATATTCTACCTCTATAAACATTCCTTCAAATCAGAAATATATATTCTCTCCCTATACCGTATGCGCTCCTAATGCTTACAAGTATCGATTGCTTGCTACAATTGTCTAATTCTAGTTTGTATTCCACTGCATTGTATTCTAATACATCAAACTTGTGATCATGATCCTGTCAGAATAAAAGGAACAATTCCATCTGACTTCATACGTTTGTCACAATCACCTCGTGTCACACCTGAACATAGCCTTAGTACTGCCCATTATTTAGAGCAGTGAAGAACTAGCTCAAGGTATAACATTTGGTGAATATCAAAACCCAATATGTATCTCAGGTCAGAGGATACCAAATGATATTTGCCTTTACTTAAATTTACTTATGATCAATCTAGAAGATTCCATGTAGTAAAATTGAGATGCGGGTTAGTCAAATATTTGTATTCCACAAATATCTATGAACTTTGGCAGCAACAATTGCTCTATAATCATTCTTTATGAATATCCACCAATCCATGTTCAGAATAGTCTTACATTCATATTTGTTCCCACAAACATGACCGACTACGGACGTTTAGAATAATAAACATATTCATGGATGTATACATGTGAAAATGAATATAACTCAAATATCACAACTATATAAAGAGTTAAATATTACATTGTTCCAACTTTTAAATGCTAAACAGATCAATTCTAGTCACTAGAATATCGAAGTCCTAAGGCACAAGTATGACTTTCATGCTTTGCCCTTTCAAGGAGCTTTGTGAGTGGATCCGCAATGTTTTGATCGGTGTGAACTTTACGAATACATATCTTTCCTTTTTCAACTTCATCCCTTATGTAGTTGAATATCCACCCAATGTGCCTACCCTTTTGATGTGCACGGGGTTCCTTGATTTGTGCAATCGCACCTCATTATCACAAAAGATTTCTAGGGGTCTTGATGGTAGAGACCACCAACGTAGGCGATAAATTTCTTTATCCATGCAGCTTCTTGAGCTGCTAATGATGCGACTATGTATTCGGATTTTGTAGTGGACAATGCTACCCTATTAATAACGAAGACATACCCCGACTGTGATCGAGAATCATCTCGATCAGTTTGGAAACTCGCATCCATGTAACCTTTACAACGAGTTCCTTTTCATGAGATTCGTATATTAGAAACATTTCCTTAGTCCTCCTAAGGTATTCAATATACTTTTAACATTCATCCAATGGCTATTACCTGGATTCTGTTGATATCTTCTCATCATGCTTAACGCGCATGACACGTCCGGTCTAGTGCATATCATCTCATACATGATGAATCTTATAGCAGATGCATATGGGATGTCCTTCATTCGATCTTGCTCATCCTTTGAGCTTGGACATTGAGATGTACTCAATATTGTTCCTCTTTGAATAGGTACCATACCTTTCTTAGAAATTTTCAATCTTGAACCTTTTCAAGACTTTAATAATATATGCAATTTGATTTATACCTATCAACTGCCTCGATCTATCCCTATAGATCTTTATTCCCTAATTATAGGCGGCTTCACCAAGATCTTTTATGCAAAAAAACTTCCAAGCCAGGTTTTCACACCTTCCATGGTTGGAATATCATTTCCATAAGGTAGTATGTCATCAACATACAATACTAGGAGTGTAATTACGCTCCCACTAGCCTTGTTATATACACAAGCCTCGCCAGCGTTCTTGATGAAACCAAATTTCTTGATCTCGTCATCAAAACATTGATTCTAACTTCTCGATGCTTGTTTCAATCCATAGATTGACCTCCGTAACTTGCATACTTTATTAGGTTGTTGCGGACCGACAAAACCATCAAGCTGAACCATATGGAAAGTCTCTTCGAGATGTCCATTAAGAAAAACAGTTTTGACGTCCATTTGCCAAATCTCATAGTCATAATATGCAGCTATGGCAAATAATATCCTAACTGACTATAGCATTGCCACATGCAAGAAAGTTTCATCATAATCAACCCTTTGAGTTTGAGTGAAACCTTTTGCTACAAGTCTTGCTTTGTAAGTATCCAAGTTTCCATGTATATCTGTTAAGTCAGTTTCTTTGGATCGATAAACATCTGAGCATGTTCTTGACGGAAGGATAAACAACATCAAACCAAAAGTCAAACAATAATACAAACTATAAATGAATGGTTTCATTGATAAAAACCTAACGATTACAAGCTCGTTACAACATAAGAATCAAGAATCTTGGCAAGGGGAAGATCGAGCATGATCTCCCCTCTCATCCGGCAGCCCTAGGCTCCGGGCAAACTTCCTCTCAATCCCCTTTCTCTCTACACATTGAAACTGGTATATATAGGCCTCGACCCATATTAGATGCGACTATGCCCATTCGTGCGATTGGACCATGCATATGGTTCAATCATACGACTGGACCATGCGTATGGTTCAATCTTACGACTGGACCATATTTATGGTTCAGTCTTACGAATGTCCCAATCGTATCTCTCAGTGGCACGGCTGGTCCATTAGCATGGCTCAGTCGTACGACTGAGTCTCATTCGCATATGCTCCTGCGAATGACCCAGTTTCATGTGTTTACAACATGTCACATGTATAACATTAAGCCTAGACTATTTGACAAGCGACGGACACACTATATATGACTATATATGCTCCAACAATATCCATTTTCTTCTTGAAACCCACTTGCATCCAACCGGTTTGGAGTTAAGTGGAGGGTCAACCAATTCCTAAACTTGATTTTCATACATGGATTGCATCTCAACGTTCATGGCTTCAAGTTGTTTGTCACAATCCGAATTGGACATTGCTTCATGGTATGTAGTTGGCTCATCGGAGTCAACCACATACCATCCATTCATGAAAAATACATATCTTTCAGGTGGAATGCTAACTCTACCAGATCTGTGAATGTTTTGTGTGCATTGATCAACCTCTTGATCATCATCAACAACCTCTTGTTGATTGCTACTATCAACCAACGTGTATCGGTTTGTGGATCTTGATACTCATCAAATCCATTGTTCTATATGTTATTCCTTCCATAAGGAACTTAGCTTCCAAGAACTCTGCCTTTCGAGTAGTAAATACCTTTTGCTCTGTTGGATCAAAGAAGTAGTATCCTATACAGTCTTTGGGATATCCAACAAATATACAGTTAGTGGATCGACTGGTTTTGGGTTTTTAGCTTAACATAAGCTTCATAACCCCATATTTTTAAATATGATAATGATGGAACTCTTCGATGCCATATTTCAAAAGGTGTCGCCTTCACTTTCTTGGTCCGGGCCATATTCAAAATACGAGCCACGGAGAGCAATACAAAACCCTAAAATGATAGAGGTAGTGAGCTTATAGCCATCATAGATCGAACCATATCCAATAGGGTTCGAATTCTTCTTTCAGACATACCATTATATGGTGGTGTTCTAGGTGGAGTATGTTGTGAGACGATCCCATAACTTCTTGGATGGTATTGAAAAGCATCACTGAGGTATTCACCTCCTCTATCTGAATGAAGAACTTTGATAGTTTTATTGAGTTGATTTTCTACACCATTCTTGAAGATTTTGAACATTTGAAAAGCTTCATGTTTATGTGTCATCAAGTACACATAACCATAGCGACTATAATCTTCGGTAAGGGTAATGAAGTATCTTTCACCATTTCTAGTCATTGTCTTAAAAGGGCAACATACATCCAAAGGTATGATTCCCAATAAGTCTTTTGCCCTTTCGTTAGTGCCACTAAAGGGCGACTTCGTCATCTTACCTTGTAAACAAGATTCATACTTATCGAATGAAACATTTTCATTTGTTTTTCAAAACACCATTCTTTTGAGGTGTTTGAATCTAATTCTTGTTTATGTGACCAAGACGACAATGCCAAAGATAAGAATCACTTAAAACCATTTTATGTTTCTTGGTGCTTGTTCGCTATAATGAGCTATTATAGGATTAATCATTATGAACCAATTCATAGATTCCATTGAAAAAGGCATAGCCTTGAAATAAAAAACATAATCCATACGAACATAAATACGATTGTTAACAAACATAAATTCATAACCACATTGTTTTAAAAGGGAAATTAAAATTACGTTCCTAGTCAAACTAGGAGCATACAAAATGTTCTTAAGAACAACATCCAAACCATTTGAAAGTTTCAAAATATTGTCTCTTTGGGCTTCGACATCAACTTTTTCTGTGTTGCCCATGTAGAGACTTGTGTCTCCCTTCTTCAAGTGCTTATTTCTTTTGAACCCCTGCAACAAATTGTTTATGTGAGTTCCACATCCGGTATCCAATACCCATGTGTTTGAAGAAATAACATTTCAACCAATGTGAATCATGAAAGTTGTACGAGAGGTAAGCCCATCATCCCTCTTGTTTCTCAACTCTTTGAGATAGGTTGGACAATTCCTTTTCCAATGTCCTATCTCACAACACTCAAAGCATGGATCGTTATTCGTTACCTTAGGCTTCTTAAGCTTAGGATTTGGAGGTTCCGCTTTAGCCTTCCTTTCCCCTTTCATTTGATGTACCCTTTTCCTTTGACAACATTTTCCTTGGGATCGGGGAATGGCCTTTTCTTATTGCCTCCCTCATTGATCAAGAGAACAGGTAGAACCTTTCTACCCATTCCTGCCTCGGCTGTTTTGAGCAGTGCGTGAAGCTCACCAATGCTCATGTCACATCCGTTCATATTGTAATCCATTATGAATGTCTCAAACCTTTTAGTTAGGCCATTAAGGATCAAATCTGTGGCCAAATCCTTTGAGACGGGGCAATTAAGCCTCTCGAGGCGATCAACGTGGCTTTTCATCTTAAGAACATAAGATGATACTGATTGGGTTCTTCCATGCGACACGCATGAAGCGCTCAAACCGTTTCGAAGCGCTCTACCCTAGCTTGTTGAACGGACATTTCCTTCAACTTGGTAATTATGTCATATGCCCCAAGATGCTCCAAATCCTTTTGGAGTTAGGGAATCATAGTTCCCAACATGAGGCAGGAAACCTACATGGAATCCTCAGTGTATTGAAGCCAATCATTATAGGCCTCAACATCCTCGGGGTCGGGTTGGTCAGGAATGGGATCATCAAGGACATAGGACTTTTTCTCTTGCTTGAGAACAATTCTCAAGTTTCTGAACTAGTCCATAAAATTATTTTGGTTAAGAAGATCCCTTTCTAAGATGGTTCTCAGCGATAGGGTAGGGACGGTCGGGGTGGTAGCATTATTGTTTGCGGCCATTTCTATAAAATTTACAAAGTTCATATTAGTATTTCTGAAAAATTACATTTTAATTATTAATACCCTTTACAGGTCTCATAGACAATTAATTATTAAAATCTAGAATCCAATGTTAAATTTAAATGATGGTTAGGTGACATTTATCCTATTATTTAAATTAACAAGCTAGTCAACATTTGACAATTGCAACCTATTGCAACTTCTAGCTTTATGGGATCGGTTAAACATATTATGTTTAGTCGGCATGTAAAATCCCATCAACACCATTGTACGCCATGCTTCGGTGACCCTATGCACATGGTTTCCAATTCAAGTCGTCCTACTTACACACACGTGTGAGTTTACACATACAAGTGGTTAGGTGATCTTTATCCCATAAATATGTTAAGCCCACCTCAAACACACAAGTTCCCTAAAAGTTGTTAGGTGACCTTTATCCCACAAATAGTTCTCAAGTGATTCGAGTGTCATGTAAAAGCATAGTGTTTAACTTCTTTCCAAGGGATTTAAGTTTCCATTAATTCTAGTTATGAAAACTCTATGTACCTTGTATTCGCATGCTTTCAAATACATGGTACCCTATGGTCCTCTTTTAATAAAACCTCTTTTATTTTGAAATTAGTAATCCTTTTAATAACCTTTTATTAGTCACTTAATGATTAGGAACCAAAAAATTCAGCTTATTATGATAATTTATTTAGATTGTTAAGCATATCCACATATCAAACAATCAACATAAAATGAATAATCAAACAAGCATATTTAAAACAACCACATGTGCATAACCATAGCCACTATGTTGACAACACTTGTTTGCTATCACAAGTGTTGTCATTTGGTCTTTCCTAAGGGTTGAACACAACACAAAAGATGAGATCACCAAAGACCCCCACTTGAAATTGCATCCAAATGCTTCAAGTCCTTCTCTTTGTGTCTTCCTTTTGTGCTTCCATCTTGTGCATCTTCTTTTACAAAATTTATATCCTAATACAAATTTTCTAATAAAAGAAAACACACTTAATCTATCTATTACATTGCCATTGAATGAATAAATAAATTACATCCAAATACAACACAAAAAAATAGTATTACAACCCATTATGAATTAAATAAACCAAAACAAACATCCATTCAAAACCAAATCAACACAAGGTCAAGGCTAGGTTACAGACCAATGAAACATCATATACAACATTTAAGAACCAAATAAATCCCCATTTAACCCTAATTTTCAGCCAACATAAACCAAGAATTTAGGGTGGTTTTGTCCAAACAAAACACAATCAACCATTTGATATCTTTCTTTCAAGGTTTAATCATAAGCATGTTAGATATAACCTTCAAAGGTTGGGGAATTATAATATCACCACAAAACAGGCCCTATAAGGTTGTTAAAGTCCTATAAAACCATTTTACAAGGACAATGGAAGCTAGTCATCCACTTATCCGGCTCTAGATGCCAATGTTGGGTTTGTTGGACCATATCAAAGTAGTTTAACCTTTTAAACATGAAAACACAGCGGAATACAACTTTAATATTATCATTTTAATCTGAAAATTAAGGCTCATATCATGACAACAATAAACCCAAGAACATAAGAATCATTTATATGTGTATGAACTAGCTATCAACAAGAAATAACAACCAAAACAAACCATGGAACTACCTTCCAAAAGCTGCTGAAAAAATGGGATTTTGATGAAGAGAATCATGTTTTTGAACACCAAAACACCAAGGAAAGGTGTCGTCAAGCATCCATACCCACAAGCATCAAGCAAACACCATTCTTTCTAGGATTTGTGCACCAAAACAGATCAACAAGGTTGCTAGAAATTCATTCCAACCGTGAACTCTATCTTCCAAAAGAAGAGTTTTGTTCTTGTGACCCTTTTGCATAATAGAGACAGAGCAAGATAGAGTGTCTGTAGTTTAGGGTTTTTAGTTCCAAGACCGCAAATGAAACCAAAAGGAGCCATCCCCATTAAGGGGTCGCCGAAACCCCCTTTAAAATTGTGGTTTTCCCCCAATTTAATCTACCAAATGTTTTAACTAGTAATTTGGATAAGTTATGTAATTACCCTTTTAATTATATAACTTATACACACATTCCTATTATTATATGATGTTATTTAACTAACTTAAATAACATTACAAACAATACTTATGAACAAAATATCCCTATAAATTGTTCAATCTCATATGAAACTTATTTAGAAAACGCATTTTCTAAATTGGTGTATTTATTTAATTGCATGATCGTATCATCAATTAAATATTATTTGGTGTTTGCTAAGTTTGTTATTGGGTGTGACCCGACTTGGATGATAACGTACTAACCACATCAATGTTCTATGTATCTTGGGCATAAAGAATCCAACAATAATGAAACACAAGGAACTAACAAATTACAAATAGTAAAAAGACACATAAAGGCATCATGTTAATCTTTCTAGAGTTCTAACAGTACTCCCCCTAAGATTTACCTGGTCTTCGGTCTTCAAAATCTTCAATCTTGTCATCTTTTTATCTTTCCGTTAGCTTTATCTTCATCTTCAGCTTTCATCTTCAACTTTTATCTTCTATCTTCTATCTTCAGCACTCAAAGAAATCTTCAGGTGCTTCCTTGATCTTGAACATTAGCTTCTTTTTATACATCTCCTATTCTTTGAAGTTTAATTTTTAACAATTTTAATTCTTCACTTGTTGTTTAACTTTTTAAAATTTATGTTTCTATTTATTTTAGTCTCAAAACATAATCAAATATCTATTTTTCAACTTTTGAAAGAAGCATTTCCACTTGCAAATTTATATAGGTTCATATTATCATATTCAAAAGTTACATTATCAAACTCGCACACACTTTGAACATATAGCATCATCCTTTCAATTCAACATTTGAACTTTGATTTTGATTTTCCTAGAAAAACTCTTCCATTTATTACATCATCCTTTCAATTCAACATTTTAACTTTGATTTTGATTTTCTGAGAAAAACTCTTCCATTTATTACATCATCCTTTCAATTCAACATTTTAACTTTGATTTTGATTTAATGAGAAAAACTCTTCCATTTATTATATCATCCTTTCAATTAAACATTTTAACTTTGATTTTGATTTTCTGAGAAAAACTCTTCTATTTATTACTCCCCCTAAACTTTTAAGTTTGAACAACATATAAGTTTCCTAAGGTAACATAATAAGATCACACATCTTATTGTTACATCGCCTTCACACATAGAAAACATGCATAAAATAAAAATAAAAGCAGAATCAAAATCTTGTATAAACAAAAAGAATTAATAACTGCAGTGAGATCATATAAATGAAGATCAACACATTAAAATAAAAAAATGTGAATAGTCATAGACAATGAATAAATCCTGATTAAGTGCATTGCAGGTCAGTGATATCACAGCAAAGGAGACACAAGATCTAAGGACAGAAAATGAGTGTTTTTGACAAAATATCAACTCACTTACTTTTTCAATTCTTGGATTAATTAGGGGATATTTAGATATGACATGATGTAATTCATACAAAGACTTAGAGAGCTCAACTATCATCAAGACATGCAAGAAAGAACACATACTCAACTTATACCTGAAACATATATATAACCAGAGCTTATGTTACTTAAATGAATAGAGAATGATCATGGATAACCATTTGATCAGCTCTAACTATCCATTTGAATAGATTATGCACATTGGCATCTTTTGCATCAAAGAGAAAATCCAGGTCTGTAATGACTTACAACAAAGGATATCTTAGCACTTCAGGTCTATGATGAGTCATAACAAAGAAGTGATATGATGCTTGTAACAGATCTCATGATTAATCACATCACCATCAGATGTGAGTGGTGTAACTTAACAAGCAATCAATCTCATAAGCCAATACATCTCAAAAGTACTCATATGAATACACACAAGCATAAAGATTTAGAGCAATCACAAGAATTTACTTTTTTAGTATAGTAGCATGATATTGTCTACACATCATATCTGATTATGTCAGACTTTATTAATGAGTGAAATATGCAACTGATCTCACTAATGTACTATCATTTCTCACATATTGCATAAATAGATTCTTTTCTAAAAATAAACTGACAATTAGAAAAAGACTATTTTTGGAGTTTTGATTTATACTATTGTATTTGGTTTTTCTAAGAAAAAATACACACACACACAAAATACAAAGCGGCAATTAACATTAAGAGGATCACTTATGATGATCTTCTGATTTTGAGAGTTCACATATAATTAATAAGACCAATTGACTCCACTAAATATTCAAACCGTCCTGGTAGGATGACTTTAGTAAATAGATCCGCCAACTGTTTTTCCGTTTCAATTTGAATCAATATGATTAATCTTTTTCCAGAGTTATCTCTGAGAAAATGATATCGAATTTCGATATGTTTTGTTTTTGAATGTTGAACAGGATTAGCTATAATGAACATAGCAGCAATGGTATCAATGTAAATAGGTGTTTAAAGAAAATTGAACCCATAATCCAGTAGTTGATTTTGCAACCAGAGGATTTGAGAACATCCTGCTAATGTAGCAATGTACTCAGCTTCTCCAGCTGAAATAGAGACATTTGTTTGTTTCTTACATTGCCACGAGACTAATCGGGGACCAAGAAATTTAAAAGATTAAATTTCTTAAATGATTAAAGTTCAACTATGAACAAAAGTTGACTTTGTCAAAGCTTATTATCCCATTTGATACTGTTCCTTCTCTTGTTATTTTTCCTCCTGCATCACCATCAAAGGCGACATGTGTTCTATTCTTTAACTTAAAATCTTGTAATAAGACAGGATTGCCTGTCATATGCTGGCTACACCATTATCCACATACCATGTATTAACTAGTCTTCATGGGCGTACCTGCATAACAAGAAAATTAAGTTGATATATCTACTCAAGCCGAGATGGTCTTGGGTTTTCCAAATTTATCAACAATGGTAAATTGTTTGTAATGAAGATTATTCAAATCAAGTTTATTCTTGATGAATTTACCAATCTTGTTTTGAAAATTGTTTGAGTTATTTTTGAGAAAATTCATACCATTTGATTGATCAATTTTTGACATGTATTCATGACTAACCATTTTATTAGTCATTCTTACAGATCTTGGTGTGAATTGTTCTTGCATATTTTGTTTACATCTCACATAATTGTTCTTTCAAAAAGATCTAAAATCTAAAGAAGGTTGATTAGTTAATTTTTGAAATCCATCAGTTTGATTTCTCATATATTAAGGATTAACATAACCTTTACTCATGTTTGAATTTGCAAATCCTCTAGTATGTGATTTCTTTCTAAAATAACAATTTGTAGTTTTGTGAGTCTTCTCATCACAATAAGTATAGTATTTGTTAGAATAACAATCTACTCTGAAATGATTTCTCATATCACATATGTGACAGTACTTGTTAAAATAGCACTCAGCAGTATTGTGATTTTTCATATCACATATTTCACAGTACTTTTGTGGAGTTATAAACAACTATTTGTTAAATTTTGACATTGACACTATATTTGATTCATTTTTATATTTTGGGGTCAAATAGTTAAACTGTTGTTTTTCATTTTTCACATTTTGATTTTGTGCCAAATTATTTTTCATCTGTTTAACATGAACTTTCTTCTTGAATTCCTTAGGAACAAATCTTTTTGCTACAGCGGAAGTCTTAGAATCTGAACTTGATTTCAGATCAGAGTGAAATTTGTTCATAGTATTTACCTTGTTGTTTTGAAGAGAATTCATATTTAACAAACCGGTTAACACAAATTTTATCGGTTTAAGTTTTGTTGCATGATTTGCTGCTTTGATCAACTTTTCAGAACTTTTGTTTTGTTCTGATTTTGTTTTTGATAATTTCTTTCTTCTTCTTTGATTCTTTGCCTTAGAAGAACTTGGTTTACTTCCAGATTGAACATCATCAGAAGAAGATTCTTTTTCAGATTGAACTTGTTTAGATTAATAGTGTTTGAATCTTCTGATGTTCCTACCTGTTGTTTATGTTTATGTTTGCTTTGAACTTTCACTTCTTCTAATACATAAAGAATTTGATGAGAAGTGTTTTGTTTTTTTTTGGTTCATAAGATTTTATCTTGATTGGATGACCATTTTTAATCTTTTCTTGATCATTTTCAACAAAAACTTTTATATTTTCCTTTTTTTCTTCTAAATTCTTGTTTTTGACCTGAAAAGCTTTAAGTTTAGCTTTACTCTCAGGAGAATGATCATGTGTATTAAAATTCTCTCGTAAAGTGTTTGTAACAGATTCAGTCATAGGTTCATGAGTGAAACCTAACCCTACTTTCTGTTTATCTTTTCTCTCACTTACCAGTTTTTCTACAATCATTTTTGAAATTTTTACTTTAGCAAGATCCATTTGAGTAGCAACAAGTGCTATCTTCTCCTGTTCAAGATTTTTGGTCATCTCTTCCAATTGTTTAGAAACAATTTCTAATTCTTTTAGAGTTTTGTTCGATGAAATTTGAAGAGAAATAATATTTTGATCTGCTATTTTATGATCAGATTTTAGTTTGTTATGCATTGACTCTTCTTGTTTTAGTTTCTCACAAATTTTATACGAGTAGTTTCTATAGTATTCAACATGTTCGTAGCATGATTTTGTGCAGAGTTTTTCTCTTACTTCAGATGGGATTTCAGGGAATTTTGGAGATAAGGTTTTAGATTTTGAAGATGAAGTGTGAACCATAGGTTGATCAGACTGTGCCATTAGAGCTACTTCATCTGTATCCTTCTTAGGATCAGATTTCTCACTCCAGTCATAGTCTTTTTCTACATTCTCACATTCCACCTTTGGATCATTATTTTCTGACCAAACTTCTCCCTGGATTTCTGCAACAAGAGATAAACTTGATGTTAAATCTTTAGTAAACTGTTGAGCATATGCACTCCAATCATAACCATCTTTAATGCTGACTACTAAAGCTTTCTTGGTTTCATCATATGATTTTGTTTCATCTTTAAGCTCAGGCATAGGAAGACTTTGATAAGGCTTTTGAAAAGTCTTCTGAGATGGTTGAAACATTTGATTGCTAGAACGTGATTGAACTTTTCATTCTCTAGAAAAATGTCCATAACTGTTACAGTTAAAACACCTTGATTTTGACTTATCAAACCCAACAATCTTGTTAGCACTTGGCTTGTACTTCCTGTTGACATATGAGTGTGTTTTGTGTCGTGTAAGCAATCATCACCATCTGCTAGTTTAAGTCCATCTCTTCAACATCTTCAGGATCCATTTCAAACAAATCGTGCAAAACAAGGTTTAATTGAGTTAAATGGCTACCTTGATATGCTTGAAAACTAGCCGTAAATGCAGTGAATGCAGTTTTAGACTCTTCATCCTCTAATAGGATGTTTATCACATCTTTAACTTTGCTAGATTTAGAAGAGTGAGATGAAGATGTCTTTGTTTGAACACTAGATGTTTGAGACTAAAATTTAGGAGGAGATTGAGAATGAGACTGTGTTGTATCACAGGAGCACTAGTAAATGATGAATTAGTGAAAAATACTGCTCCAACAAATAAATCTCCCTCTTCTTTTCTAATTTTCTCACTTTTTGCCTTGAATGCATTTTCAATAGTGTTTGCAGGCGAAGCAACAAACTGATACTGATAGGATCATATGTACCAATCTATGATGATGTATGAACACAATTCAAAGAAATACAAGTAATCAAATCAAGCAAGATATCAACAAAATTCATAGGTTCATTAATATCAAGCAAAGACAATTACAAAGTAAGTAAATAGTTCTAAATCTATTCTAAAACTGTTGTTCTTCTTCTCTCACTAACTGCTACAAGTCTAAGCTATTTATAATGAAACACAAGGAACTAACAAATTACAAAAGTAGTCCGTATACTATTACAAATAGTAAAAAGACACATAAAGACAACATGTTAATCTTTCTAGAGTTCTAATAGCCTTGATACCAAATTGTTAGCCTAGGTTACACACTTGAATCAAATAACACGAAGAATGTTGGACCAAAAGAACCAATGAGCCGGATGAGAAAAATCTCTAAACCCCACAGACATCACAACAACAGCTGAAGACTTGATCAGCTGGTTCATAAAGTCTGAAGGTGAACAGCTGAAGAACTAAAGTACTGAAGACAACAGCTGAAGCCGTCAGCTGAAGTCAACAGCTGAAGACAGCAGCTGAAGACAACAGCTGAAGACATCAGTTGCAGACAACAGCTGAAGACATCAGCTGAAGACATCAGCTGAAGACATCAGCTGAAGACATCAGCTGATGACAACAGCTGACGTTCAAGTACTAGTATTGAAGCCTTCAGAGTTTGTTACAACAGCTGAAGAAGCATTCTTCAGTTGTTGTGATGGTTTCCTTTCAGTAGTTTTCTTTTTGTTTTAGTATTTGTAAAACGACTGAAGAGCATGTTCTTCAGTCGTTGTAGTTTCAGTAGTTTCTTTTCAGTAGTTGTAGTAACTGATAACACTTAGTATTTTTGTAAGAAGATGTCAGTTGTTTTGACATCTTCAGTAGTTGTGTTTCAGTTGTTTAAATAATTCTGTTAGATGTCACCATCGAGTGACATCAGCAGACGTCACATCTCCTATATAAGGAATTTTCCACCACGGCATTCCTATATATGGGATGATTGACCTGATTGTAAGTGTGACATTTTGCCACCACGAAAGCGCGTTTTGAATGAAATCCTTGATTCGCAGAATTTCTTCTATAACCGTTTGCTCTTGCATTGAATATCCATTATTATCTTGTGAATCGGCTAAATGTTTTGTTAAACTTCCGCTGTAATAATCTCTAATCAATCAAACGTAGATTACTGATCCTAACAAAGAATTATGGATCACACAATGATAAACACAAGAAAATCCCTTTTTGATCTATAGTGATCGCATATAACAATTGATCATTGAAACTGCTAATCGATATCTGCATTTTATTGAATTAGCTTATTTGCAAGAACTGGTTATAGATTTTTGATTTTCTATCGCTTTCGTTTTATTGCTCTCTGTGCTCTCTTGGTTCAAATTGGTCTATTGTGTTTTGTTCTAAACCGATTAAAACTTAATTGATTTTGGTTGATTCTGAGAATGACTACTCCTTCTAATGACCCTCACAATACCGGTTCCTCAACCAAGCCTCCGATGCTGGTTAGGACTGAGTATAACATATGGCAACAAAGGATGCTTCATCACCTGTCTATTAACAGTTCAGGTATTTGGACATCAGTGGTACATGGTCCACATAAGCCTATGGTGAACAATCCGGAAACCAATCAAATGGTTCCGAAAAAGAAGGAGCAATACTCAGATGAACATCGAAAACTGTTTGAGATTGATGCAAAAGCCCATGGAATTCTGGCCATGGCACTGCCTAATGAAATTTATTCAGGGCTTATGCATCATGAAACTGCTCATGACCTCTGGAATGCACTGAAGGAATAATTCGGTGGAACTGATGAGGTCTTAGCAAACAATAGAGAAATTCTTGCCCAACAATATGAAACATTCTCTCATAAGAAGGGTGAGACACTGACTCAACAGTTCGAGCATTTTTCTTGTTTGATCTCTGAGCTAAATTTGGTCAAACATGAATATACCAATAGCCAGATGAATAACAGATTCCTCAGATCACTGCCTGAGAGATGGGACACATATACTATTGTTCTACGCTCGAGTGCAAATCTGGATAAACTATCTCTTACCCAACTTCATGGGAAACTGCTTACATTTGAAAGAGAGATAGACCAGAAAAGGAAACTGTCATCATCAGGAAAGCTCACCGATGACTTTGTACCAGGGAACACTGCCTTGGTTGGTCATGAGTCAGAATATGCTGCATCTGAAAGCAATTATGATGAGCATATTGATTTCTCTTAAAACAGTTCTGATCATTCTTTTGTTGGTATTGACAGTCATTCTGGCAGAAATAGTGACAATCAATGCTTCATTATGGATGATCTGAAGGGAATTGCTGATGATGATTTAGAAGAGATCGATATTCTGAGCCAAATGGCCTTGATTAATATCAGATCTCAGAAATTCTACAAGAGAACTGGCAGGAAATTCCCTGGACTCTCTGGCAAAACCAAAGTTGGTTTTGACAAGAGTAAGTTGAGGTGTCACAAATGCCAAAGGCTTGGACACTTTGCAAGAGAATGTTGATCAACAGAATCTAATTCCTTTGCACCCTTTGTGACTTTTCCTAGCACTAGTCTACAAAACAGAGGGCAACATCCTGCTGGTTCTGGTCATCACTCACACCCTGTATCTCCTGCATATTTTGTCCCCCAGGGTCAAATGTCATATCCTTTTCCCTGCTATTACATGCCTCAGCCAAATACGGTTCAAACTCCAATTGCACAACAACCACATGCATTACCTGAACCTCAGCCTTCCCAATCTCATCAACAAACTCAACCTCAACAATACAACATTTTCACCCCAGGAGTTGTTGACTGGAGCAGTTTACCAAATGATCTGTCTGGTCATGAACAACTGTTCTCTGGTGCAGGTCAACATGGTGGTGACAGTCCCTTTGGAAATCTAGCCCTCATGGCGTTGGAGTCTGCTGATACTTCATCCTCCAATGCCTCTACACCACAGGTATCACAGGTATCCTCTAAGGCAAAAGCCAAACTATGTTCTGAAACATTCATAGCCGCATTTGCATCTATTAGAGAAGCAAATGTAGCTTTAATGAACAAGAACATTGACCTAGAACAAACAATTTTCAAAAGCAAAGCTGATTTTGAGTATGTGATTAATGATAAGAATGATGAAATCTACAAACTTAAATGTCAAATCACTGATGTTAAGGCTAGGGAAGAGATACTTCTACAGAAGTACAGAGACCTCAAAGAAACACTTGCAACTACCCAGGCAGAGTGTGATCGATGGGTAAATTCTTGCAAAGGTTTTGAAATGCTTCTTAGTAAGCAATCTCCTTCCAATGTGAAGTTTGGCATTGGTTATAATCACACTGCTCCTCCTACAGACTTTACTCCCAGAGCAGAGGTCGAATTTGATGGTGAAAGCAATAACCATTCCTCTTCATCACGTTTTCTACTTTCTGATACAGCACCATCAGAAGTAGAAGTCAGCATTAATTCCTCACATGCTGATGTTGTTGGCTCAAATGCTGACACTCACATGATCACAAAGTTGATCACTCCAGGTGATATTTTACAATGTACTGAAAGTACTAAAAGGAATGTCATAACACCTGGACAACAAGCCCAAACTACTACATGCACTAAAGGAAAGAATACTGCAAGTTGAAAGGGTGGGAAAACTACTGAAGAAGATATCAAGAAAGAAGGTACTAAAGCAAAGAAAACTGCTAGTACTGATAGTAAACTGCTGAAGAACAAGTCTTCAGTAGTTTTATCTTCTTCAGCAGATGATCAACTTAAGATGAAGAAAAAGCCATGTGAAATATGTGGCTTATTCAATCATCTTACTGATGATTGCTGGTATAAAAAGGGCTCCAAACTCAAACACAATGAAAACTTTAAAGAGAAAATTGACAAAATGAAAACTGAGTTTGAAATCAAGTTTGTACCAGCAACATCAAAACCTGTAACCCCTAAATCCAAAAGGAAATCCACAAAGAAAGGGGTCAAACAGGTAACAGCTGAGGTTGCTCAAAGAGAGATGGTACAACACAGGAATCCATCAAACTCAAGCACTAATGTGTCTGATGAGCTGAAGGCTTTATCACAAAATAAGACACAACTCGTTATGATGGTTCAACATCTATTGGGGAGAGTTAACCAATTAGATGCTCCTGTGTTAAAACCACAAAGAAGAAAATCCAAGTCAAAGGATTCCTCTTCTTCACCGTCTCTAACTCCTCAGGCTGTTATTTACAACAAGTCTATTAGTTTACCATGTGATGATATGAACAGACCCAAAACCAAAAAGGTTTGGGTCTCAAAAACTAACTAAGTGTTTATGATTGTAGGGTTCTTAAACATGCCATAGTAGCATCTGGTATGTAGACAGTGGGGGATCTATGCATATAACAGGGAACAGGTCTCTTCTTCATGACTACAAGAAGGGGTTTGTTTATTTTGGCAATGATGCTAAAGGTTACATCATTGGAAAAGGTTTTGTCTCCAATGGAGAAATAAATTTTGATGATGTTAATCATGTGGAAAATCTCAAGTACAATCTCTTGAGTGTCAGTCAAATGTGTGATAAAGGACATGCTGCTCTTTTCACCAGTCAGAACTGCAGGATTCTGTCATCTAAAGTTCTGAACTTTATTGATAAGGTGTTGGATGATCACACTCTCCTGAGGGCCAACAGGATAGGAAGAGTGTATGCCTTAGATCTTTCCAAGAAAATAGATCTCAGAGGCTATCATTGCCTATTTTCCAAAGCCTCTTCTCAGGAATCTAAACTGTGGCACAAAAGGTTGGGTCATGTTAATTTCAAAAACATGAATCAGCTGATCCACAATAGATTAGTGAGAGGCTTACCAACAAAAGAGTTCCACTGTGATGAAACCTGTACTGCTTGTTTAAAAGGAAAACAGCACAAAGTCTCATTCCCTCCTATGGAAGAGCCTAAGTCCACTGCCTGCTTGCAATTACTGCATATGGATCTATTTGGTCCTGTGAGAGTGATGAGCATGGCAAAGAAGAAATACTGTCTGGTGATTGTCGATGATTACTCCAGATTTGTATGGACTTTCTTTCTGTATTCAAAAGATTAGGTTGCTCGGAAGATTATCAACTTTGTGCTGTATCTTGAGAAGCAGTATTCCCTATCAGTCAAGTGTATAAGGAGTGACAATGGTACTGAATTCAGAAACCATACACTTGATGAATTTTATCTTTCAAAAGGAATCAAAAGGCAGTTTAGCATCCCAAGGACCCCTGAGCAAAATGGAGTAGTGGAGAGAAAGAACATGACTTTAATTGAAGCTACAAGGTCCATGTTGGCTGACTCTGGTCTGCCACTGACCTTTTGGGCTGAAGCTGTTAACACAGCTTGCTATGTGCAGAATAGAGCCTTAGTAAATCAAAGGTTGATGAAGACTACATATGAGGCTCTACACCATTTGGCTCCTTTGATTTCATTTTTCAGAGCCTTTGGATGTCCTTGTTTCATTCTCAACACAAATGATCAACTCCACAAATTTGATCCTAAGGTGGATGCAGGGTACTTTGTTGGTTATTCAACCACTTGCAAGGCTTACAGAGTCTTCAACTGCAGAACAAAAATAGTTGAAGAAACCCTGCATGTGAAATTTAATGAATCACCTAAGGATAAAATTCCACAAAACCCTATGGAGTTGTTTGATCTGAACATACTGCAATATGCTCCTTATCAAACTCCAACTGTTGCAGATCATGTGGATAAATCATCCTCTGCAGCAAGTCTTCCACCTGGTGGTACTGAAGATGATGATGATGTCAGTACTCACCTTTTCAAGTTTACTGACCAACTGCCTGAGTCTGCTAAACTTGATGTTCCTGTACCTTCCGCAGCTCCATCCACAACAAATGCTAATGAGATTTCTGATTCCTCCACATCATTTGATTTGCCATCCAATACTTGGTTTCAAGAATCTGAATCAACATCTGCTGCTGCTGAACTGGCTACAAACACTTGCACTGATCTTATTGTGCACCAAGAGCTGAAAGATCACCCTATATCTCAAATCATTGGTGGTATTAATGCTGGCGTCTCAACTAGAAGCAAATTGTCTAACCTGTGCTTCTATGCTGTCTTCATCAGTCAGCAAAAGCCAAAGAACTATCATTTTGCTTTGAGAGATAATGGATGGGTGGATGCTATGCAGCTTGAGCTACTTTAGTTCAAGAAGCAGCAAGTGTGGGAACTAGTTCCTCTACCCCAGGTAAGTGTGCAATAGGCACTAAATGGGTATTTAGGAACAAAACAGATGAAAATGGGCTTATTGTTAAGAACAAGGCTAGACTGGTTGTACAGGGGTTTTCACAAGAAGAAGGTATTGATTATGATGAAACATTTGCCCCTGTAGCCAGACTAGAGGCAATTAGATTGTTCTTAGCTTACGCTGCATTCCACCATCTTAGATTTTTTCAAATGGATGTCAAAAGTGCATTTTTATATGGTAAAATAAAAGAGGAAGTTTATGTGTGTCAACCACCAGGTTTTGAGGATAATAAACATCCTGAATGGGTGTATAAACTTGATAAGGCTCTTTATGGGTTGAAACAAGCTCCTAGAGCCTGGTATGAGACACTTTCCACTTTTCTTCTTGAGAATAATTTCACTAGAGGCTCCATTGATAATACTTTGTTTATTAAGAAGGTGGATCAGCATAAGCTACTTGTTTAAATTTATGTTGATGATATTATTTTTGCATCCTATGATCCCCAGTTGTGTGATGCTTTTACCCAATTAATGAAAAAGTGGTTTGAAATGAGTGCAATGGGAGAATTACAGTTCTTTCAAGGTTTGCAGATCAAACAAAAGGCTAATGGAACCTTTATTCATCAGTCCAAATATACAAAAGATCTTTTGAATAAGTTTGATTTACAAAACTGTAAGCCCTGTTCTACTCCCATGTGCAACACCACACAACTGGATGCAGATCAGAGAGGTAAAGCTGTTGATGAAACACTTTACAGATGTATGATTGGGTCCTTAATGTACTTAATAGCTTCTAGACCAGATATCAGGTTTGCAACTTGTGTTTGTGCTAGATTTCAGGCTGCTCCTAAAGAGAATCATTTGATTGCAGTCAAGAGGATTTTTAGATATTTGCAAGGTACACACTCTCTAGGTTTATGGTATTCCACTGGACACTCTTGCAAATTAGTTGCTTTTTCAGACAGTGACTATGCAGGATGTAAGTTAACCAGAAAGTCAACTTCTGGTGGATGTCAATTCCTAGGCAACTGTTTCATTTCTTGGCAGAGTAAGAAACAAACATTTGTTGCTACATCCACTGCTGAAGCAGAGTACATAGCTGCTGCAAGTTGTACTTCTCAGGTACTCTGGCTTCAGAACCAACTTTTGGATTATGGCATTGCAGAGACTAAGACTCCATTATTAATGGACAGTGCTTTAGCTCTTTGCATCGTCAAGAATCCTATCCAGTACTCTAGGACCAAACATATAGAGATCAGACATCATTTTATCCGGGATTGTTTTGAAAAAGGTCTGATTGATCCTAAGTTTGTGCCTAGTGCTAATGAGCTTGCAGACATTTTTACTAAGCCTTTGGATAGTTCAACTTTCCAAAACCTTGTGTTAAGGCTTGGTATGTTGCAGCAAGAATAAGTGATAACTACTGCTGATATGAGTAAATAAGTACTGATGCTCATGAGTAATCATATCACATACAAGTACTTATTCTGTTCAACTGATAAAGTTACAACCACTGATGTTATTAAAATCAAATAAGTACTGATGTCCTATGAAACAACTGAAAACAGCAAAAAGTCTGATGAGTAAGTGTTGAGGATAGTATGAAACAGCTGGAAAGCTATGAATTGATGAAAACTACTGATGAGATAATTTTCTCTTCAGTCATTTCTAAAACTGCTGCTTCATCCTAAACAACTAATGACAAAACCATGTCTTCAGTAATTTCACAACTACTAATGACTAACACCACGTCGTCAGCTGTTTACAACAACTAATGACAAAACCATGTCTTCAGTAGTTTCACAACTACTGATGACTAAAACCAAGTCTTCAGTTATTTTCAAACATCTGAAGTCAAAACCATAGTTTTCAGTAGTTTTATAACTACTGATGCCTTAAACCAAGACTTCAGCTGTTTCAACCTCTGAAGGTTTCTGCCACGTCATCAATCTGTTAAAACTACTGATGACTCACATTAAACCTTTCAGTTGCTCTATGAACCGTACCCTATAAATACCCAATACCTAAGCCTTCAGCACTTCATCCTTTCCAAACCTAACGTTCAACTCTCTAAAACTTCTCTCTCACTAATGGCGACCATGCAGCTCAAACCACGATATAACTGTGTAGCCTACCTCACCAAATCGCCTTTCTGGACAAAGTTCGATAACGCCATTGATCTTATGGTCCAGTCACCCTACAAATCGGCATTTCTTCTAAATCCCATCATTCATGTCGAATCCCTTCACCAGTTTTGGACGAACATTACCGTTACCACTGGGGAGAACAACACCGAGTCTCTCCGGTCGGTCGTTAACAACCTTCAAGTGGTCATCACTCCGGAAATCATTCGACAAACCCTCAACTTGGATGATCCCACTTTTCCTGCAGGATATCCAAAGGGCACAACTGATTTATCCTTTGCCAACCATGGATATCAGGGAAACCTTAGTGCCTCTACTATTCTGAAGAAACATTTCCATGATACAGAACGTCTTATCTTTCACATGGTAAATGTGTGTTTAGCTCCTAAGACATCCTCTTGGGATCAAATGTCCACCAGATGGCAGCAGGTACTATTCTTTATCCTTGAGCAACAGAACTTAAACTTCTCTGAAATCAATTTTCTTGAACTTAAGGATATGGCATCAAAATCTATTTCTAACCATTGGATATTATATCCTCGGTTCATTATGGCTATAATAGAGAATCAGCTGAAAGCTGAGGGAGTTGTTGGCCTTGGCGTCCCTGCAACGGCTGTATTGCCTGAAGTATACTCCAGGCACAACTCTGACCACACACTGAAACAGGCTGCCAAACTGCGAAAACCCACGCAGTTGGAACCCACAGCCACCACCTCCAGTACCAGAGTCCCCACCAAACCAAATCCAAAAAGCCAAAAACGGCTACTCAGGGAGATGAGTCCCCTGAGGATGCCCCTGTACCACAAACGCAAGAAACACATACTAATATTAACCCCCCAGTTGTGTCCAAGACTCAACCAGCCACAGCCGCACATGTATCCTCTTAACAGGATCGTGCTGCAACTTTATTGGGGAAACCACACAACTGGAACCTGTCTCACTTGAGAGGGTTACCATTGAAGCGCACCATTCACCCCGGGTGCAATCCGCTTCTATCCACTCTCCACAGGCAACTGCCCCGCAAAGTCCTACATTAATTGTTGCACAAGTGTTGAGTCAGTTGCACTCCTCACCCCCTCCCCAGATACCAATTACAACTGGGCATACCTCTACCATTGAGGGGGAGGATCAAAGTGCATCTGATAACCCACAGCATAGGGGTTACAATGTTTCATTTCCTAGTGTAGAAAAGGAGATTGGAACTTCTGGTAAGGCTGCCACTCATCCTGCTTCAGCATATGATCAGGATGTAGTTGGTACCAGTACTAAGACCTTACCAGAGGCAACTACTGATGAAGGACCTAGTTCTGAGGCAAGCAGTCCCCAGTTCCAAGACAAAGGGGCACATGCAATAACTGATCTACACTCAGTGCATGTTCATCCTGATTACATCAGGAGGTCAGGTGATTCAGTAACCACTGATGATGACCTGGGCTTTTTCTACGATGTGTTAGCCCAAAACACTATCTAGGAAGAGGAGGTGAGCAGACTCAAAGAGCTACTTGCCAAAACTTCTGAGGATCAAACACCATCTGCCTCTCAAAACCCACACATGGCACCTTCATCTGAAGGTCTCCCAAACACAAAGCCACTCCCACATATTCAGCCACCAGCCTCTGTTTCTGGCACTATTTCTCAGGATCAGAACCCCCTGAGCAAATAGTTGCTATCTTTCAACATGCCCTACCTCTCATCACACCTATAATCACTGATATAGTGATCAAAACCATTGATGAGAGGCTTCCTTCAGTAATACAACCCTTGGTTGAAGAAGTTGTGAGCAAGAAGCTTTCTGACAATCAAACCCTTGCAACCAATACAACCAAAAAGGGGGAGATTCAGTCAGTGAAAGCAAAGAGGAAAAGGAGTGCAGAAAAAGAGAAAGAAACAGAAGTGGTAAAGGAGAAGGAGTTGGATGGGGAGAAGGAAAAAGAGAAGGAAAAAGAAGCTGACATGGAAAAATCTATGAAAAGAAAGAATGAAAAAGAGAAAGCCTTGGAGATAATGGTAAAAGAGGCTGATGCCAAACATAGCAGATCAATGGACAACATCATTGATCAGCTGTTTAGGCAAGGCCATGACACTGATAAACTTGACCTGAGATTAGAAGATTAGAGATTGAAGAAATCTAGAATAGATGGGCAAGTTATGACGTGTAAGAAAGAGAAAGGCTGGAGATCATGATTAGATTTATTGCAAAATATCTTGGAATATCAATGATCGAAATCAAAGATTGGTCCAGGGACAGCATCTTGGCAATAACCACGAAGATCTGTTCATCTGAAGTATACACAAAGGGACTAGTTATTGAAGCTTTGAATGAAGCTGGTGCGGGAAGCAGGACTGAGCTAGCCAAGCAATCTAAAGCCGCACTCACCTCAAAAATGCTAGAACAGCCTGTCAACATTCCCACACCAAAACCACCAAAACAACCACCCACTAAAACAATCCCTTTACCCCAAAAACCAGCAAAAACACAACCCACCAAACCAACTCCCTCACCCTCAAAACCAACAGCCGATGATGTACCCCAGAAGAAGAAGAGAAGGGTATTGAGGCTAGAAGATGATGAAGAAGATGATGATGAGGAAGAAGCTAGGCTGCCAATCTCAACTATTATTCAGTTGCCGAAGGCCACAAGTCACCCTCCAACAATTACTCCTGAATCTCAGAGACAAACTGTGAAGGTGAAGCTAGAAGAAGAAGGACTTCACCAACAGCATGATGAGGAGTTGTTGAGAAGGGTTGATAAAGCTTATGCAGCCCCATCTTCCATCATCAACATGAAGAAGCATGCACTCAGATTATACACTCTCAGGCAGACTTTTCAATATCAGAAGGAGAGAGTGAGGATTTGGCCTGATCCCAGGGTGTCTCATAGAATTCGCAAGAATAACATTCAACAGAGATACATGGGCCAGGTGAAAAGGATTGTAGATGAAGTGATCTCCCTGGTCTTTGTAGTGTCACCCTGGGAAATCCTGGAAGACTTCAAGAAAACTTATAAAGCCAACCAAACCCCACAGAAGATGCTTGAAAATAAAATGGTGAAAAAGGGGTTGGTTTATAAGAGGCTTGAAGAAGTCAGGAAAAATGAGCTCCAGTTGTTCCTTGAGGGTAATCACCCTGATGAGTTTGCTTATAGAATAATAACAACTGTGGAGCTAAAGAATGGGAAACAGGCCAAATACCTATTGAGTACTATGGGCCGGAATTTTTATTTGAAGGAGGTGCTCAAGAGCTGACCATGGAGGAACAGATCACCTTCCTAGAGGCCTATACCAGGGAGTCATACAGACTCGTTGTTGGGAAGTAGATCTCATGAATGGGATAACAGATCTGTGTCCAGTTCCCCAAAACAGAGTTCCCATTCATACTTTGCCAATCAAATTTTTGAGACTACTTCCAGGCCGGTGCTTACAAGGGTCACTTCTGAGCTGATATAGAAGACAAAAAGACCAATCATTCTGCCATAATAAGTGGGACAACTTCAATAAATTTAGAGGTTTTTTCTACATTGGTTCTGGGGGAGTTTGTTGGACCAAAAGAGCCAATGAGCCGGATCAGAAAAATCTCTAAACCCCACAGACATCACAACAACTGCTAAAGACTTGATCAGCTGGTTCATAAAGTCTGAAGGTGAACAGCTGAAGAACTAAAGTACTGAAGACAACAGTGAAGACATCAGCTGAAGTCAAAAGCTAAAGACATCAGCTGAAGACAATAGCTGAAGACATGAGTTGAAGACAACAGCTGAAGACATCAGCTGAAGACATCAGCTGATGACAACAGCTGACGTTCAAGTACTAGTACTGAAGCCTTCAGAGTTTGTTACAACATCTGAAGAAGCATTCTTCAATTGTTGTGATGGTTTCCTTTCAGTAGTTTTCTTTTTGTTTCAATATTTGTAAAACGACTGAAGAGCATGTTCTTCAGTCGTTGTAGTTTCAGTAGTTTCTTTTCAGTAGTTGTAGTAACTGATAACACTTAGTATTTTTGTAAGAAGATGTCAGCTGTTTTGACATCTTCAGTAGTTGTGTTTCAGTTGTTTAAATAATTCTGTTAGATGTCACTATCGAGTGACATCAGCAGACGTCACTTCTCCTATATAAGGAATGTTCCACCACGACATTCCTATATAAGGGATTATTGACCTGATTGTAGGTGTGACATTTTGCCACCACGAAAGCGCGTTTTGAGTGAAATCCTTGATTCGCAAAATTTCTTCTATAACTGTTTGCTCTTGCGTTGAATATCCATTATTATCTTGTGAATTGGCTAAATGTTTTGTTAAACTTCCGCTGTAATAATCTCTAATCAATCAAACATAGATTACTCATCCTAGCAAAGAATTATGGATCAAACAATGATAAACACAAGAAAATCCCTTTTTGATCTATAGTGATTGCATATAATTTGTACAAAGTGAAAACCCCAATCAATTGGTCATTCAACCATTCTCCAACAATAATGACAATAACTTTTTTATAGTCTAGACTAATATTCACTAATTGCACTTAACCCTCCAGACTTAGGCTAATGAAATTACATATAAAGCATAAAAATGACTCAAACAAAGTATAGTATATTTTGTTCACACAAAATATTTATTACAATAAAACTCCTAGTCATATTAAACATCAACATCTCATCTCGGTTCTTCGTCTCCAACATGTCGTGTTTGACTTTTGCATTGACTTTGACCGTGACGATGACCTTTGTTGACTTTTACTTTGTTGATAATACAGACTATCTTATACAGCTCCAACAAAAATTTCTTGATGTTGATCTTGAAAATCGTTTCAATACTTTCAGGATTAAACAAAATAAAGATAATACAAAAATTGTCAGAAAAGGAATTGATAATCCTAAATATCAAAAGAAACCTGACATGAAAAAACCCATTTTCAACAATTTACCATTGTTGATAAGTCTGGCAAGCTCAAGACCATCTCGACTTGGGTGATAACTCAACTTAAATGTCTTTGAAATGCGGGTATGCCTAAGAAGACCAATAAACATGTGGTATGTTGATAGTGAGTGTAGCCGGCATATGACAAGCAATCATACCTTACTTCAAGACTTTAAGACAAAAGATACTACTAATGTTGCATTTGGAGGTGATGCAGGTGGAAAAATTACCAATGAAGGAACACTATCAAATAGGGTTATTAGCTTTGATAAAGTCAACTATTGTGCTCAGCTGAACTTTAATCTTTTAAGAATTTCCCAAATTTTTGACAAATCATATTCTGCTTTATTTGATATTTCTTTTTGCTATATTATAAAGCCATGTTTTCAGATTAGCAAGGAATGGGTAGTTGTTAAAGTTGTTTTTGATCAAGATGTCTACACGCTAGATTTTCTCAAGTTGATCCTTTAACAGAAACAACTTGCCTAATCGCTCAAGCATCAAAGGATGAATGTCTGATTTGGCATAGATGACTCGGGCACTCCAAGTTCAAAAACATGAAGAATGTTGTTGCAGGAAACCATGTACTAGGCATTCCAACAAAGAAGTTTGCTGCATGAGATCTCTGTAAATCATGTTTGAAAGGAAAGTAACACAGAGCATCTTATAAGTCCAAGTTGAAAAACTCAAATTCAAGCCTTTACAGATGTTGCACATAGATCTATTCATTCCAGTAAATGTGCAAAGTATTAGAAGGAATCTTATTGATTAGTTATCATTGATGACTTCACAAGATTTTCTTGGGTTTTCTTTTTGCATTCTAAATCTGAAACGGTTGAATTATTAAAATAGTTTTTCATTAAAGTAGAATATCAACTCAAACAAAAAGTAAAAATCATTTGAAGTGATAATGGAATTGAAATTAAAAATGCTAATGTTGACATGTTTTGTATAGAATCATGCACTATCGGTGAAAGATAAATAGAAAACTCCTTATAAGTTGATGTTTGGTAGGAAACCAAACATAGATTTTCTTAAATCTTTTGATTGTATGGTTTTGATTTTGAACTCAAATAATCAACTTGGAAAATTTAAAGCAAATCTAAAGATGGAATTTTTTCTTGGATATTCGTCAGTTTGGAAAGCATTTTAAGTTTATAGCTCTAGGACGAATGTTATCATTTAACTATCAATGTTAAATTCCTTGAAAATTCATTTCCATTAATTACAAATGGTCTAACTTAATTATTTGATTTAGATTTTTTTATCAAACTCATTCAAATCTAACCTATTCGAATCTTCTTGTGTCAATAGGAAACAAGTAGGAGATCTTGGATCTTTAAGTGATGATTTAGATTTTGATGATATGGATGATTCAAGCCCAGACTATCCATTCTTCTTATTTGTTATAGACCTTGTATTTTGTTCCAATTCTCATGATTAACAAGTACAAGAACAATATCATGTTTCTCAAAATTCAAATGTTTCACAACCCATTCATAACGATAGTCCTAAAATTCTATAACCTCATTCTAGAACTTCATCCGTATCTTGAAATGTAGATGTTAACAATAAGCTTGATTAATTTATCAACTCACCGACTGAAGTTTTGAAATTCATTCCACATTCTTCAAACATATTGCATTAGCTCTCTAAGTTAAACCAGACTAATTGTGATGTTAATGTTCAAGAAGATGAGATCCCATGTTAGGATCTCAGCCCTTGGTTTAATCGATTGAACAGATATAGCAGCGGAATAGCTCAGAATTAGACAAATTCAAACAAGAACAATTGATATAAAACGATAAAAGAATTTTGTTATAGAGAGAGAAATATCCGACAAAAGGAATATTGCATTAAGATTGTCGGCCTCAAAGGCACGATTACAGGTGAGTCATCTTTCCTTATAAAGGAAAGAATGACGTAGGCTGATGTCACCTGAAAGTGACATGTAACCGTTTTATACTACTGATGTTTAACAACTACTGAAGATGTCAACAACTGACATCTTCTTACAAATGTTCCTAAGTGTTAAACATCTCATTTACAACTACTGAAAAACATAAAACTACTGAAACTACAACAACTGAAGAACAACCTCTTTAGTTGTTTACAAGTACTGAAAAGAAAAATAAACAAACTACTGAAGGAAAAGAAAACTACTGAAGAAGAAAAACCATCACACAACTGAAGAAGCCCTCTTCAGCTGTTGTCATCAGCTGTTAACATCAGCTGATGTCTTCAGTACTTGAACATCAGACTTTGTCTTTCAGCTGTTGATCTTCAGTCTTTGTCTTCAGTACTTGTTGAAGTCTTCAGACTTTAGATCTTCAGCTGTTGTCTCAGTCTTTGTCTTCAGTACTTCAGACGTACTTCAGTAGTTGTATTCTTCAGACTTTGTAGAACAGCTGATCAGGTCTTCTTCAGTTGTTGTGATGTCTTGTGGGACTTAGAGGTTTCTCTGATCAGGCTCATTGGTTCTTTTGGTCCAACAAACTCCCCCTGAACCAATGCAGCCAAAACCTCTAAGTTATTGACGAGTCCCACTTATTTTGGCAGATAGATTGGTCTCTTTATCCTCTTGATCAGATGAGAAGTGACCCTTTTTCAGCACCGGCCTGGGAAGAAGTCTCTGATGATCTGTTTGGCATGATATGGTTGGGAGCTCTGTATTGGGGACTTGGACACCGAGCTGTTGCCCCAACCATGAGATCTACTTCCCGTGTATCAGCCTATATGATTCCCTGGTGTAAGCCCTTAAAAACATGATTTGCTCATCCATTGTCAGCACCTCGGGCACACCATCAAATAATCCTTGTCGTTTACAACCTCAGATTCTTTCGCCTTCTCCCCATCTATCCTCTTCCTTTTTCCTTTAACTAACTGACTCTCCCCCTTTTTGGTTGCATTGGGTGCAAAGGTTTGAGCAGTAGAAAGGGATTTAGTCACCAACTCCATTGTAGGAAGCCTCTCATCAATGGCTTTGATCACTATATCTGTGATCATGGGAGTGATGAGAGGTAGGGATTTTTGAAGGGTAGCAACTGATTGATCAAGATGGTTCTGTTCCTGAGAATCAGTGCCGAAAGCAGAGGCTGGTGGCTTGGAAGTATATACTGGCTCAGTGTGTAGGGGACCTTCAGAAGAAGGTGCCATCTGTGGGTGTATTGTGGTGGCAGATGGACTTGCATCCTGAGACATCTTGGCCAGCAGCTCTTTGAGTCTGCTAACCTCATCCTCTAGAATGGTGTTTTGAGCAACTACATCATAGAAGAAGCTCAGGTCATCATCAGTTGATACTGAATCACCTGACCTCCTGACAAAGTCAGAATGAACATGCCTTGAGTGTAGATCAATTATAGCATGTGCCCCTTGTTCTCGGTTCTGGGGACTTCCAGCCTCAGGACTATGTCCTTCATCAGCTGTTGCCGCTGGTGAGGACTTAGAGATGTTACCAACTGCATCCTGGTCAGTTGCTGAGTCAGGAGCAGTGGCAGCGTCACCAGAAGTTCGCACCTCTTATCTACACTAGAAGATGGAACATGATAACCCCTGTGCTGTGGGTTGACAGAAGCATCGTGATCCTCCCCCTCAGGTGTTGAGGTTATCCCAGTAGTAATTGGTGTCTGGGTGGGGGGTGAGGAATGCAACTACGTCAGCACTTTTTAACAATGATAGTAGGGCTTTGAGGGGCGGTTGCATCAGGAGAAGTTGTGGAAGCAGTGTGCACCCGGGACAAGTGGTGCTCTTCAATGGTAATCCCCTCAAGTGAGGAGGATCCCAGCATTGTGGCTTCCCTTTGAGTGGTTGCTTCAGGTTCCTTTTGAGAGGAAACCTGAGCGGCTTCAGTTGGTGGAGTCACAGTCTCTACTGGGGGGTTATTTCCAGCAGAGATAACCTGCGTTGGTGCAGCAGGAGCATCCACAGGGGACTCAATTCCCTGAGTAGCTTTCTTAGGCTTCTTCTTTGTGGGTTTGGAGGGGACTTTGGATGTGGAGGTGGAGGCTGTGGGTTCCAGCTGCGTGGGTTTTCGCAGCTTGGCAGCCTGTTTGAGAGTTTGGTCAGTGTTGTGTCGGGAGTATACCTCTGGCAATACAGCCAAGCAGGGACTCCCAGACCAACTAGTCCCTCAGCAGAAAGCTGATTCTCTATTATGGCCATTATAAACCGAGGATATAGTATCCAACGGTTAGAAAGTGGTTTTGTGGCCATATCCTTGAGTTCAAGAAAAATTATTTCAGAAAAGTTTAGTGGTTCTTGTTCAAGGATAGAGAACAATACCTGGATAGAGAACAATACCTGTGCCATCTGGAAGACAGTTGATCCCAAGAGGAAGTCTTCGGAGCCAGGCAAACATTTACCATATGAAATAATAATCGTTCAGCATCTGGAAAATGTTTCTTCAGGATTGTTGAAGCACTAAGATCACCCTGATATCCATGTTGTCCAAAGGAAAGATCAAGTTGGCGCTTAGATATCCAACAGGGTAGGCAGCATCATCTAACAGTAATATTTGGCGGATGGTAGCAGTAGAGATGACCACCTTATGCGAGTTGATAGATGAATGGATAGATTCTCCATTAACGGTCGCATTCATCCAGAACTGACGTAGCGAATCGGCATAAATGATTGGATTTAAAAGGAAAGCCGTTTTTAGTGGGGATTGGACCATAAGATCTATAGCATTTTCAAATTTGGTCCAGAAGGGCGATTTTGTGAGGTACGCGACACAATTGTGTCGAGGTTTGAGTTGCATGGTCGCCATTAATGAAGGTGAAAGATTTTCAGAGCTTTTGAAAAGTTAGGTCGTGAAAGAATGAAAAACTCTGAAAGAGGGATCAGGTATATATAGGTTACGGGTTATGAAACGACTGATGGTATTGGTGTGGTAAGCAGTTATAAAACAACTGAAGACATGGTGTTTACTATCAGACGTTGAAACAAGTGAAGTCTCTGATTTAGGCATCAGTAGTTTTAAAAACTACTGAAGACAAGGTGGACTTCAGATGTTGAAACAACTGAGGACTTGGTATTAGTCATCAGTAGTTGTGAAACTACTGAAAACCGTGGTTTTGCCATCAGTTGTTGTAAACAACTGAAGACTTGGTGTTAGTCATCAGTAGTTGTGAAACTACTGAAGACATGGTATTGCTTCAGTTGTTTATAAAGAAACAGCAGTTTGTGAACTACTGAAGAGAGAGTACTCATCAGTAGTTGTCGTCAATTCATAGCCTTTCAGCTGTTTCATACTGTCCTCAACACTTACTCATCAGCTTTTAGCTGTTTTCAGTTGTTTCATAGGACATCAGTACTTATCTGTTTCTACTGATTTCAGTAGTTGTAACTACATCAGTAGTGTAGAACAGAGAAAGTACAGTACTTAAAGCATTTAGCCTTCAGTAGTTATAAAAACTACTGAGGGTAAAATAACTCATCAGTACTTATATGTGACATGGTTAACAATGATCATCAGTAATTACTGAGATCATCAGTAGTTGTCACTTATTCTAGCTGCAGCATACCAAGCCTTAACACCAGGTTGTGGAAAGTTGAACTATCCAAAGGCTTAGTAAAAATGTCTGCAAGCTCATCAGCACTAGGCACAAACATAGGATTAATTAGACCCTTTTCAAAACAATCTCTTATAAAATGATGTCTAATTTCTATATGTTTGGTCCTAGAGTGCTGGACAGGATTTTTGACAATGCAAAGAGCTGAAGCACTATCCATTAATAATGGAGTCTTAGTCTCTGTAATGCCATAATCCAAAAGTTGATTCTGAAGCCAGAGTATTTGGGATGTACAACTTGCAGCAGCAATGTACTCGGCTTCAGCAGTGGATGTAGCAACAGAGTTTGTTTCTTACTCTGCCAAGAAATCAAACAGTTGCCTAGGAATTGGCATCCACCAGAAGTTGATTTCCTGGTCAACTTACATCCTGCATAGTCACTATCAGAGAAAGCAACTAATTTGCAAGAATGTCCAGTGGAATACCATAAGCCTAGAGATTGTGTGCCTTGCAGATATCTAAAGATCCTCTTGACTGCAATCAGATGAGACTCCTTAGGTGCAGCCTGAAATCTAGCACAAACACATGTAGCAAACATAATATCTGGTCTAGAAGCTGTTAAATACATCAAGGAACCAATCATACATCTGTAAAGGGTTTCATCAACACCTTTACCTTTCTGATCAACATCCAATTGTGTGGTGTTGCACATGGGAGTAGAACAAGATTTACAGTTTTGTAAATCAAACTTATTCAAAAGATCTTTTGTGTATTTAGACTGATGAATGAAAATTCCATCAGCTTTTTGTTTGATTTGCAAACCTAGAAAGAACTGTAATTCTCCCATTGCACTCATTTCAAACTTCTGTTGCATTAAGGTTTGGAAATCCTCACACAATTGGGGATCAGAGGATGCAAATATAATATCATCAACATAAATTTGAACAAGTAGCTTATGCTGATCCACCTTCTTAATAAATAAAGTTTTATCTATGGAGCCTCTAGTGAAATATTCTGTAGAAGAAAGTTTGATAAGGTCTCATACCAAGCTCTAGGTGCTTGTTTCAACCCATAAAGAGCTTTATCAAGCTTATATACCCATTCTGGGTGCTTATATCCTCAAAGCCTGGTGGTTGACACACATAAACTTCTTCTTTTATTGTACCATATAGAAAAGCACTTTTGACATCCATTTGGAAAACTTTAAGATTGTGGAGTGCAGCATAGGCTAAAAACTATCTAATTGCCTCCAGTCTGGCTACAGGGGCAAAGGTTTCATCATAATCAATACCTTCTTCTTGTGCAAAACCCTGCACAACCAGTCTGGCCTTGTTCTTAACAATTAGCCCATTTTCATCAGTTTTATTCCTAAACACCCATTTAGTGCCTATTGCACACTTACCTGGGGGTAGAGGAACAAGCTCCCACACTTGCTGTTTCTTGAACTGAAGAAGCTCAAGCTGCATGGCTTCAACCCATCCATTGTCCCTCAAAGCAACATGATAGTTCTTCGGCTCTAGCTGACTGATGAAGAGAGCATAGAAGCAGAAATTGGACAACTGGCTTCTGGTTGAGACACCAGCATTGATATCACCAAGGATTGAGATATTGGGTGATTTTTCAGCTCTTGGTAAACAATCAATCTGTGCAAGTGTTTGTAGGGTTTTCAGCAGCAGCAGATGTTGATGCAGATTCTTGAAACCATGAAGATGGTGGCAACTCAAATGAAGTTGAGGATGCAGAAATCTCATCAGCATTTGTTGTGGATGGTGCGGCTGGAGCTACAGGAGCATCAGGTTTAGAGGACTCAGGCAGTTGATCACTAAACCTGAAGAGGTGATTACTACTATCATCATCATCTTCAGTAGTAACACCAGGTGGTGAACTGTTGACAGGAGCAACAGCAGGAGATTGATAAGGAACATATTGCAGTATGTCCAAATCAAAGAGCTCCACAGGGCTTTGTGGAATCTTGTCCTTTGGAGATTCATTGAACTTGACATGTAAAGTCTCTTCAACCATCTTTGTTCTGCAGTTGAAGACTCTGTATGCCTTGCAAGTTGATGAATAACCAACAAAATACCCTGCATCCACCTTAGGATCAATTTCTGGAGCTGATCCTTTGTGTTGAGAATGAAACAGGGACACCCAAATGCTCTAAAAAATGAAATGAGAGGGGCCAAATGATGTAGAACTTCATATGGAGTCTTCATCAACCTCTGATTTATTAGCACTCTATTCTGCACATAGCATGCTGTGTTGACAGCTTCAGCCCAAAAGGTCAATGGCAGTCCAGAATCAGCCAACATAGACCTTGCAGCTTCAATGAGGGTCCTGTTCTTTCTCTCCACAACTCCATTCTGTTCAGGAGTTCTTGGAATACTAAACTGTCTCTTTATTCCCTTGGAAAGGTAGAATTCATCAAGTGTATTGTTCCTGAATTCTGTTCCATTATCACTTCTAATACACTTGACTGAGAGGGAATACTGCTTCTCAGCATACAACACAAAGTTTATGATCTTCTGTGCAGCTTCATCCTTTGAATGTAGAAAGAAAGTCCATACAAATCTGGAGTAATCATCCACAATTACCAGACAGTATTTTTCTGTGCCATGCTCATCACTCTCACAGGACCAAAGAGATCCATGTGAAGAAGTTGTAAGCAGGCAGTGGACTTTGGTTCTTCAATAGGTGGAAATGAAACCTTGTGCTGTTTTCCTTTCAAACAAGCAGTGCAGTTGTTTTCACACTTGAACTCCTTCATAGGCATTCCCCTTACTAAACTATGGTGTATCAGCTGATTCATGTTCTTGAAATTAACATGTCCCAGCCTTCTATGCCATAGATTAGATTCTTGAGGAGAGGCCTTGGAAAATAGGCAAGGATGGCCTTTGAGATCAATTCTTGGAAAGATCTAAGGCATACACTCTTCCTGTCCTGTTGGCCTTCAGGGAGTGTGAGCATCCAATACCTTGTCAATCAAACTCAGAACTTTGGATGACAGAATCCTGCAGTTCTGGCTTGTGAAAAGGGCAACATGGCCTTTGTCACACAATTGACTGACACTCAAAAGATTATACTTGAGATTTTCCACATGGTTGACATCATCAAACTTTATTTCCCCATTGGAAACAAAGCCCTTCCCGATGATGTAACCTCTTGCATCATTGCCAAAGGAAACAAATCCCTTCCTTCCTGGAGAGTAGTCATTAAGAAGTGAGTTGTTCCCAGTCATATGCATAGATCCCCCACTGTCTACATACCAGATGCTACTTTGGCATGTTGAAGAAACCTGCATAAATAAACAATCAGTTAGTTTTGGAGACCCAAACCTTTTTGGTTTTGGGCCTGGTCTCATCAACAGATGGTAAAAACAGGTTTATTGGACACAATAGCTTGAGGTGAAGGAGGGGTGTAGAGAGAGGAATCCTTCGGCTTGGATCTCCTTTTCTGGGGTTTCAACACAGGGCCATCAAGTTGGTTAACTCTTCCCAACAGATGTTGAACCATCATTACCAGCTGTGTCTGATTCTGGGAGAGAGCTTTCAGCTCTTCAGACACATTGGTATTGGTGTTTGATGATGAGTTCTTGTGTTGCACCATCTTCTTTTGAGCAACCTCAGCTATTGCCTGTTGCACTCCTTCCTTTTTAGATTTCTTTTTGGTCATAGGAGTAACAGGATTTGATGCTGCTGGTACAAACTTGGACTCAAACTCAGTTTTCATTTTAGCCAAGTTTTCTTTAATTTTCTCTTTTTGTTTGAGTTTGGATCCCTTTTTGTACCAACAATCATCTGTGAGATGATTGAATAGACCATATTTCACATGGTTTCTTCTTCATCTTCTGTTGATCATCAACTAAAGAAGATGAAACTACTGAAGACTTGCTCTTCAGCAGTTTAGAAGCACTTTTTGCCTTCTTGTCAACTTCCTTAGTAGGCTTCAAATCCTTCCTACTGACAGTTTTCTTCTCTTCAGTGCTGTCAGTCATTAGGATTTGAACTCCAGATGTTATCCCCTGCTCTCCAGTACCCTCAGTACTTCTAGGGATAACACTTGGGTTGATCAACTCATTGATCATGTGAGTGTCAGCAGTTGAACCATCAATATCAGCTGATAGGTTCACAGAGGGATTACTACTGACTTCAACTACTGATGGTGCTTTATCAAGTAGTGAATCACATGATGAGGTGGATTGGTCATTACTTTCTCCATCAGAATCCGCTCCTGCTCTTGAAGCAAAAACTGTAGGAGGAGCAGTGTGATTATAACCAATTCCAAACTTCACATTGGAAGCTGTTTGCTTACTAAGAAGCATTTCAAAGCCCTTGCAAGATTGTACCCATCGATCACACTCTACCTGGGTGACAGCAAGAGTATCTTTGAGGTCTTTGTACTTCTCTAAGAGTACATCCTCCCTAGCCTTATCATCAGAAATTTGGCATTTTAATTTGTAAATCTCATCAGTTTTCTCTTTTAGCACAGACTCAAACTCAGCTTTTTTTTGGAAATTGTTTGTTCTAGCTCTACATTTTTATTGATTAAAGCCACATTTGCTTCTCTAATAGAGGCAAATGCTGCTATGCAAGTTTCAGAACATAATTTGGCCTTAGCCTCAGAGGATACCTGTGATACCTGTGTTGAAGAGGTATTTGAGGATGATCCATCAGAGGATTCCAAAGCCATGAGAGCTAGATTTCCAAAAGGATGCTCACCACCATGTTGACCAGCACCTGAGAACAGTTGTTCATTACCAGACACATCATCTGGTAAACTGCTCCAGTCAACAACTCCTGGTGTGAAGAAGCTGTGTTGTTGAAGTTGATTAGGTTGATGAGATTGGGATGGTTGAGGCTCAGGGAGTGCATGTGGTTGCTGAGCAGTGGGTGCTTGAACCTGGCCTGGTTGTGGCATGTAATAGCAGGGGTATGGATATGGCATTGGCCCCTGTGGAACAAAATATGCAGGAGATTGTGGTTGATGATGATAACCAGAATTGACAGGTTGTTGCCCTCTGTTTTGTTGACTATTGCCAGGGAAAGTCACAAAGGGTGCAGGAGAGTTAGATCCAGATGATCTACATTCTCTTGCAAAGTGCCCAAGCCTGTGGCATTATGGCACTTCAACTTACTCTTGTCAAAACCAACTTTGTTTTGCCAGAGAGTCCTGGGAATTTCCTTCCAGTTCTTTTGTAGAACTTCTGAGATCTGATATTTATCAGGCCATTTGGCTCAAAATATCCATCTCTTCTAAGTCATCATCAGCAATCCCCTTGAGATCATCCATGATGAAACATAGATTGTCACTATTACTACCAGCAGAATAACTATCAACACTCACAAAGGCAGGCTCAGAAGTGTTTGTAGAGAAATCAATATGCTCATCATACTGGCTTTCAGATGACGCATATTCTGACTCTTGATGTCCAATCAGGGCAGTGTTCCCTTGGACAAAATCCTCAGTGAGCTTGCCAGATGAAACCAATTTCCTTTTCTGCTCTATCTCTCTCTCGAATGTAAGCAGTTTCCCATGAAGTTGGGTGAGAGATAGGCGATCAACATCAGCATTTGAGCGTAGAACAATGGTATATGTGTTCCATCTCTCAGGCAGTGATCTTAAGAATCTATGGTTCATCTGACTCCTGGTATATTCATGTTTAACCATTTTCAATTCAGAGATTAAACATGAAAACCGCTCAATTGTTGTTGAGTCAGAGTCTCACCCTTTCTATGAGAGAAAGTCATATTGTTGGGCGAGGATTTCCCTGTTGTTTGCTAAAACCTCATCAGTACCACCAAATTGTTCTTTGATGGCATTCCAGAGGTCATGAGCAGACTCACAATGCAGAAGCCCAGAGTAAATCTCATTAGGAATAGCCATAGCCAAAATTCCATGGGCTTTTGCATCGATTTCAAACAACTTCTTGTCCTCATCGGAGTATTGCTCCTTCTTCTTTGGAACCAACTGGTTTGTTTCCGGATCATTCACCATTGGCTTATGTGGTCCATGTACCACAGATGTCCAACAACCTGAGCTATTGACAGACAGGTGATGGAGCAATCTTCTCTGCCAAATGTTATACTCATTCCTCACCAAGATCGGAGGCTTGGTAGAGGATCCAGTATTGAAAGGATCATTCGAAGAAGTAGTCATTGTGGAAAATCAGACAGATTCAAGTAAAATCACAATAAATTTAGCTCAAAACCACACAGAACCTCAAATAAAACGGCCAGAAGCGATACACTCTCAATCTCTATAACAGATCCTTGCGAATTTTGCTAATTCGATTAAACTTAGAGCGATTGAACAGTTTCAATGATCAATTGTTAGATCGATCAATGATTAACCTGCTCTGATACCATTTGTTAGGATCTCAGCCCTTGGTTAATCGATTGAACAGATATAGCAGCGGAATAGCTCAGAATTAGACAAATTCAAACAAGAACAATTGATATAAAACGATAAAAGAATTTTGTTATAGAGAGAGAAATATCCGACAAAAGGAATATTGCATTAAGATTGTCGCCTCAAAGGCACGATTACAGGTGAGTCATCTTTCTTATAAAGAAAGAATGACGTAGGCTGATGTCACCTGAAAGTGACATGTAACCGTTTTATAACTACTGATGTTTAACAACTACTGAAGATGTCAACAACTGACATCTTCTTACAATGTTTCTAAGTGTTAAACATCTATTTACAACTACTGAAAAACATAAAACTACTGAAACTACAACAACTGAAGAACAACCTCTTCAGTTGTTTACAAGTACTGAAAAGAAAAATAACAAACTACTGAAAGGAAAAGAAAAAAACTGAAGAAGAAAAACCATCACAACAACTGAAGAAGCCCTCTTCAGCTGTTGTCATCAGCTGTTAACATCAGCTGATGTCTTCAGTACTTGAACATCAGACTTTGTCTTTCAGCTGTTGATCTTCAGTCTTTGTCTTCAGTACTTGTTGAAGGTCTTCAGACTTTAGATCTTCAGCTGTTGTCTCAGTCTTTGTCTTCAGTACTTCAGACGTACTCAGCAGTTGTATTCTTCAGACTTTGTAGAACAGCTGATCAGGTCTTCTTCAGCTGTTGTGATGTCTTGTGGGACTTAGAGGTTTCTCTGATCAGGCTCATTGGTTCTTTTGGTCCAACATCCAAACACTCTCGGGGTCACAAGAACCATCCTACATCATAGATTATCTGTCCCATTGAATTAGAGAGCTAAGTAGTCATGTTGAACAAGCAAACATTTGCTTATACTTTGTTTTCTATCTCAAATTGTTCCTAAAAACATCACTGAAGCGTTATAGGACAATAGTTGGATTGAGGCTATGCAAGAAGAGTTACTACAGTTCTATAAATGCAAGAAGCAATGCAAGAAGCAATGCAAGAAGCAATGCAAAGAGCAATCCTATGTCTCTACATCTATTGCGGAAGCTGAATACATTGACTACAAGTTGCTATGCTCAACTGCTCTTGATCTAAAATCAAATGCTAGACTACGGATTCAACTTCATGAACACTCCTATCCATGTTGACAACAATAATGCTATCTCTATCACTAAAAATCCCGTGAAGCACTCAAAGACAACGCACATTGATATTAGGTACCACCTCATTCGAGATATTCATGAGAAAAATCTAATCAAACTATCAAAGTTGATTCAGAAAGACGATATGTTGATTTGTTCACTAAAGCTTTTGATGAACAAAGATTTAAATATCTCATTACAACTATTAGGATAAAAACATGATTAATCTATCTCACTTGAAAACCTTTCTAAAATGTGTAATGTCTTTTGTCATAACAATCTAAGCCCTGTTACATTAGGTTAAAATTTTCTAAGTATGGGTTTTTTCAGAAGAGAAATTAAACTTCGAAAGATTCTTTTCATATCTTCCAAAGAAGAATTTCTTAAAGGGAAAGCTTCTTCTTGAAAGAAGCGATTGATTGTGTAATAGATCTATTTTCGAAGCATATAAGATCATTAAAACTTGACTTTGAGATCAGAAGATTAGAGATTGAAGAAATCCAAAATAGATGGGCAAGTTATGATGTGTTAGAAAGAGAAAGGCTGGAGATCATGATCAGGTTTATAGCAAAATATCTTGGAAGATCAATGATCGAAATCAAGGCTTGGTCCAGGGACAGCATCTTGGCAATAACCACCAGGATCTGTTCGTCTGAAGTATACACTAAAGGATTAGTTATTGAAGCTTTAAATGAAGCTGGTGCTTGGAGAAGAACTGAACTAGCCAAGCAATCTAAAGCCACACTCATCTCCAAAATGCTAGAACAGCCTGTCAACATTCCCACACCAAAACCACCAAAAAAACAACCCACCAAACAAACTCCCTTACCCTCAAAACCAATAGCCGATGATGTACCCCAGAAGAAGAAGAGAAGGGTATTGGGGCTAGAAGATGATGAAGAAGATGATGATGAAGATGAAGATAGGCTGCCACTCTCAGCTGTTATACAGTTGCCAAAGGCCAAAAGTCACTCTCCAACAATTACTCCTGAAACTCAAAGACAAATTGTGAAAGTGAAGCTAGAAGAAGAAGAGCTTCACAAACAACATGATGAGGATTTTTGAGGAGGGTTGACAAAGCATATGCTGCCACATCTTCTATCATCAACATGAAGAAGCATGCACTCAGATCATACACTCTTAAGCATACATTTCAATATCAAAAGGAAGAGTGAGGATTTGGCCTGATCCCAGGGTGTCTCACAGGATTCACAAGAAAACATTCCATAGAGATACATTGGCCAGGTGAAGAAGATTGTAGATGAAGTGATCTCACTGGTCTTTGTAGTATCACCCTGGAAATACTAGAGGACTTGAAGAAAGCTTATAAAGCTAACCAAACCCCACAGAAGATGCTGGAAAATAAAATGGTGAAAAAGGGATTAGTATATAAGAGGCTTGAAGAAGTCAGAAAGAATGAGCTCCAGTTGTTCCTAGAGGGTAATCACCCTGATGAATTTGCGTATAGAATAATAAAAACTGTGGAGCTAAACAATGGGAAACAGGTCAAATACCTATCTGAGTACTATGGGCCTGAATCATTATTTGAAGAAGGTGCTGAAGAGCTGACCATGGAGGAACAAATTACCTTCCTTGAGGCCTACACAAGAGAGTCATACAGACTCATTGTGGGGAAGTAGATCTCATGGATGGGGTAACAACTCTGTGTCCAGTTCAACAGCTGAAGTTCAAGTACAAGTAGTGAAGCCTTCAGAGTCTGTTACAACAGCTGAAGAAGCATTCTTCAGTTGTTGTGATGGTTTCCTTTCAGTAGTTTTCTTTTTCTTTCAGTATTTGTAAAATGACTGAAGAGCATGTTCTTCAGTCGTTGTAGTTTCAGTTGTTTCTTTTCAGTAGTTTTAGTCATAGTTAACACTTAGTATTTTTGTAAGAAGATGTCAGCTGTTTGACATCTTCAGTAGTTGTGTTAACTATCAGTAGTTTGAATAAATTCTATTAGATGTCACTATCAAGTGACATCAGCAGACGTCACATCTCTTATATAAGAGGTGTTGACCTAATTGTAGTTGTGACATTCTGTTACCACGAAGGCGAATATTGAATGAAATATATTTTACAGAATTCTCTCTGTCTATAACCGTTTGTTCTTACCTTGAATATCTTGTGTGTTCTTGTGAATTGGCTAATTTATTGTTTGTTTTCCGCTGTTATACTCTCTAATCAATCAAACGTAGATCACTGATCCTAACAAATGGTATCAGAGCTGGTTAATCATTGATCGATCTAACAGTTGATCATTGAAACTGCTATTTGATATCTATGTTTGATTGAATTAGCACATTTGCAAGATCTGGTTATAGATTATTGAATTTCTGCCACTTTCGTTTATTCATTTTGAGATCTCTCTTGGTTCAATTTGGTTTGTTGTGTTTTGTTCTAAATCTGCTATAGCTTAATTGAATTTGGTTGAATCTGAGATGACTACTCCTTCTAATGACCCTCACAATACTGGTTCCTCAACCAAGCCTCCGATGCTGGTTAGGACTGAGTATAACATATGGCAACGAAGGATGCTTCATCACCTGTCTGTTAACAGTTCAGGTTGTTGGACATCTGTGGTACATGGACCACATAAGCCTATGGTGAACAATCCAGAAACCAATCAAATGGTTCCGAAGAAGAGGGAACAATACTCAGATGAAGATCGGAAACTGTTTGAGATTGATGCTAAAGCCCATGGAATTCTGGCCATGGCACTACCAAATGAAATCTATTCAGGGCTTATGCATCATGAAACTGCTCATGACCTCTGGAATGCATTGAAGGAACAATTCGGTGGAACTGATGAGGTCTTAGTAAACAACAGAGAAATCCTCGCCCAACAATATGAGACATTCTCTGAAAGAAAGGGTGAGACACTGACTCAATAGTTTGAGCCTTTTTCCTCTTTGATCTCTCAGCTGAAAATGGTGAAACAGGAATACACCAACAGCCAGATGAATAACAGATTCGTCAGATCACTGCCTGAGAGAAGGGACACATACACTATTGTCCTACGCTCCAGTGCAAATCTGGATAGCTATCTCTCACCCAACTTCATGGGAAACTGCTTACATTCGAAAGAGAGATAGAGCAGAAAAGGAAACTGTTATCATCAGGAAAGCTCACTGATGACTTTGTACTAGGGAACACTACCTTGGTTGGTCATGAGTCAGAATATGCTGCATCTGAAAGCAATTATGATGAGCATATTGATTTTTCTTCAACAGTTCTGATCATGCATTTGTTGGTATTGGTAGTCATTCTGGCAGTAATAGTGACAATCTATGCTTCATCATGGATGATTTGAAAGGAATAACTGATGATAATCTAGAAAAGATGGATATTGTGAGCCAAATGGCCTTGATTAATATCAGATCTCAGAAGTTCTACAAGAGAACTGGCAGGAAATTTCCTGGACTCTCTGGCAAAACCAAAGTTGGTTTTGACAAGAGTAAGTTGAGGTGTCACAAATGCCAATGGCTTGGACACTTTGCAAGAGAGTGTAGATCAACTGGATCTAACTCTTCTGCAACCTTGTGACTTTTCCTAGCACTAGTCCACAAAATAGAGGGCAACATCCTGCTGGTTCTGGTCATCATTCACACCCTGTATCTCCTGCATACTTTGTCCCCCAGGGTCCAATGTCATATCCTTTTCCCTGCTATTACATGCCTCAGCCAAATCCGGTTCAAGCTCCTATTGCACAACAACCACAAGCATTGCCTGAACCACAACTACTGAAGATTTCAATAGCTGACATCTTCTTACAAAAATACTAAGTGTTAACTATGACTACAACTACTGAAAAGAAACAACTGAAACTACAACGACTGAAGAACATGCTCTTCAGTCATTTTACAAATACTGAAAGAAAAAGAAAACTACTAAAAGGAAACCATCACAAAAACTAAAGAATGCTTCTTCAGCTGTTGTAACAGACTCCGAAGGCTTCACTACTTGTACTTGAACTTCAGCTGTTGTCATCAGCTGATGTCTTCAGTCTTTGTACTTCAGCTGTTGATCTTCAGTACTTTGTTCAGAACTGTTTGAAGAGAAATCAATATGCTCATCATAATTGCTTTCAGATGCAGCATATTCTGACTCATGACCAACCAAGGTAGTGTTCCCTAGTACAAAGTCATCAGTGAGCTTTCCTGATGATGACAGTTTCCTTTTCTGCTCTATCTCTCTTTCGAATGTAAGCAGTTTCCCATGAGTTGGGTGAGAGATAGGCTATCCAGATTTGCACTGGAGCGTAGGACAATAGTGTATGTGTCCCATCTCTCAGGCAGTGATCTGAGGAATCTATTATTCATCTGGCTGTTGGTGTATTCTGTTTCACCATTTTCAGCTGAGAGATCAAAGAGGAAAAATGCTCAAACTATTGAGTTAGTGTCTCACCCTTTCTTTGAGAGAATGTCTCATATTGTTGGGCGAGGATTTCTCTGTTGTTTGCTAAGACCTCATCAGTTCCACCGAATTGTTCCTTCAATGCATTCCAGAGGTCATGAGCAGTTTCATGATGCATAAGCCCTGAATAGATTTCATTTGGTAGTGCCATGGCCAGAATTCCATGGGCTTTAGCATCAATCTCAAACAGTTTCCGATCTTCATCTGAGTATTGTTCCCTCTTCTTCGGAACCATTTGATTGGTTTCCGGATTGTTCACCATAGGCTTATGTGGTCCATGTACCACAGATGTCCAACAACTTGAACTGTTAACAGACAGGTGATGAAGCATCCTTCGTTGCCATATGTATACTCAGTCCTAACCAGCATCGGAGGCTTAGTTGAGGAACCGTATTATGAGGGTCATTAGAAGGAGTAGTCATCTCAGATTCAACCAAATTCAATTAAGCTATAGCAGATTTAGAAGAAAAAACAACAAACCAAATTGAACCAAGAGAGATCTCAAAATGAATAAACGAAAGTGGCAGAAATTCAATAATCTATAACCAGTTCTTGCAAATGTGCTAATTCAATCAAACATAGATATCAAATAGCAGTTTCAATGATCAACTGTTAGATTGATCAATGATTAACCAGCTCTGATACCATTTGTTAGGATCAGTGATCTACGTTTGATTGATTAGAGAGTATAACAGCGGAAAACAAACAATGAATTAGCGAATTCACAAGAACACACAAGATATTCAAGGTAAGAACAAACGGTTATAGACAGAGAGAATTCTGCAAAATATATTTCATTCAATATTCGCTTTCGTGGTAACAGAATGTCACAACTACATTAGGTCAACACCTCTTATATAAGAGATGTGACGTCTGCTGATGTCACTTGATAGTGACATCTAATAGAATTTATTCAAACTACTGATAGTTAACACAACTACTGAAGATGTCACAACAGCTGACATCTTCTTACAAAAATACTAAGTGTTAACTATGACTACAACTACTGAAAAGAAACAACTGAAACTACAATGACTGAAGAACATGCTCTTCAGTCATTTTACAAATACTGAAAGAAAAAGAAAACTACTAAAAGGAAACCATCACAACAACCAAAGAATGCTTCTTCAGCTGTTGTAACGTTCAAATCTCCAAAACTTCTCTATCATTAATGGCGACCATGCAGCTCAAACCAGGCCATAACTGTGTTGCCTACCTCACAAAATCACCCTTCTGGACAAAGTTCAATAACGCCATTGATCTAGTGGTCCAATCTCCCTACCAAACGGCCTTCCTTCTAAATCCCACCTTTCATGCCGAATCCTTACACCAGTTTTGGACGAACGTCACCCTTATAACTGGGGAGAACAACATCGACTCTCTCCAGTCGTTCGTCAACAACCATCAAGTGGTCATCACTCCGGAAATCTTTTGCCAAACCCTAAACTTGGATGATGCCACTTTCCCCGCTGGGTATCCAAAGAGCACAACTGATTTATCCATTGCCCACCATGGATATCAGGGAAACCTCAGTGCCTCTACCATCCTGAAGAAGCATTTCCATGATGCAGAACGTCTTATCTTTCACATGGTTAAAGTTTGGTTAGCTCCTAAGACATCCTCTTGGGATCAAATGTCTACCAGGTGGCAGCAGGTATTATTCTCTATCCTTGAGCAACAAGACTTAAACTATTCTGAAATTATTTTTCTTGAACTTAAGGATATGGCCTCAAAACCTCTTTCTAATCGACGGATATTATATCCTCGGTTCATTATGGCCATCATAGAGAATCAGCTGAAAGCTGAGGGACTTGTTGGCCTTGGAGTCCCTACAATGTCTATATTGCCTGAAGTATACTCCAGGCACAACTCTGACCAAACACTAAAACAGGCTGCAAAACTACGAAAACCCATGCAGTTGGAACCCACAGCCACCCCTCCAGATCTAGCGTCCCCACCAAACCCAAATCCAAAAAGCCAAAAAAGGCTACTCAGGGAGATGAGTCCCCTGAGGATTCCCCTGTACCACAAACACAGGAACCACATACTTGTATTAACCCCCCAGTTGTGTCAAAGACTCAACCTACCAAAGCCGCACAGTGTCCTCTCAACAGGATCCTGTTGCAACCAATATTGGGGAACCCACACTGCTGGAACCTATCTCACTTGAGAGGGTTACCATTGAAGCGCACCATTCACCCCGGTGCAATCTGCTTCTACCCAATCACCACATGCACCGCCCCCCAAAGTCCTACAATAATTGTTGCACAAGTGCTGAGTCAGTTGCACTCCTCACCCCCTCCCCAGATACCAATTACAACTGGGCATTCCTCTACCATTGAGGGGGAGGATCAAAGTGCATCTGATAACCCACATCATAGGGGTTACAATGTTCCATTTCCTAGTGTAGAAAAGGAGATTGGAACTTCTGGTGAGGCTGCCACTTATCCTGCTTCAGCATATGATCAGGATGTAGTGGTACCATCACTAAGACCTTACCAGAGGCAACTGCTGATGAAGGACATAGTCCTAAGGTAGGAAGTCCCCAGTTCCAAGACAAAGGGGCACATGCTACAACTGATCTACACTCAGTGCATGTTCATCCTGATTATATCAGCAGGTCAGGTGATTCAGTAACCACTGATGATGACCTGGGCTTTTTCTACGATGTGTTAGCCTAAAACACTATCCTGGAAGAGGAGGTGAGCAGACTCAAAGAGCTGCTTGCCAAAACTTCTGAGGATCAAAGACCATTTGCCTCTCAAATCCCACAGATGGCACCTTCATCTGAAGGTCTCCCAAACACAGAGCCACTCCCAAATACACAGCCACCTACCTCTACTTCTGGCACTATTTCTCAGGAACAGAACCCCCCTGAGTAAATAGCTGCTATCTTTCAAAATTCCATACCTCTCATCACCACCTATAATCACCGATATAGTGATCAAACCATTGATGAGAGGCTTTCCTCAGTTATACAACCTTGATAAAGGAAGTTATGGGCAAAAAGCTTTCTGACAATCAAACCCTTGCAACCAATGCACCCAAAAGGGGGAGATTCAGTCTGTGAAAGCAAAAAGAAAGAGGAGTGCAGAGAGGAAAGAGAAAGAGAAAGAAACAGAAGTGCAGAAGTGGAAAAAGAGAAGGATTGGCTGGGAGATTGAAAAAGAGAAGGAGGAGGAAGCTGACATGGAGAAATCAAAGAAAAGAAGAATGAAAAGGAGACTGCCTTGGAGCTGATGGTAAAAGAGGCTGATGCCGAACACAGCAATCAATGGATAACATCACGATCAGTTGTTTAGGCAAGGCCATGACACTGATAAACTTGACTTTGAGATCAGAAGATTAGAGATTGAAGAAATCCAAATAGATGGGCAAGTTATGATGTGTTAGAAAGAGAAGTGTTGGACCAAAAGAACCAATGAGCCTGATCAGAGAACCTCTAAGTCCCACAAGACATCACAACAGCTGAAGAAGACCTGATCAGCTGTTCTACAAAGTCTGAAGAATACAAATGCTGAAGTACGTCTGAAGTACTGAAGACAAAGACTGAGATAACAGCTGAAGATCTAAAGTCTGAAGACTTCAACAGTACTGAAGACAAAGACTGAAGATCAACAGCTGAAAGACAAAGTCGGATGATTCAAGTACTGAAGACATCAGCTGATGTTAACAGCTGATGACAACAGCTGAAGAGGGCTTCTTCAGTTGTTGTGATGGTTTTTCTTCTTCAGTAGTTTTTCTTTTCCTTTCAGTAGTTTGTTATTTTTCTTTTCAGTACTTGTAAACAACTGAAGAGGTTGTTCTTCAGTTGTTGTAGTTTCAGTAGTTTTATGTTTTTCAGTAGTTGTAAATGAGATGTTTAACACTTAGGAACATTTGTAAGAAATGTCAGTTGTTGACATCTTCAGTAGTTGTTAAACATCAGTAGTTATAAAACGGTTACATGTCACTTTCAGGTGACATCAGTCTACGTCATTCTTTCCTTTATAAGGAAGATGACTCACATGTAATCGTGCCTTTTAGGCCGACAATCCTAATGCAATATTCCTTTTGTCGGATATTTCTCTCTCTATAACAAATTCTTTTATCGTTTTATATCAATTGTTCTTGTTTGAATTTGTCTAATTCTGAGCTATTCCGCTGCTATATCTGTTCATCGATTAAACCAAGGCTGAGATCCTAACAAATGGTATCAGAGCAGGTTAATCATTGATCGATCTAACAATTGATCATTGAAACTGTTCAATCGCTCTAAGTTTAATCGAATTAGCAAATTCGCAAGGATCTGTTATAGAGATTGAGAGTGTATCGCTTCTCTGGCCGTTTTATTTGAGGTTCTGTGTGGTTTTGAGCTAAATTTATTGTGATTTTACTTAAATCTGTCTGATTTTCCAAATGACTACTTCTTCTAATGATCCTTTCAATACTGGATCCTCTACCAAGCCTCCGATCTTGGTGAGGAATGAGTATAACATTTGGCAGAGAAGATTGCTCCATCACCTGTCTGTCAATAGCTCAGGTTGTTGGACATCTGTGGTACATGGACCACATAAGCCAATGGTGAATGATCCGGAAACAAACCAGTTGGTTCCAAAGAAGAAGGAGCAATACTCCGATGAGGACAAGAAGTTGTTTGAAATCGATGCAAAAGCCCATGGAATTTTGGCTATGGCTATTCCTAATGAGATTTACTCTGGGCTTCTGCATTGTGATCTGCTCATGACCTCTGGAATGCCATCAAAGAACAATTGGTGGTACTGATGAGGTTTTAGCAAACAACAGGGAAATCCTCGCCCAACAATATGAGACTTTCTCTCATAGAAAGGGTGAGACTCTGACTCAACAATTTGAGCGGTTTTCATGTTTAATCTCTGAATTGAAAATGGTTAAACATGAATATACCAGGAGTCAGATGAACCATAGATTTTAAGATCACTGCCTGAGAGATGGAACACATATACCATTGTTCTACGCTCAAATGCTGATGTTGATCGCCTATCTCTCACCCAACTTCATGGGAAACTGCTTACATTCGAGAGAGAGATAGAGCAGAAAAGGAAATTGGTTTCATCTGGCAAGCTCACTGAGGATTTTGTCCAAGGGAACACTGCCCTGATTGGACATCAAGAGCCAGAATATGCGTCATCTGAAAGCCAGTATGATGAGCATATTGATTTCTCTACAAACACTTCTGAGCCTGCCTTTGTGAGTGTTGATAGTTATTCTGCTGGTAGTAATAGTGACAATCTATGTTTCATCATGGATGATCTCAAGGGATTGCTGATGATGACTTAGAAGAGATGGATATTTTGAGCCAAATGGCCTTGATAAATATCAGATCTCAGAAGTTCTACAAAAGAACTGGAAGGAAATTCCCAGGACTCTCTGGCAAAACCAAAGTTGGTTTTGACAAGAGTAAGTTGAAGTGCCATAAATGCCACAGGCTTGGGCACTTTGCAAGAGAATGTAGATCATCTGGATCTAACTCTCCTGCACCCTTTGTGACTTTCCCTGGCAATAGTCAACAAAACAGAGGGAAACAACCTGTCAATTCTGGTTACCATCATCAACCACAATCTCCTGCATATTTTGTTCCACAGGGGCCAATGCCATATCCATACCCTTGCTATTACATGCCACAACCAGGCCAGGTTCAAGCACCCACTGCTCAGCAACCACATGCACTCCCTGAGCCTCAACCATCCCAATCTCATCAACCTACTCAACTTCAACAACACAGCTTCTTCACACCAGGAGTTGTTGACTGGAGTAGTTACCAGATGATGTCTCTGGTAATGAACAACTGTTCTCAGGTGCTGGTCAACATGGTGGTGAGCATCCTTTTGGAAATCTAGCTCTCATGGCTTTGGAATCCTCTGATGGATCATCCTCAAATACCTCTTCAACACAGGTATCACAGGTATCCTCTGAGGCTAAGGCCAAATTATGTTTTGAAACTTGCATAGCAGCATTTGCCTCTATTAGAGAAGCAAATGTGGCTTTAATCAATAAAAATGTAGAGCTAGAACAAACAATTTCCAAAAATAAAGCTGAGTTTGAGTCTGTGCTCAAAGAGAAAACTGATGAGATTTACAAATTAAAATGCCAAATTTCTGATGATAAGGCTAGGGAGGATGTACTCTTAGAGAAGTACAAAGACCTCAAAGATACTCTTGCTGTCACCCAAGTAGAGTGTGATCGATGGGTACAATCTGCAAGGGCTTTGAAATGCTTCTTAGTAAGCAAACAGCTTCCAATGTGAAGTTTGGAATTGGTTATAATCACACTGCTCCTCCTACAGTTTTTGCTTCAAGAGCAGGAGCGGATTCTGATGGAGAAAGTAATGACCAATCCACCTCATCATGTGATTCACTACTTGATAAAGCACCATTAGTAGTTGAGTCAGTAGTAATCCCTCTGTGAACCTAACAGCTGATATTGATGGTTCAACTGCTGACACTCACATGATCAATGAGTTGATCAACCCAAGTGTTATCCCTAGAAGTACTGAGGGTACTGGAGAGCAGGGGATAACATCTGGAGTTCAAATCCTAATGACTGACAGCACTGAAGAGAAGAAAACTGTCAGTAGGAAGGATTTGAAGCCTACTAAGGAAGTTGACAAGAAGGCAAAAAGTGCTTCTAAACTGCTGAAGAGCAAGTCTTCAGTAGTTTCATCTTCTTTAGTTGATGATCAACAGAAGATGAAGAAGAAACCATGTGAAATATGTGGTCTATTCAATCATCTCACAGATGATTGTTGGTACAAAAAGGGATCCAAACTCAAACAAAAAGAGAAATTAAAGAAAATTTGGCTAAAATGAAAACTGAGTTTGAGTCCAAGTTTGTACCAGCAGCATCAAATCCTGTTACTCCTATGACCAAAAAGAAATCTAAAAGGAAGGAGTGCAACAGGCAATAGCTGAGGTTGCTCAAAAGAAGATGGTGCAACACAAGAACTCATCATCAAACACCAATACCAATGTGTCTGAAGAGCTGAAAGCTCTCTCCCAGAATCAGACACAGCTGGTAATGATGGTTCAACATCTGTTGGGAAGAGTTAACCAACTTGATGGCCCTGTGTTGAAACCCCAGAAAAGGAGATCCAAGCCGAAGGATTCCTCTTCTACACCATCTCCTTCACCTCAAGCTATTGTGTCCAATAAACCTGTTAGTTTACCATCTGTTGATGAGACCAGGCCCAAACCAAAAAGGTTTGGGTCTCCAAAACTAACTGATTGTTTATTTATGCAGGTTTCTTCAACATGCCAAAGTAGCATCTGGTATGTAGACAGTGGGGGATCTATGCATATGACTGGGAACAACTCACTTCTTAATGACTACTCTCCAGGAAGGAAGGGATTGTTTCCTTTGGCAATGATGCAAGAGGTTACATCATCGGGAAGGGTTTGTTTCCAATGGGGAATAAAGTTTGATGATGTCAACCATGTGGAAAATCTCAAGTATAATCTTTTGAGTGTCAGTCAATTGTGTGACAAAGGCCATGTTGCCCTTTTCACAAGCCAGAACTGCAGGATTCTGTCATCCAAAGTTCTGAGTTTGATTGACAAGGTATTGGATGCTCACACTCTCCTGAAGGCCAACAGGACAGGAAGAGTGTATGCCTTAGATCTTTCCAAGAAAATTGATCTCAAAGCTATCCTTGCCTATTTTCCAAGGCCTCTCCTCAAGAATCTAATCTATGGCATAGAAGGCTGGGACATGTTAATTTCAAGAACATGAATCAGCTGATACACCATAGTTTAGTAAGGGGAATGCCTATGAAGGAGTTCAAGTGTGAAAACAACTGCACTGCTTGTTTGAAAGGAAAACAGCACAAGGTTTCATTTCCACCTATTGAAGAACCAAAGTCCACTGCCTGCTTACAACTTCTTCACATGGATCTCTTGGTCCTGTGAGAGTGATGAGCATGGCACAGAAAAAATACTGTCTGGTATTGTGGATGATTACTCCAGATTTGTATGGACTTTCTTTCTACATTCAAAGGATGAAGCTGCACAGAAGATCATAAACTTTGTGTTGTATGCTGAAAGTATTCCCTCTCAGTCAAGTGTATTAGAAGTGATAATGGAACAGAATTCAGGAACAATACACTTGATGAATTCTACCTTTCCAAGGGAATAAAGAGACAGTTTAGTATTCCAAGAACTCCTGAACAGAATGGAGTTGTGGAGAGAAAGAACAGGACCCTCATTGAAGCTGCAAGGTCTATGTTGGCTGATTCTGGACTGCCATTGACCTTTTGGGCTGAAGCTGTCAACACAGCATGCTATGTGCAGAATAGAGTGCTAATAAATCAGAGGTTGATGAAGACTCCATATGAAGTTCTACATCATTTGCCCCTCTCATTTCATTTTTTAGAGCATTTGGTGTCCCTGTTTCATTCTCAACACAAAGGATCAGCTCCAGAAATTTGATCCTAAGGTGGATGCAGGGTACTTTGTTGGTTATTCATCAACTTGCAAGGCATACAGAGTCTTCAACTGCAGAACAAAGATGGTTGAAGAGACTTTGCATGTCAAGTTAATGAATCTCCAAAGGACAAGATTCCACAAAGCCCTGTGGAGCTCTTTGATTTGGACATACTGCAATATGTTCCTTATCAATCTCCTGCTGTTGCTCCTGTCAACAGTTCACCACCTGGTGTTACTACTGAAGATGATGATGATAGTAGTAATCACCTCTTCAGGTTTAGTGATCAACTGCCTGAGTCCTCTAAACCTGATGCTCCTGTAGCTCCAGCCGCACCATCCACAACAAATGCTGATGAGATTTCTGCATCCTCAACTTCATTTGAGTTGCCACCATCTTCATGGTTTCAAGAATCTGCATCAACGTCTGGTGCTGCTGATCCTACAAATACTTGCACAGATTTGATTGTTTACCAAGAGCTGAAAAATCACCCAATATCTCAAATCCTTGGTGATATCAATGCTTGTCTCAACCAGAAGCCAGTTGTCCAATTTCTGCTTCTATTCTCTCTTCATCAGTTAGCTAGAGCCGAAGACTATCATGTTGCTTTGAGGGACAATGGATGGGTTGAAGCCATGCAGCTTGAGCTTCCTCAGTTCAAGAAACAGCAAGTGTGGGAGCTTGTTCCTCTACCCCCAGGTAAGTGTGCAATAGGCACTAAATGGGTGTTTAGGAATAAAACTGATGAAAATGGGCTAATTGTTAAGAACAAGGCCAGACTGGTTGTGCAGGGGTTTTCACAAGAAGAAGGTATTGATTATGATGAAACCTTTGCCCCTGTAGCCAGACTGAGGCAATTAGATTGTTTTTAGCCTATGCTGCACTCCACAATCTTAAAGTTTTCCAAATGGATGTCAAAAGTGCTTTTCTATATGGTACAATAAAAGAAGAAGTTTATGTGTGTCAACCACCAGGCTTTGAGGATAATAAGCACCCAGAATGGGTATATAAGCTTGATAAAGCTCTTTATGGGTTGAAACAAGCACCTAGAGCTTGGTATGAGACCTTATCAAACTTCTTCTACAGAATAATTTCACTAGAGGCTCCATAGATAAAACTTTATTTATTAAGAAGGTGGATCAGCATAAGCTACTTGTTCAAATTTATGTTGATGATATTATATTTGCATCCTCTGATCCCCAATTGTGTGAGGATTTCCAAACCTTAATGCAACAGAAGTTTGAAATGAGTGCAATGGGAGAATTACAGTTCTTTCTAGGTTTGCAAATCAAACAAAAAGCTGATGGAATTTTCATTCATCAGTCTAAATACACAAAGGATCTTTTGAAAAAGTTTGATTTACAAAACTGTAAATCTTGTTCTACTCCCATGTGCAACACCACACAATTGGATGTTGATCAGAAAGGTAAAGGTGTTGATGAAACCCTTTACAGATGTATGATTGGTTCCTTGATGTATTTAACAGCTTCTAGACCAGATATTATGTGTTGCTACATGTGTTTGTGCTAGATTTCAGGCTGCACCTAAGGAGTCTCATCTGATTGCAGTCAAGAGGATCTTTAGATATCTGCAAGGCACACAATCTCTAGGCTTATGGTATTCCACTGGACATTCTTGCAAATTAGTTGCTTTCTCTGATAGTGACTATGCAGGATGTAAGTTGACCAGGAAATCAACTTCTGGTGGATGCCAATTCCTAGGCAACTGTTTGATTTCTTGGCAGAGTAAGAAACAAACATCTGTTGCTACATCCACTGCTGAAGCCGAGTACATTGCTGCTGCAAGTTGTACATCCCAAATACTCTGGCTTCAGAATCAACTTTTGGATTATGGCATTACAGAGACTAAGACTCCATTATTAATGGATAGTGCTTCAGCTCTTTGCATTGTCAAAAATCCTGTCCAGCACTCTAGGACCAAACATATAGAAATTAGACATCATTTTATAAGAGATTGTTTTGAAAAGGGCCTAATTAATCCTATGTTTGTGCCTAGTGTTGATGAGCTTGCAGACATTTTTACTAAGCCTTTGGATAGTTCAACTTTCCAGAACCTGGTGTTGAGGCTTGGTATGCTGCAGCTAGAATAAGTGACAACTACTGATGATCTCAGTAATTACTGATGATCATTGGTAACCATGTCACATATAAGTACTGATGAGTTATTTTACCCTCAGTAGTTTTTATAACTACTGAAGGCTAAATGCTTTAAGTACTGGACTTTTCTGTTCTACACTACTGATGTAGTTACAACTACTGAAATCAGTAGAAACAGATAAGTACTGATGTCCTATGAAACAACTGAAAACAGCTAAAAGCTGATGAGTAAGTGTTGAGGACAGTATGAAACAGCTGAAAGCTATAATTGACGACAACTACTGATGAGTACTCTCTCTTCAGTAGTTCACAAACTGCTGTTTCTTTATAAACAACTGAAGCAATACCATATCTTCAGTAGTTTCACAACTACTGATGACTAACACCAAGTCTTCAGTTGTTTACAACAACTGATGGCAAAACCACGGTCTTCAGTAGTTTCACAACTACTGATGACTAATACCAAGTCCTCAGTTGTTTCAACATCTGAAGTCCAACTTGTCTTCAGTAGTTTTTAAAACTACTGATGCCTAAATCAGAGACTTCAGTTGTTTCAACGTCTGATAGTAAACACCATGTCTTCAGTTGTTTTATAACTGCTGACCACACCCATACCATCAGTCGTTTCAAACGTCTGAAAGTTAATACTACGTCATCAGTGGCTTCAAATACTGATGACTAACACCAAAACCTTCAGTCGTTTCTTAACCCGTACCCTATATATACCTGATCCCTCTTTCAGAGTTTTTCATTCTTTCACGACCTAACTTTTCAAAAGCTCTGAAAAACCTTCACCTTCATTAATGGCGACCATGCAACTCAAACCTCGACACAACTGTGTCGCGTACCTTACAAAATCGCCCTTCTGGACCAAATTTGAAAATGCTATAGATCTTATGTCCAATCCCCACTAAAACGGCTTTCCTTTTAAATCCAATCATTTATGCCGATTCGCTACGTCAGTTCTGGATGAATGCGACCGTTAATGGAGAATCTATCCTTTCATCTATCAACTCGCATAAGGTGGTCATCTCTACTGCTACCATCCGCCAAATATTACTGTTAGATGATGCTGCCTACCCTGTTGGATATCCTAAGCGCCAACTTGATCTTTCCTTGGACAACATGGATATCAGGGTGATCTTAGTGCTTCAACAATCCTGAAGAAACATTTTCCAGATGCTGAACGATTATTATTTCATATGTAAATGTCTGCCTGCTCCGAAGACTTCCTCTTGGGATCAACTGTCTTCCAGATGGCAACAGGTATTGTTCTCTATCCTTGAACAAGAACCACTAAACTTTTCTGAAATAATTTTTCTTGAACTCAAGGATATGGCCACAAAACCACTTTCTAACCGTTGGATACTATATCCTCGTTTATAATGGCCATAATAGAGAATCAGCTTTCTGCTGAGGGACTAGTTGGTCTGGGAGTCCCTGCTTTGGCTGTATTGCCGGAGGTATACTCCCGACACAACACTGACCAAACTCTCAAACAGGCTGCCAAGCTGCGCAAACCCACGTAGCTGGAACCCACAGCCTCCACCTCCAAATCCAAAGTCCCCTCCAAACCCACAAAGAAGAAGCCTAAGAAAGCTACTCAGGGAATTGAGTCCCCTGTGGATGCTCCTGCTGCACCAACGCAGGTTATCTCTGCTGGAAATAACCCCCCAGTAGAGACTGTGACTCCACCAACTGAAGCCGCTCAGGTTTCCTCTCAAAAGGAACCTGAAGCAACCACTCAAAGGGAAGCCACAATGCTGGGATCCTCCTCACTTGAGGGGATTACCATTGAAGAGCACCACCTGTCCCGGGTGCACACTGCTTCCACACCCTCTCCTGATGCAACCGCCCCTCAAAGCCCTACTATCATAGTTGCAAAAGTGCTGACGCAGTTGCATTCCTCGCCCCCCACCCAGACACCAATTACTACTGGGATAACCTCAACACCTGAGGGGGAGGATCACAATGCTTCTGCCAACCCACAGCACATGGGTTTCATGTTCCATCTTCTAGTGTAGATAAGGAGGTGCGAACTTCTGGTGAGGCTGCCACTGCTCCTGACTCAGCAAATGACCAGGATGCAGTTGGTAACATCTCTAAGTCCTCACCAGTGGCAACAGCTGATGAAGGACATAGTCCTGAGGCTGGAAGTCCCCAGAACCGAGAACAAGGGGCACATGCTACAATTGATCTACACTCAAGGCATGTTCATTCTGACTTTGTCAGGAGGTCAGTGATTCAGTCACAACTGATGATGACCTGAGCTTCTTCTTTGATGTAGTTGCTCAAAACACCATTCTAGAGGATGAGGTTAGCAGACTCAAAGAGCTGCTGGCCAAGATGTCTCAGGATGCAAGTCCTCTGCCACCACAATACACCCACAGATGGCACCTTCTTCTGAAGGTCCCCTACACACTGAGCCAGTATATACTTCCAAGCCCCCAGCCTCTGCTTTCGGCACTGATTCTCAGGAACAGAACCACCCTGATCAATCAGTTGCTTCCCTTCAAAATTCCCTACCTCTCATCACTCCCATGATCACAGATATAGTGATCAAGCCATTGATGAGAGGCTTCCTACAATAATACAACCCTGGTGGAGGAGTTGGTGACTAAATCTCTTTCTACTGCTCAAACCCTTGCATCCAATGCAACCAAAAAGGGGGAGAGTCAGTTAGTTAAAGGAAAAAGGAAGAGGATAGATGGGGAGAAGGCGAAAGAATCTGAGGTTGTAAATGAGAAGGAAGAAGAGAATGTGAAGGGAGCTGAAGTGAATGAAAGTCAAAAAGACTTTCATGTCACATATCAAAAGAGAAAAGGAGAGTCTGAGAAGGAGAAGGTGCTGAAGGATATGGTGAAAGAAGCTGACGCCAACCATAACCGTTCAATGGACAAAATCATTGAGCAGTTGTATAGGCAGGGTTTTGACATCAACAACTAGACTCCGAGATCAGAAGGATGGAAACAGAGGAGATCAATTCAGATGGGCTAGCTATGATGCCTTAGAAAGAGAAAGGCTGGAGATAATGATCAGATTTATAGCTAAATACTTGGGAAGATCTCTAATGGAAATAAGGGCCTGGACCAGGGACAACATCTTGGCAATAACCTCCAAGATTTGTTCGTCTGAAGAATACTCCAAAGGTCTAGTGATTGAGGTATTGAATGAAGCTGGGGTTGGGAATCGAAAAGAACTGACAAAATTTACCAAAGCCTCCCTTACAGCCAAAATGCTAAAACAGTCTGAAAAGCCTCAATCCTCAAATCACTATCTCCACAACCCACTAAAACAACTCCTTTACCCTCTAAACCAACCATCCAACCCACAAAACCAAATCCTTTACCTCAAAAACCCATTGCCAGTGATGTACCTAGCCAAAAGAAAAGAAAGGTACTGAGGCCTGATGAAGATGAAGAGGAGGATGAAGACAGACTGCCACTCTCTGCAGTCATTACTTTGCCTAAGGCTAAACCAATGTCCATCACTCCTGCTTCTCAAATGCATGATGTAATGATAAAGATTGAAGAGGAACAGATGCAAAAACATGATGAGGAAATGCTGAAAAGCATTGACAAAGCATATGCTACATCCTCTTCAATGATCAGCATGAAGAAAGAAGTATTAAGATTGTACACCCTTGCTAATACCTTTCAATACCAAAGGGAAAGAGTAAGGATATGGCCTGATCCTAGGGTGGCACCCGGATTGTCAAGAAAGAAATTCCTTCAGATACAAGGGCCAAGTGAAGAGAGTTGTCGACGAAACATCACTGTGGTGCTTGTAGTGTCCCCTTGGGAAATTGTTGAAGAGTTCAAGAAAGCCTATGAAGCCAAACAACCACCTCAAAAGATGTTAGAGAACAAAATTATAAAGAAGGGATTGGTTTACAAACGACTTGAAAACTTCAAACAAGAAGAGCTCAACCTGCTCTTAGAAGGAACTCATCCATGAGTTTGCTTATAGACAAATAACCACGGTTGAGCTCAAGAATGGAAAACAGGCCAAGTACATATCTGAAGTGTATGGCCGAGAAGGATTATTTGATGGTGTGCCCGAGGTGCTAACAATGGATGAGCAAATCATGTTTTTAAGGGCTTACACCAGGGAATCATATAGGCTGATACACGGGAAGTAGATCTCATGGTTGGGGCAACAGCTCGGTGTCCAAGTCCCCAATACAGAGCTCCCAACCATATCATGCCAAACAGATCATCAGAGACTTCTTCCTGGCCGGTGCTGAAAAAGGGTCACTTCTCATCTGATCAAGAGGATTAAGAGACCAATCTATCTGCCAAAATAAGTGGGACTCGTAAATAACTTAGAGGTTTTGGCTGCATTGGTTCAGGGGGAGTTTGTTGGACCAAAAGAACCAATGAGCCTGATCAGAGAAACCTCTAAGTCCCACAAGACATCACAACAGCTGAAGAAGACCTGATCAGCTGTTCTACAAAGTCTGAAGAATACAAATGCTGAAGTACGTCTGAAGTACTGAAGACAAAGACTGAGATAACAGCTGAAGATCTAAAGTCTGAAGACTTCAACAAGTACTGAGACAAAGACTGAAGATCAACAGCTGAAACAAAGTCTGATGATTCAAGTACTGAAGACATCAGCTGATGTTAACAGCTGATGACAACAGCTGAAGAGGGCTTCTTCAGTTGTTGTGATGGTTTTTCTTCTTCAGTAGTTTTCTTTCCTTTCAGTAGTTTGTTTATTTTTCTTTTCAGTACTTGTAAACAACTGAAGAGGTTGTTCTTCAGTTGTTGTAGTTTCAGTAGTTTTATGTTTTTCAGTAGTTGTAAATGAGATGTTTAACACTTAGGAACATTGTAAGAAGATGTCAGTTGTTGACATCTTCAGTAGTTGTTAAACATCAGTAGTTATAAAACGGTTACATGTCACTTTCAGGTGACATCAGTCTACGTCATTCTTTCCTTTATAAGGAAAGATGACTCACATGTAATCGTGCCTTTTAGGCCGACAATCCTAATGCAATATTCCTTTTGTCGGATATTTCTCTCTCTATAACAAAATTCTTTTATCGTTTTATATCAATTGTTCTTGTTTGAATTTGTCTAATTCTGAGCTATTCCGCTGCTATATCTGTTCAATTCTTTTAGGCTGGAGATCATGATCAGGTTTATAGCAAAAATATCTTGGAAGATCAATGATCAAAATCAAGGCTTGGTCCAGGACAGCATCTTGGCAATAACCACCAGATCTGTTCGTCTGAAGTATACACTAAAGGATTAGTTATTGAAGCTTTAAATGAAGCTGGTGCTGGGAGCAGGACTGAACTAGCCAAGCAATCTAAAGCCACACTCACCTCCAAATGCTAGAACAGCCAGTCAACATTCCCACACCAAAACCACCAAAACAACAACCCACCAAACCAACTCCCTTACCCTCAAAACCAATAGCCGATGATGTACCTCAGAAGAAGAAGAGAAGGGTATTGAGGCTAGAAGATGATGAAGAAGATGATGATGAAGATGAAGATAGGCTGCCACTCTCAGCTGTTATACAGTTGCCGAAGGCCAAAAGTCACTCTCCAACAATTACTCCTGAAACTCAAAGACAAATTATGAAAGTGAAGCTAGAAGAAGAAGAGCTTCACAAACAACATGATGAGGAATTTTTGAGGAGGGTTGACAAAGCATATGCTGCCACATCTTCTATCATCAACATGAAGAAGCATGCACTCAGATTATACACTCTTAAGCATACATTTCAATATCAAAAGGAGAGAGTGAGGATTTGGCCTGATCCTAGGGTGTCTCACAGGATTCACAAGAAAAACATTCCATAGAGATACATTGGCCAGGTGAAGAAGATTGTAGATGAAGTGATCTCACTGGTCTTTCTAGTATCACCCTGGGAAATCCTAGAGGACTTCAAGAAAGCTTATAAAGCTAACCAAACCCCACAGAAGATGCTGGAAAATAAAATGGTGAAAAAGGGGTTAGTATATAAGAGGCTTGAAGAAGTCAGAAAGAATGAGCTCCAGTTGTTCCTAGAGGGTAATCACCCTGATGAATTTGCTTATAGAATAATAACAACTGTGGAGCTAAAGAATGGGAAACAGGTCAAATACCTATTTGAGTACTATGGGCCTGAATCATTATTTGAAGGAGGTGTTGAAGAGCTGACCATGGAGGAACAAATTACCTTCCTTGAGGCCTACACAAGAGAGTCATACAGACTCATAGTGGGGAAGTAGATCTCATGGATGGAGTAACAACTCTGTGTCCAGTTCCCCAAGACAGAGTTCCCATTCATACATTGCCGAACAGATCATTGAGACTTCTTCCCAGGCCTGTGCTTAAAAGGGTCACTTCTGAGCTGCTCTAGAAGACAAAAAGACCAATCCTTCTACCATAATAAGTGGGACATATTCAATAAGTTTAGAGGTTTTGGCTACATTGGTTCAGGGGAGTTTGTTGGACCAAAAGAACCAATGAGCCTGATCAGAAAAACCTCTAAGTCCTACAGACATCACAACAACTGCTGAAGACTTGATCAGCTGTTGTAACAAAGTCTGAAGATCAACAGCTGAAGAACAAAGTACTAAAGACTTCAAAAGCTGAAGACCAAAGTTTGAAGATCAACAGCTGAAGACTAAGTACTGAAGACTTCAACAAGCTAAAGACTAAAGTACTGAAGACTTCAACAGCTGAAGACCAAAGTCTGTTGATCAAAAGCTGAAGACCAAAGTCTGTTGATCAAAAGCTGAAGACCAAAGTCTGTAGATCAACAGCTGAAGACTAAAGTACTGAAGACTTCAACAAGCTGAAGACTAAAGTACTGAAGACTTCAACAGCTGAAGACCAAAGTCTGTTGATCAACAGCTGAAGAACAAAATACTGAAGATCAACAGCTGAAGTACAAAGACTGAAGACATTAGCTGATGACAACAACTGAAGTTCAAGTACAAGTACTGAAGCCTTCAGAGTCTGTTATAACAGCTGAAGAAGCAATCTTCAGTTGTCGTGATGGTTTCCTTTGAGTAGTTTTCTTTTTGTTTCAGTATTTGTAAAATGACTGATGAGTATGTTCTTCAGTCGTTGTAGTTTCAGTAGTTTCTTTTCACTAGTTGTAGTGATAGTTAACACATAGTATTTTTGTAAGAAGATGTTAGCTGTTTGACATCTTCAGTAGTTGTGTTAACTATCAGTAGTTTGAATAAATTCTGTTAGATGTCACTATCAAGTGACATGAGCAGACGTCACATCTCTTATATAAGAGGTGTTGACCTAATTGTAGTTGTGACATTCTGTTACCACGAAAGTGAATATTGAATGAAATATATTTTGCAGAATTCTCTCTGTCTATAACCGTTTGTTCTTACCTCGAATATCTTGTGTGTTCTTGTGAATTGGCTAATTCATTGTTTTTTTTCCGCTGTTATACTCTCTAATCAATCAAACGTTGATCACTGATCCTAACACTCCTTTTGTTCCAATGGATCATAGAAATAAAATCCCATAGAATCTGTAGGATATCGAATGAACATACACTTAGTGGAGCGATTTTCAAGCTTGTTTATGGTGGGAGGCATAACATAAGCCTCACAACCCCATACCTTTAAATATGAAAGTGATGGAACCCTTCCATGCCATATTTCAAAAGGTGTCGTTTCCACTTTCTTGGTTGGGGCCATATTCAACATACGGGCTACAGAGAACAAAGCGAAACCCCAAAATGATATAGGCAGTGAGCTTGTAGCCATCATAGATCGAACCACATCCAATAGAGTTCAATTTCTCCGCTTGGACATGCCATTATGTTGTGGCGTTCCAGGTGGAGATAGTTGTGAGACAATACCACAACTTCTAAGATAATCTCTGAAAGCTTCACTTAGGTATTCACCTCCTATGTCGGTGCGGAGAATTTTTATTTTCTTGTTGAGTTGATTTTCTCCTTCATTTTGGAAGATTTTGAACATTTCTGAAGCTTCATCTTTGTGTCTTAACAAGTACACATAACCATATCGACTATAGTTGTGGTAAAGGCAATGAAGTATCTTTCATGGTACCTAGTCTTGGCTTAAAAGGACCACATACATCCAAATGTATGATGCCTAATAAATCTTTTGCCCTTTCAGATTTGCCACTAAAAGGTGCCTTAGTCATTTTACCTTGTAAACAAGATTCACATACATCAAATGAATCATATTCATTTGCTTTTAAAAGACCATTCTTTGAAGTGTTTGTATGTGCTTTTTGCTTATATGACCAAGACGGCAATGCCAAAGATAGGTATCACTCAAATCCAATTTGAGTTTCTTAGTGGTGGTATGGTACAATGAGCTATCATATAATGTGTTTTCATGAACCAATTCATAAATACCATTAATAGGAATAGCTTGAAAATAAAATATGCCGTTTAAAGAAACTTAAATTTCAATTTCAATAAATGTCAAAACGTAACCATATTGTCATAATTCGGCAACAGAATTAATGTTCCTAGTCAAACTAGGAGCATACAAAATATTGTTCAAAATTTCTTCCAAACCATTTGGAAGCTTCAAGATGTAGTTCCCTGGCTTTCAACTTGAAATTTTGCCCCGTTCCCCACGTAGAGGCTAACATCCCCTTTCTTGAAGTCCTTACTTCTTTTGAGCCCCTGCAATAAGTTTCAAATATGAGTTCCACATCAGGTTTTCAATACCCATGTGTTAAAGGATATTAAATAAGATCAATATGAATCATGAAAATTATACCTGAGGTTTGCCCGACATCCCTCTTAGCTTGCAACTCTTAGAGATAGACTGTGCAATTCTTGCCCAATGTCCAATCTCCCCACACTTAAAGCATGGGTCATTCGAAGCAACCTTTTGCTTCTTCTCCGCTGGTTTTGGTGGTGGCGCTCTTACCACTCCCTTTCCCTTTCCCCTAACATGCCCCTTACCCTTGACAACATTTGCCTTTTACCCATGGCCGCCTTGGTAGTTTTGAGCATAGAGTGAAGCTCACTTATGTTCTTGTCCCACCCATTCATGTTATAGGTCATGACAAAGTTGTCAAACCTTTTTGACAAAGAGTTGAGGATCAAATCCATAGCCAAGTCTTTCAAGACAGGACAATTCAGCCTTTCAAGGCTGTCGATGTGGCTTTTCAACTTAAGCACATAAGATGAAATAGTTTGGGTGTCGTCCATACGACACACATGGAGTGCTTGAACCGTTTGGAAGCGCTCTACCCTTGCTTGTTGTTAGAACATTTCCTTCAACTGGGTAATCATGTCGTATGCTCCATGATGTTCATACTCTTTTTTGAGATCCGGAGTCATACTTGCCAACATGAGCAAGACACTTGGACCGAGTCCTCAGTGTATTTCACCCATTTATTGTAGGCCTCCTCATCCTCATCATTAGGTTGATCGGGAATCGGATCCTCTAAGATGTATGATCGTTTCTCTTGCTTGAGAACAATTCTTTGGAGACGCTCATTTGGTCCTTAGTGATAGTGAGTGAGTGTTGGACCAAAAGAACCAATGAGCCGAATCAGAAAAACCTTGAGTCCCACAGACGTCACAACAACTGCTGAAGTCCACAACAGCTGAAGACAAGTGCTGAAGACAAAGTCTGAAGACACAAGTGCTGAAGACAAAGTCAGAAGACAAGTGCTGAAGACAAAGTCTGAAGACATAAGTGCTGAAGACAAAGTCTGAAGACAAGTGCTGAAGACAAAGTCTGAAGACACAAGTGCTGAAGACAATGTCTGAAGACACAAGTGCTGAAGACAAAGTCTGAAGACACAAGTGCTGAAGACCAAGTATCAGTCGTTGTCACAACAGCTGAAGAGCTCTTCTTCAGTAGTTGTAATGGTTTTCTTTCAGTAGTTTTTTGTTTTTCTTTTTAGTAGTGTTGTAAAACGACTGAAGAGCTTGTTCTTCAGTCGTTGTAGTTTCAGTAGTTTCGTATCAGTAGTTTTATGTTTTATACTTAGCACTCTGATATGTTCTCAGTAGTTGTGAACATTTCAGTAGTTTGTTAAGTTTTATTTATTTTGTAACAAATCTGCCAGATGTCACTATCCTATGATATTAGCAGTGATTGCACTCTATATAAGGACTGTCAACCTAATTGTAATCGGTGAATGATTGAGCAGAAACATTTGATATTATTGAAACATTCCTTTTCACAGAAATATATTCTCTCTTTACAACCGTATTTGTTCTTAATGCATACAAATATCAAATTCTTGCTATAATTTGTCTAATTCTTGTTCTTATTCTGCTGCGTTACACTCTAATCCATCAAACTTGAGATCACTGATCCTGTCAAATGGTATCAGAGCTGGTTCATCATTGATCGATCTAATAATTGATCATTGAAACTGCTATCCAAGATCCAAGTTTGATTGAATTAGCATTTTTGCAAGAAACGGTTATAGAGATTGAATTTTCTGTGTTTTTGGTCATTCATCCTGAGATTTATTCTTGGTTTTCATTGAGTCTGTTGTGGTCTGTGTAAAATCTTTTAAAAGCTTGAATTAAATTGTATTTGGACCTAAAATGACTACTCCTTCCAATGATCCTCACAATACTGGTTCCTCAACCAAGCCTCCGATGCTGGTTAGGAATGAGTATAACATATGGCAACGATGAATGCTCTATCACCTGTCTGTTAACAGCTCAGGTTGTTGGACATCAGTGGTACATGGTCCACACAAGCCTATGGTGAGTAACCCGAAAACCATCAAATGGTTCCGAAAAGGAGGGAGCAATACTCAGATGAGGATAAGAAATTGTTTGAGATTGATGCAAAAGCCCATGGAATTCTGGCCATGGCACTGCCCAATGAAATCTATTCTGGGGTAATGCATTATGAAACTGCCCATGACCTCTGGAATGCCTTGAAAGAACAATTTGGAGGAACAGATGAGGTCTTGGCAAATAATAGAGAAATCCTTGCCCAACAATATGAGACATTCTCTCATAGGAAGGGTGAGACGCTAACTTAAAAAGTGGTTCTCTTATTTGATCTCTGAATTAAAAATGGTCAAAAATGAGTACACAGATAGCCAGATGAATAACAGATTTCTCAGATCACTGCCTGAGAGATGGGACACATATACTATTGTCCTACGCTCCGGTGCAAATTTGGACAAACTATCTCTCACCCAACCCCATGGGAAATTGCTCACATTTGAGAGAGAGATAGAACAGAAACGAAAACTGTCATCATCTTGAAAGCTCACTGATGATTTTGTACCAGGAAACACTGCCTTGGTTGGTCATGAGTCAGAGTATGCAGGATAAAAATGCCACTATGATGAGCATATTGATTTCACCTCAAACAATTCTAATCATGCCTTTGTGAGTGTTGATTGTCATTCTGGTAATAATAGTGACAATCTATGCTTTATCATGGATGATTTGAAGGGCATTGCTGATGATGATTTAGAAGAGATGGATATTTTGAGCCAAATGGCCTTGATCAATATTAGATCTCAAAAATTCTACAAGAGAACTGGCAGGAAATTTCCTGGACTCTCTGACAAAACCAAAGTCGGTTTTGACAAGAGCAAGTTGAAGTGTCACAAATGCCACAGGCTTGGGCACTTTGCAAGAGAGTGTAGATCAACTGGATTTAACACTTCTGCAGCCTTTTTGACTTTTCCAAATAACAATTCACAATCCAAAGGGTAACATTCTGCTGGTTCTAGTCATTCATCACACCCTCAATTTCCTGCATATTTTGTTCCTCAGGGTCAGATGCCATATCCTTATCTCTGCTATTATATGCCACAGTCAAATCAAGTTCAAGCTCCTATAGTACCACAATCTCATGCACTACCAGAACCTCAACCATCTCCATCTCAATCACAACCTCATCACAGCTTCTTCACACCTGGAGTCGTTGACTCGAGTAGCTTACCTGATAACTTGTCTTGTCACACTGAGCAATACTATGCTGGTGCTAGTCAACATGGTGGTGAACACCCTATTGGAAATCTTGCTCTCATGGCCTTGGAGTCTACTGAGGGTTCCTGTTCAAATGGATCATCTTCACAGGTAACTCAGGTATCTTCAGAGGCTAAAGCCAAGTTATGTTCTGAATCATGCATAGCTGCCTTTGTCTCTATTAGAGAGGCAAATGTAGCATTAATAAATCAAAACTTGAGCTTGAGAAAACCATTTTCAAAAGAAAAGCTGAGTATGAGTCTGCTCTTAACAGTAAAAGTGATGAGATTTATAAGCTTAATGGCCAATTAAATGATGGAAAGGCCAAGCTAGAGGTTATTCTGGAAGACCACAGGAGTCTCAAAGAAAAACTTGCAGTGACCCAAGTTGAGTGTGAACGTTGGGTCTCATCATGCAAGGGATTTGAAATGCTTCTTAGCAAGCAAAATGCTTCAAATGTGAAGTTTGGCATTGGTTACAACCATACTGCTCCACCAACAGACTTTACACCTAACTCAATAGTAAAGTCTGAAAGTGAAAGCAATCTTTAAACCACATTATCATGTGAGTCATTCTCCAATGATAATCTAAGATCAGAGAATGAAACGAGTGTTAAGATCTCAACAAATAAATCGACTGTTGGTCTAACTACTGAGACTCATATGAAGTTGAGTACTTCAGATGTTGTTCCTTAATGTACCCCAAGTACTGAAAGAGACCCAACATCTGAAAAGCATTTCAAATCAGTTGAAATACAAGGACTAACAACTGCTGAGGAATCCATCAAACAGTCTATTAGGACGGATGGAAAACAGTTGAATTACCAATCTTCAGCTGTTACAAATCCTTTAGTACCAAGTACTGATAGGAGGACAGTACTGAAGATCACACCTTCAGTAGTTTCCACTTCAGCAGTAAAGATGTCCAAGATGAAGAATAAACCATGTGAAATTTGTGGTAAATTAAATCATCTATGTGATGAATGTTGGTACAAAAAGGGTTTAAAGCTCCAAAGGGATGAGCTCATTAAACTAGAAATAAATAAAATGAAAACTGAGTTTGAGACCAAGTTTGTACCACAATCATCTCAACCTGATAAACCCAAGGCCTTACCCAAATCCACTAAGAAGGATCCGATTTATCAGAACACAGCTGATATTGTTCCTCATGATAAACATAAGACTACATCTGTGAAGTCTAAGAAGGAGGAAATGGTGGGTCACAGGAACTCATCAAAAACAAGCTCTGGAGTGTCAAATGAACTGAAAGCTCGAGCTTCAAATCAAACACAGCTTGTTATGATGGTTCAGCATCTGTTGGGGAGAGTTAACCAACTTGAAGCCCATGTGATCAAACCACTGGAGAGGAATTCCAGGCCTAAATCCATTTCAGCACCATCTCCATCTTCATCAGCTGTTAATCACGAGAAACCGGCTATGGTTAAATGTGTTGATAAAGTCAATCCCAAAACCAAAAGGTTGGGTCTCCAAAGCTAACTAGTTTCTTATGATTGTGCAGGGTTCTTCAGCATGCCAAAGAAGCATCTGGTATGTGGACAGTGGAGGATCCATGCACATGACTGGGAGCAGCTCTCTTCTTCATGATTACTCTCAGGGAAGAAGGGATTTGTCTTATTTGGAAATGATGCTAAAGGTTGCATCATTGGAAAGGGATTTGTGTCTAGTGGAGATATTAGATTTGATGATGTCAACCATGTGGAGAATCTCAAATACAATCTGTTGAGTGTCAGTCAGATGTGTGACAAAGGACATGTTGCTCTTTTCACAAGCCAGACCTGTAGGATTCTGTCTTCCAAGGTTCTGAGCCTGATTGACGAAGTACTAGATGATAATACTCTCCTAAAGGCTAACAGGATAGGATGAGTATATGCCTTGAATCTGTCAAAGAAAATGAGTTAAGAGGCTATCCATGCTTGTTCTCCAGGCCTCTCTCCAAGAATCTAAACTGTGGCATAGAAGGCTGGGTCATGTTAATCTCAAAAACATGAATCAGCTGATCCACAAGAGTTTAGTGAGAGGTCTTCCAATAAAGGAGTTCAATTGTGATGAAATCTGCACTGCATGCTTAAAAGGGAAACAACATAAAGTTTCATTCCCAACCATAGAAGAATCCAAGTCTAATGCCTGCTTACAACTACTGCACATGGATCTTTTTGGTCCTATGAAGGTAATGAGTATGGCAAAGAAGAAATACTGTCTGGTAATTGTGGATGATTACTATAGATATGTATGGACTTTCTTCTTGCATTCAAAGGATGAGGCTGCTCAGTCCATTATGAACTTTGTGTTACACGTTGAGAAGCAGTATTCCCTACCAGTTAGTGTGTGAGGAGTGACAACGGTACTGAATTCAGAAACCACACTCTTGATGAGTTTTACTTGTCAAAGGAATCAAGAGGCAGTATAGCATCTCAACGAATCTAGAGCAAAATGGAGTAGTGGAGAGAAAGAACAGGACCCTCATTAAAGCTGCAAGGTCCATGCTGGCTGATTCTAGTCTGCCACTGACCTTTTGGGCTGAAGCTGTCAATACAGCCTGCTATGTACAGAATAGAGCCTTAGTAAATCAGAGGTTGATGAAAACTCCTTATGAAGTTTTACATTATTTAGCCCATTTGATTTCATTCTTTAGAGCATTTGGGTGTCCCAGTGACATTCTCAACACAAAGGATCAACTCCAAAAGTTTGACTCTAAGGTGGATGCAGGGTATTTTGTTGGGTATTCATCCACTTGCAAGACTTATAGAGTATTCAACTGTCGGACAAAGATAGTTGAAGAAACCTTGCATGTGAAGTTCAATGAATCCCCTAAGGATACAATTCCACAAAACCCTATGGAGTTGTTTGATCTGGACATTCTGCAATATGTTCCTTATCAACCACCTGCTGTTGCAGATCATATGAATCCATCATCTTCTGTAGCTAGCATCCATCTAGTGTTACTGATGTGATGATATCAGTAATCACCTTTTCAAGTTTAGTGATCAACTGCCTAATTCAGCTAGACCTGATGTTCTTGTAGCTTCAGTAGCACAATCCAACAAATGCTAATGAGATTTCTACAACTTCAACTTCCTTTGAATTACCATCTATTGATTGGTTTCAAGGAAATGCTTCACCATCACCATCTGTTGTTGCTGAGCCTGCTACAAACACTTGCACAGATCTTATTGTGTACCAAGATCTGAAGAATCACCCTATGTCTCAACTCATTGCTGATATCAATGCTGGCGTTTCAACAAGAAGTCAATTGTCTAATTTTTGCTTCTATGCTCTCTTCATTAGTCAGCAAGAGCCAAAGAACTATCACATTGCTTTAAGGGACAATGGATGGGTTGAAGCCATGCAGCTTGAGCTTCTTCAGTTCAAGAAACAACAAGTGTGGAACTGGTTCCTCTACCTCCAGGTATGTGTGCAATAGGCACTAAATGGGTGTTTAGGAACAAAACTGATGAAAATGGGCTTATTGTTAAGAACAAGGCCAGACTGGTTGTACAGGGGTTTTCACAAGAAGAAGGTATTGATTATAATGAAACCTTTGCCCCTGTAGCCAGACTGGAAGCAATTTGATTGTTTTTAGCTTATGCTGCTTATCACAACCTTAAAGTTTTTCAAATGGATGTCAAAAGTGCATTTTTGTATGGGAAAATTAAAGAAGAGGTTTATGTATGTCAACCACCAGGTTTTGAGGACAATAAACATCCTAATTGGGTGTATAAGCTTGATAAGGCTCTCTATGGGTTGAAACAAGCTCCTAGAGCCTGGTATGAGACATTATCAAACTTTCTTCTAGAAAATAATTTCACTAGAGGCTCCATAGATAAGACTTTATTCATTAAGAAAGCTGGGCAGCATAATCTACTTGTTCAAATTTATGTAGATGATATTATTTTTGCATCCTCTGATCCACAGTTGTGTGATGCCTTTACAAAGTTGATGCAATAGAAGTTTGAAATGAGTGCCATGGGAGAATTATAGTTCTTTTTGGGTTTGCAAATCAAACAAAAGGCTGATGGAATTTTCATTCATCAGTCCAAATACACAAAATACCTTTTGGAAAAGTTCGATTTACAAAAGTGTAAGCCCTGTTCTACTCCCATGTGCAACGCCACACAACTAGATACAGATCAGAAAGGTAAAGTGGTTGATGAAACACTTTACAGATGTATGATTGGGTCCTTGATGTACGTAACAGCTTCTAGACTACATATTATGTTTGCTACATGTGTTTGTGCTAGATTTCAGGCTGCACCTAAGAAGTCTCATTTGATTGCAGTCAAGAGGATCTTTAGATATCTGCAAGGCACTCCATCTCTAGGTTTATCGTATTCTACTAGACATTCTGGTAAATTAGTTGCTTTTTCTGACAGTGACTATGCAGGGTGTAAGTTGACAAGAAAGTCCATTTCTGGAGGATGCCAATTCTTAGGCAACTGCTTGATTTCTTGGCAGAGTAAGAAGCAGACCTCAGTTGCTACATCACATGCTGAAGTAGAGTACATTGCTGCTGCAAGCTGTACATCTCAGGTACTCTGGCTTCAAAACCAATTATTGGATTATGGCATAACAGAGACTAAGACCCCATTGTTAATGGACAGCTCTTCAGCTCTTGTATTGTCAAGAATCCTGTCCAGCACTCTAGGACTAAACATATTGAAATCAGACACCATTTTATTAGAGATTGTTTTGAAAAAGGTCTGATTGATCCAAAATTTGTTCCTAGTGATGATGAGCTTGCAGACATTTTCACTAAGCCCTTGGATAGCACAACTTTCCAAAACCTAGTGTTAAGGCTTGGTATGCTGCAGCTAGAATAAGTGACAACCCCTGATGATCTCAGCTCACAAGTACTGATGATCATTAGTTTATTATTGTCATATATATAAGTACTGAAGTTATTTCTCTCCAGAAGTTTTCTTTAAACTACTAGAGCTTAACTTCTCAGTACTCAAGTACTTTATTTGTTAAAACAATTGATGTAGTTACAACAGCTGATGTAGCTACAACTACTGTTGTCAGAAATAAAATAAGTACTGATGTCCTATGAAACATCTGAAAACAGATGAAAACGTCTGATGAGTATATGTTGAGGACAGTATGAAACAGCTGAAAAGCAATGAATTGACGACAACTACTGATGAGCCTTTTTGTCTTCAGTAGTTTCCCAACTGTTGTTTCTTTCTAAACAACTAAAGCAAAACCATGTCCTCAGTAGTTTCACAACCACTGATGACTAACACCAAGTCTTCAGTTGTTTACACCAACTAATGGTAAAACCAAAGTCTTGAGTAGTTTCCCAACTACTGATGACTAATACCAAGTCCTCAGTTGTTTCATCACCTGAAGTCAAAACTGTCTTCAGTAGTTTTATAACTACTAATGACTAAATCTGAGACTTCAGCTGTTTAACGTCTGACGGTTAAAAGCAAGTCTTCAGTTGTTATATAAAAACTGCTGATCACACTAATACGGTCAGTCATTCCAAACCTCTGAAAGTTAATACCACGTCATCAGTAGTTTCAACAACTGATGACTAACACCAAAACCTTCAGTCGTTTTCTAACCCTACCCTTTAAATACCTTGTCCCACCTTCAGAGTTTTTACTTTCTTCTCTTCTCAAACCTAACGTTCAAAAACTCTGTAACCTCTCTTCATAATGGCGACCATGCAACTAAAACCTCGACACAACTGTGTCGCACGTCTCACAAAATCGTCATACTCGACCAAGTTTCACAACGCCATTGATTTAATGGTTCGGTCACCTTACAAAACGGCTTTTCTGTTAAATCCCATCATATATGCCGAATCTCTTAACCAATTCTGGACAAACGTCACTCTTGTCTCTGAGGAGAATGACACAGAGTCTCTTCAATCGTTTGTCCATCGTCAAAAAAGTGGTCATTACTCCAGACATTCTTCGCCAAACCCTCAATCTGGATGAGGCCACTTTCCTAACTGGTTATCCAAAGGGCACAATCGATCAATCATTTGCCCAACATGGATACCAGGGTAACCTGAGTGCCTCTACCATATTGAAGAGAAACATTTCCTGGACGCCGAACGTCTCATCTTTCACATGGTAAATGTCTGCCTTGGCCCCAAGACTTCATCATGAGATCAAATGTTCACAAGGTGGCAACAGGTAATGTACTCCATCCTTGAGCAACAACCTTTAAATTTTTCTGACATACTATTTTTAGAGCTCAAGGATATGGCCCAAAAACAACTTGCTAACCGTTGGATATTATATCCTCGGTTCATAATGGCCATAATTGAAAACCAGCTTCAAGCTGAGGGACTTGTTGGCCTGGGAGTCCGTGCTACGACTGTATTGCCTGAAGTATACTCCCGGCACAACTCTGACCAATCACTAAAAATGGCTGCAAAGCTGCGCAAACCCACGTAGCTGGAACCCACAGCCACCACCTCCAAATCCAAAGTCCCCACCAAACCCACTAAAAAGAAGTCAAAAAAGGCTACTCAGAGAAATGAGTCCCCTGAGGATGCCCCTGCAACACAAACGCAGGCTATATCCACTGGTTATAACCCCCTAGTGGATACAAGGACTTCACCAGCCACAGCTGCTCAGGATTCCTCTCAAAAGGAGCCTGCAACAACCAAATAAGGGGTACCCACTAATGTGGGATCTTCCTCATTTGAGGAGATTGCCATTGAAGAGCACCATTCTCCCCAGGTGCATACTGCTTTTACCCCATCTCCCACTGCAACCGCCCCACAAAGTCCTACTCTCATTATTGCAAACGTGCTGACTCAGCTGCATGCCTCTCCTCCTCCCCAACAAACACCAACAAAGGGGAAAACCACAGCAATTGAGGAAGAGGATCAACATGCTTCTAACAGCCCACAGCACAAGGGTTTAACTGTTCTATCTCCTGGTGTGGATATGGAGACCAGATCATCTGGTGAGGCTGCCACCTCTTCTGAATCAGCACATGATCAGACTGAGGCTGGTAACATAGCTAAGACCTCACCAGAGGCAACAGTTGATGAAGGACATTGTCCTGAGGCTGGAAGTCCCCAGTTCCAAGAAAAAGGAGCACATGCTAAAACTGGTCTACACCCAGTGCATGTACATCCTGCTACAAGCAGGAGGTCAGGTGATTCAGCATCTGCTGATGATGACCTGGGCTTCTTTTATGATGTTCTGGCCCAGAACACAATTCTTGAGGAAGAAGTCAGTAGACTACAAAGACTACTTGACCAATTCTCTCAAACAGCAAGTCCATCTGCCACCAACATAAACCCACAGATGGCACCTTCACCTGAAGGTCTCCCACACACTCAGCCACTCAAAACTTCCGAGCCCCCAGCTTCTATTTCTGGCACTGCTTCTTAGGGACAACACCCCTCTGAGCAAACAGCTGCTATCTTTCAGCAATCCCTACCTCTCATCACCCCAATGATCACAGACATTGTGATCAAAACCATGGATGAGAGGCTTCCCTCAATCATACAACCCCTGGTGGAGGAGATTGTGAGCACAAAGCTTTCTGCTACTCAAACCCTTGCAACCAATGCAACCAAAAAGGGGGAGAGTCAGTCAGTGAAAGCAAAGAGGAAGAGCATAGAGGGGAAGAAAGAAAAGGAGACTGAGAAGGAAGAGGAGTTTATGAAGGGAGCTGACATTGATCAAGTGGGTGAAAGTCACAAAGACTTTCATGTCACATATAAGAAGAGGAAGGTTGAAGGAAAAGAAAAAGAACTCGAACTCGATGAGATGATCAAGATGGTGGATGCTACACACAGTAAATCAATGGGCTCCATTATTGATCAACTGTATAGACAGGGGTTCGATACTGCACAGCTTGACTCAGAGATTAGGAGACTTGAAGTTGAAGAAATTAACTCAAGATGGGCAAGTTATGATGCATTAGAAAGAGAAAGACTAGAGATCATGATCAGATTCATTGCAAAGTACCTTGGGAGATCATTGATCGAGATTAAGTCATGGACCAGGGACAGTATCTTGGCAATAACCACCAAGATCTGTTCGTCTGAAGCATACACTAAGGGATTGGTGATTAAAGCACTAAATGAGGCAGGTGCTGGGAACAGAAAGGAACTAGCAAAACACTCAAAAGCCTCACTCACTACAAGAATGCTAGAACAACCTGCAAAACCTCCCACTTCAAAATCACCACTACCACAACCCACTACACCAATTCCTTCACCCTCAAAACCAACAGCCGATGATGCACCCAAGAAGAAGAAGAGAAGGGTGTTGAGGCTAGAAGAAGAAGAAGAGGATGATGAGGAAGAAGATAGGCTGCCTCTTTTTGCAGTCCTAACTCTGCCTAAAGCCAAACCTATGCCCATCACTCCCACCTCACAGATGGAAGCTGTGAGAGTAAAGATAGAAGAAGAACAGCAGCAAAAGCTTCATGATGATGAGATGCTGAAAAGTATAGACAAAACTTATGCTGCTTCTTCATCAATAATGAGTATGAAGAAAGAAGCTCTGAGATTGTACACCCTTGCTAACACATTTCAATATGAAAAGAAAAGGTGAGAATATGGCCTGATCCTAAGGTGGTGAGAATATGGCCTGATCCTAGGGTGGCTCACAGAATTGTGAAGAAAGACATTCCTTTGAGATACAAGGGCCAAGTAAAAATGATCGTAGATGAAGAGATCACAGTGGTCCTTGTAGTATCACCCTGGGAAATTGTAGAGGATTTCAAGAAGGCCTATGAAACTAAACAGCCACCCCAAAAGATGTTAGAGAACATAGTAATTAAAAAGGGGTTAGTCTATAAGAGGCTTGAGAACTTCAAAAAAAATGAGCTCAGTCTGTTACTTGAAGGGACTCACCCAGATGAGTTTGCATACAGACAGATCACAACAGTTGAGCTCAAAAATGGCAAACAGGCTAAGTACATTTCAGCGCTGTATGGGCGTGAAGGATTGTTTGATGGTGGAGCTGAAAATCTTACCATGGAAGAATAAATTATGTTTCTCAGAGCATACACCAGAGAATCCTATAGGCTTATACATGGGAATTAGATTTCATGGATAGGACCACAGCCCTGTGTCCAGTTCCCCAAAGTCAGGCTCTTATCCATACTATGCCAACCAAATTTCAGAAATCTATTCCCAGGCCAGTGCTTAATTGGGTCATCTTCTTAGCTGATCAAGAAGGAAAAGAGCAATCTTATTGCCAACAATAAGTGCGACCTTAATAAAGTTAAGGTTTTGGCTGCATTGGTTCAGGGGGAGTTTGTTGGATCAAAAGAACCAATGAGCCGAATCAGAAAAACCTTAAGTCCCACAGACGTCACAACAACTGCTGAAGTCCACAACAGCTGAAGACAAGTGCTAAAGACAAAGTCTGAAGACACAAGTGCTGAAGACAAAGTCTGAAGACAAGTGCTGAAGACAAGTCTGAAGACACAAGTGCTGAAGAAAAGTCTGAAGACAAGTGCTGAAGACAAAGTCTGAAGACACAAGTGCTGAAGACAAAATCTAAAGACACAAGTGCTGAAGACACAAGTGCTGAAGACCAAGTATTAGTCGTTGTCACAACAGCTGAAGAGGTCTTCTTCAGTAGTTGTGACGGTTTTCTTTCAGTAGTTTTATGTTTTTCGTTTCAGTAGTTTTGTAAAACGACTGAAGAGCTTGTTCTTCAGTCGTTGTAGTTTCAGTAGTTTCGTATCAGTAGTTTTATGTTTTATAATTAGCACTCTGATATGTTCTCAGTAGTTGTGAACATTTCAGTAGTTTGTTAAGTTTTAGTTATTTTTGTAACAAATCTGCCAGATGTCACTATCCCGTGATATCAGCAGTGATTGCACTCTATATAAGGAGTGTCAACCTAATTGTAATCGGTGAATGATTGAGCAGAACATTTGATATTATTGAAACATTCCTTTTCACAGAAATATATTCTCTCTTTACAACCGTATTTGTTCTTAATGCATACAAATATCAAATTCTTGCTATAATTTGTCTAATTCTTGTTCGTATTCCGTTGCGTTACACTCTAATCCATCAAACTTGAGACACTGATCCAGTCAGTGAGCGGACAGGATTTCATTATTATCATTGTTGTTGGTGGCCATCTACAAAATATAAGAAAGTCCAATTTTTATTGTTTACGATATAGCTCATATTTTAATAATTAAAATCCCTTTTAAGTGTCTTACACAATTTTAAAATTCTAACATTCTAGAATCCAACGTTACATTTAAATAGTGGTTAGGTGACCTTTATCCCAATATTTAAATTAACAAGGTAGTCAAGGTTTTGACAATTGCAACCCTTTGCAACTTCTAGGGTATGGGGTCGACTTTAAAACATCATATGTATAGTTGGCATGTTTATTCCATCAACACCTTTGTAAACCATATTGTAGGTGATCCATTTAACATGGTTTGCAAATCAAGTTACGCTACTTGCACACACATGTGAGTTTTCCAACATAAGTGGTTAGGTGACCTTTATCCCACAAATATGGTATCCCCACCTCAAATCACAAGTTCCCACAAAATGTTTAGGTGACCTTTATCCCATTAAGAGTTTCCAAGTAACTCAAGTGTTGTGCAAAAGGATGGTGTTAAACTTATTTATAAAAGAAATTTTAAGTTTTCATAATCTTATTTTAGAAAACTCTATGTACCTTATATTTGCATGCTTTCAAATACAAGGTACCCTATGGTTCACTTTTATGAAAACCCCTTTTATTAAATCATTAATCCTTTTAATAACCTTTTATTAACCACTTAATGATAAAGAACCATAAATTTTCAGCTTGTTAAGTTTGTTAATGAGTTTTGTATGCATATCCAAATATCAACCAATAATCATACAACAAACATCCAAACAAGCATAATCATACAAACATAAGTGCATAACCATAGCAACTAAGTTGATCACATTTGTTCCATCACAAGTGTTGTCATAAGGTCTTTCCTAAGGGTTAAGATGGCACATCAAAATATGTCCATGAACTCCCACTTGAATCCACATGCAAGTGATTTAAGTGTCCTTCTCTTTTGTGTCTTTCTTTGGGTCTTCATCTTGTGCATTTTCTTTCACTAAATCATATCCAAATACAATTTTTTCTAATGAAAGAAACACACCTAGTCTATTTATTACATAACCAAATGAATAAAATTACAACCCAAAATACAAATAAAAATATTACAACCCTTTCAAGAATCAAAACCGACATGACAAACCACAAACAACCAGATCCAAAACATATAAGGTCAAGGCTATGTTATGCACCAAAATATGAAACATATACAACATCCAAGAACAACAATGAACCCCTTATCAAAACCTTAAAGTTCTAGCCAACATGAACCAAAACTTTAGGGTTTTGTCAAACAACACAATCAACCATTTGATGTTAATATTTCAAGGTTTATACTAAAGCATGTAAGATTAAACCTTGAAACATAAGGAATTCAAACATCCACAACAAAACAGCCCCTAATGGGTTGTAAAAGTACATGAAAACTAACTTTTCAAGTACTTTTGAAGCACATATTCCACATATCCGGCTCTAGATGCCATTGTTTGGTTTTGTTACATGTAAATCAAAGCTAGTTAACCATTTAAACTATAAAAACACAGCGGAAAGTAGGGTTTAAAGTGAGGTTACCAATCTGAAACATTCACCATTTTAAACCATAAAAAAACCCAAGAAAATGGATCAATAATATATGTGAAATAGTATGCTATCAAATCCAAAAACAGCCATAGGGGATTCAAAGAAACAACCTTTCTTGCACAAGAGAGGCCTCAAGCTTGTATACCCACAAGCCTAAACAAACACCTAATCTTGTTAGGTAGAAGAGCACAAAGACCAACTCCCTTTTGAACAATCCCAATCAGCCAAGAAGTTCTTGAAGAGCAGCAAAGAAAATCCGAAATTTCAGCCTCCTTTTTCCTTCTTGAATCCAAATATCTTTTGTTCTTTGAGAGAGTGTCTTGCTTTGTGTGTGTAAGAGAAATTGTAGGTTATGGAAGAGTGTGAGAGTGTCTCTAATCTTGTAAAGACCAAGACTAAAGAGGAGTTCCCATGCCCACATGGGGCGGCTGAAAATTGGGTTCAAAATGGGTTCCCCCCATTTTGAAACTTTTATAAAATTACTCTTTCAACCCTTAGTTTATTAAATTAAAACCTATTTTAATTTTATAACATTAACACACTATTATTTTTATTATTTAACCAACTTAAATAATGAAACAAATAATTTCTCATGAACAAATTATCCATATAATGTTGTTCTATGACAAAAGCAATGTTTTAGAAAACCCATTTTCAAAATAGGTGTCAATATTTATTTGTATGATCTTTTTAACAAATAAATATTTATTGGTGTTTGTATAGATTGTTATTGGGTATGACCCAACTTGGATCATAACATACTAACCACATCAATCTTGTATGTGTCTTGGGCATATAAGATCCAACACCATGCGCTCCCACTCAGTCAGATGTCTCACCATCTTGCTCATTTGACCTTAATATGGAATTTGGGTCTTCTCAGTCTTAATTCCCTGAGCCCCAAACCCAGGCCACAAGCCCTCAGGATGAGTCCCAACACTCTCCTGAGAAACCAAAAAGGGACAGCCCCACCAAAGGCTCAATGCCAATAGACATTGACCGACGTCCCATGTCAGTATGCTTCACTTCTCTATCCTTTACTGACCATTTAATGAGAACTGATGAAGAGATTACGTCTCTTCATGGCAATGAAGTTGATCTATAACACCTTCTATCAGATCAACATAATCTAGAGGGACCTCTTTCCTCTAGCACACATTAGTTAAACCCAACTGAGATGAGTCCCACTGATATGGAGGGGCCTCATGTAGATTCAAGTGCCACTATGGAAGGAAACTCATTGGATCCTCAGGCCGCTAGTACCATCTCTAAGACTAAATCTATGGCAACCATGCCTTTTGATGACTCTAAAAGAGACATCCTCAGGCAAGGGAAACAAGGGTGCCACAAAACCACATCTGGTGTTGAGGGTGAATATACAAGGTATGATAAATCATCTTCCCATGATTATTTAAAAGAAGATGAGGGTAGTATGCAACTCACCATTCAAGACCTACTTTTTAAAGTCTCAAACCTAGAATTAAAGGTTAAGACTTTTATAGTCTTAAGATGATGCTAGGGGGAGAATGTTTAGAGACAAACAACAGAAGAACCACAGAGCCAAGCTTTAACTTCTCTATCTACTAGATACTCGGTTCCTATGACAACGGTCTTTCCTGAGCCTCCTCAAGTTGTCTTGCAAATGGACCCAAGGATGCACAGAGATCTCTATAGGATCTTCTCCAAGTTTCTGTTAAGATCTTCTTTAGATCAGCCTAGCCCTGACATGGTTGTGATATACTTTGGAGCTGAAGAGCTTTAAAAGCTAAGTGCACCTTCTACCACTGTGGAAAAGTTGGTCAACCTAAGGCCCAAATTGAACCTTAGAGTCATTTCGATGGGGAAATGAGGACTGATTGCCCAACAACTGAAAAAGTTAGGACAGATAGTGCATTCCCTCATACTTTCGAAGCTGAAGTCAAAGCCTCGAAAGAACAATTTCAATCTTTCGAAGTTGAGATGGAAGCTGCAGAAAGCCTATTCTCCTTGTCCAGGGATCTAATCATCGCAGATGCAATTCTAGAGCTGGCATCAATGGTGATAGTGAAGACATTCTCAACCGACCAACCAACCCCTAGCTCAAACAACTTCATTATCTCCATCCACCCTATCTCAACCTAAACTCTCCATCCAAGAACCACCTAAGTCTAGCAATTTCGAATATGTTAGAGGCAAGACAAGAAGACTGTCGGAGAGCTTAAGGATGAGGAGAAAATGAGAAACTTAAAAGAAAAGGTAGACTCCCAACTGGGAAGTTGCTAGCTGCCTGCTCCAAAGCAGCTGCAGCCAACCAGGAGGTAGTTAACAACAAGAAAAGGGTGGAGATCATTGACAGACTCATCAAGCTTGGAGCCGTCACTGAAGATATACTCCTGCTACCACTAAAGGAGTCAGTAGAGCTAGAAAAGGCAACCATGCTGCAGATTGAGAGAAAGGAGGAAGCAACAAGGTTGGCCTTAGACACGGAAAGAAAAGGATGAAAAGGGAAGCTGATCTGCAGCGTACGAGGGAAAGGATAACTTTCCAAACCTCTAGGGTTTTATCTCCTCAGAAACTATCTCCACACAACATTGAAACGATCCTATGGCTCTACAATGAAGAATAGGATCAACTGGAGAAAGAGAGGAACAAAGCTGCAAAGAGAAGATGAGGGAGAAGAAAAGAAATGAAGAAGAAGTTGGGGTCATTACTACCAAGAAGATAGGTGAGAAGGACTAGATGAAGGATTATCTTTGGGCTCATGGCTTCTCTGGTAGGCAAGTGGGACCCATGTCTCAAAAGACACTCCAGTGACATGTTAGTGACATCAAGGCTGACATTCGCTTAGGAAAAACGAAAGAGATTTATAGAAGGGGCAGAGGATAATCTTCAAACCAATACCTCAACACCAATGTACAACCCAAACTCAACCCAACCTCAACCTGAGCATTTTCCATCTTCCTTCCCTATCAAAACTGAACCCACTTCAGAACCTTACACCCCTGAACCCACACCTACCATCATTCCTACCTCATCACCACAACCACCTCAACTTATTACCCTTCTACCTAAAACATTACCCAAAACCAAAATACCACTACTTACCCAACAACCATCCACACCATCCCCTTAACCTTCTAAACATCTCTCCTTGGAGGAGTTTATGGAGATCAAGATAAAGCTCAATAGATGCACAACCTTGAGCGATGTCTCTTGTGTGGAGTATTCTTTCAAGCTAACGTTTGTCGATGGATCCTCATTTTCCCTCATAAAAGATCAATTCCTTGATATGCCAAGAGGAACATTGGACTAGGCTGTTAAAGTTCTTGGACTCAACTTAGATTCACTCAATGATCAAGAGAAGAAGCTAAGAAGGAAGCTGGTGACTCTACTGGATACCAAGAAAGGGACAAAGTACCTAGCAAACCCCTTGCACCAAGAAAGAAGATTGTCCTGTGGAGGTTTGAAGACTCTTCTCATAACTTTGTTATTGAGAGAGAGAAGGGCAAGCTGAATAGGCTTAATGCTTCATCTCTGCTACACCTAAGCAGATTTGATATTCCTGAGTTAGCAGAGAATCCTTCACCTTGCTAAGCTAAATGCTAGGACAAGGATTGAAAAGGATTTAAAACTGAAAGAGGAGAAGGAGAGGAAAGGATCAAAAACCAAAGGCAAAGCTTTTCTTCAAATGATTGTAGATCCTAAACTTGAATCAATTGTTAGATGGGGCTGTGACTATAACTCTCATTAACTAACTCTCTTTTGGCGGGCACAACAAAGGGTACATGTTATTAGGAGTGATACATTGGATCTCATATCCACGGATGACTTGCATAGACTTCTCTGCACAACTTCCAAACAAAACAAAGAAACAGACAAATATCTCATGTCTCTTGTGTAGAAGTTTTGAGAAGTAGAAGTAAGTGAGGTTTTGGTAGCATCAGCCTTGGGGGAGTTTGTTGGATCTTGGAAGGCTGGTGCAACCAAAACCAAACACTTAGACTATTTGTTGATACATATGTTCCTAGTTTATGTTCTTAATGTAAAAGTCTTTCATTTCTTACACATGTGTAATGTAACTACTTAATGAAATATGATATGCTTTTGATGTTTAATTGTCTTTCAATATTTCATATTATTGTTGTATTTGGTAAAATTCATATGTATGAACATCTATATGGGTTTGAGGTTGTTGTACATAGTTCTAAGTCAATAATGATTAACAAATGTGTTCATCTAGTCTGGTGATTATTCATGCTAATGGACCATACTTATGGACCATAGCATGAATGAATCATGCTCATGGACTAGTCACATGACTAAACCAGGAGACTGGATCAATCGCGTGACAGAGACATAAGATTGATTCAGTCGCATGACTAAACCTTCAGGCGTGCGTATGAATAAACTGCATGAGTTAGTGCTAATGGTTCAGTCGTACGAATGAAAACTAAAAACCTATAATACCACATAATTCATGGAAAAAAAATAGAGACTTCAAATATTCACAAACCCTAGCCGTCCAGAACATCCTAAACAACCAATCAAACTTCATAGTTCGTTCTTGATCGATTTCTAATCAATTCTTAACGTTTGTTTCATCGTTAGATCGATCAGGTTGTCGTTCTCACTGATTGGATTGCCAATCAATAGTATTCCACATTATTTGATGTGGTTGCATGCAGAATCCGTTACTCCATACGAAGACGATCCTAACAAGTGGTATCAGAGCTTTGGCTCGTGATTTTGCGTGGATTCATTGGTTTTGGTGTTAAAACCTTCGTTTTCAATCAAAAGAGTCATCGTTTTGCTCCAAAAAGTGTTTTCAATGTTTACATGTGTTAAAGTTTTAATTGTTCATCAAACGGTAGATTAGGGTTTCTGGAAAATTAGTATTTTGTGTCAAAGTGTTCAAAATATTCAATTTTTCAAACACAGCAGCCTTCTATCACATGACGTATGACTGAACCCATACGTATATTCTCATTCGTACAACTGAACTTACGTTTCTCTCATTGGTACGGTTAACCAACTCCAGTCGATTGATTCATACACCTTGCTCATTTTCACGACTGAATCCAATCGCCCGATTGAATCATTCGTATCTTTTATTCGCACGAGTGACTCATTGCATAGTTCATTCACATGAGTGAATATTTCCTGTTCTAAGTTTACCAAGTGTAAAGCAATGGAAGACCAGTTTGTTGCATTGATTGCTGGAAAGGACTCACGTATCCAGAACCTTCTACTTCTGGAGAATGAGATAGGAAACTACAACAAACCGCCAAAGCTATTAACTTTGGATGAGTACCCTCAATGGAAACAAGGGTTTGAAATTTATTTGAATGGAGTTGACCCAAACCTTGGAGATCCATTGAGACTGGTTACAAGGTACCAGTTAGTTCTAATGGAGTTAAATTGACTTTGGGGGGAATGAGTGAATCCAAGAAGACTCTGCATAATGCTGAAAAGAAATCATATGCCTTGTTGACTCATTCTATACCTAAGGACATATTTCATCAGTTCTCAGAACAAGTAGTCTATAGGAGGCTTGGAAAAGAGATACGGAGGAAATTCAATTCTAAAAGCATTGAAGGAAAAAGCTCTTAAGGAGGAATTTGACAATTTCTCTTTTATTGGGAATGAGAGCTTGATGACATAATTGATCGATTCTATCATCTAATGATTGAGTTGCACACTCATGGCGTAACCACATCCATGGAAGATAAAGTCTCTAGTTTTGTTGATGGTCTGGCAGACAAATGGGATCCATTTGTGTCTAATCTGAGTCAAAATGACACTCTTTCTACTTTAGACATAAATGATTTCATTTTGAAGTTAAGGGAGGTAGAACTATGTATGAAATACAAGTAAAAGAAATGATCCTATGTTCAGAATCCTGCATCATACATTTCATTTCCAACTCTGGCTGCTTCAGGGGCACCACTACAAACGAAATTGTGTCTACTCTTCTGCTTCTTCCCATGTAGTGCATTAGGAACTATAAGTCAGGGTCATCTAGAACCTAATACATAGTTCCTAAGGCAAATACTACAAAGTTGAAGACCAAGAATCTCGGAAATGTAACGTGGAAGTTGCTAAAGAGCACATGGACCTTCTAGTTGTTGTTGTTCAATTCTATGATGGATAGTTGCTGGTAAGATTGGAAACTATCATTTTGCTGATGAGGACTACGAGAGAGTTGATGAAACTGAGTTGGAACGCATGGATATTATGTGGGCCTTGCTAGTCCTATTAGAAGAGCCAATAATTTTGTTAAAAAGACGGGGGAAAAATTTGGTTGCTACTAAAGACATTTGGATTTGACAAAACCAAAGTCACATGTTTCAATTATGGTGAAAAGGGGCACTTCAAATATGAGTGTGTAAAGCAAGGAAGACTAGAAATTGAAATCCTTTTCCAACATTCAATCAACAAGACAATGATAAGATTGGTGCTTCATCTTCAAGTAAAGAGTCTAAAGCTTTGGTTGCTCAAGGTGATGAAGGAAAAGAATGGTCCTTCTGATTTGGTTCTTAGGGTGAATCAAATATTGCTTTAGTTGATACATCGGATGATGATTCTGAGAGTGAAGGACACATCATAGTTGAGCATACACTTTCAGATATCGAAGTAGCTATGGATGTCATTGATCATTTGGTTGAAGAAGAGTTTAGTGCTAAAAACTCAGAATCTCCACTCACCGAAGAGTCTGACAGTTCTTTGATGGCTGATTTTTCTGGTTCTACATAGGTATGTTCTAAGGATGAATTATTTGAAAAACATGCATGTACGGAATGTGATAATTCTGGGAAGGAATTGATTTAAAATTTTCTAGGTTATTAGAACATAATGATAATCTAGTAAATGATTTACAACTCTGCACTAAAGCAAATCGGGTTTTAAAACAAAATGAGTGTAGCTTCAAAGAAAAGATAGAAGTGTTGGGGAAACAACTAAAGGAAACAAAGGTTGTTGCCCTAAACCAATCAAATAACATCAAGTTCTATTTAAATTCTTTGGAGAAAACTAAAAAGGAAAAAGCAGTTTTGCAAGTCGAAGTTGAATCATTAAAACAAAAACTGCATAGACTGGCAAGTTCTTCTCACATAGTTCAGAACCTAGTGAAAGAACGGAATGTCGGGGAAGGTTTGGGTTATAACGTAGTCCCGCTTGCACATGCAATCCTTTTGGACACTAAATGTAGACTAATTAATAGCAACCCAGTAAAGGATCATGTGGTGTCTACTCATCTAGTCAGTGATATCATGTGGGACATAGAGGTTTTCTGATCTTGGCTCATTGGTTCTTTTGGTCCAACAAACTCCCCCTGAACCAATGCAGCCAAAACCTCTAATTGATTTATTTTCCCACTTATTGTTGGCAGAATGGTTGGTCTTTTTCCTTCTTGATCAGTTGAGAAGATGACCCATATACGCACTGGCCTGGGAATGAGTCTCTGATGATTTGGTTGGCAATGTATGGATGGGAGCTCTGTATTGGGGAATTGGACACTGAGCTGTTCCCCCATCCATGAGACACACTTCCCAACTATGAGCTTGTAGGATTCCCTGGTGTAGGCCTCCAAAAATACAATTTGTTCCTCCATGGTGAGCTCCTCTGCCTCACTATCGAAGAATCCTTCAGGCCCATAGAACTCAGACAAGAATTTGACGTGTTTTCCATTTTTGAGTACCACTGTTCTAATCTGTCTGTAAGCAAATTCATCAGGATGATGACCTTCTAACAGCAGTGGTTACTCATCGTTTCTCATCTCATTCAGCCTCTTATACACCAGCCCCTTTTTGATCATTCTGTTCTCTAGCATCTTTTGTGGAGGCATGTTTGAGGTGTAGGCCTTTTTGAAATCTTCCAGGATTTCCCAGGGTGAAACTACAATGGCCAAGGAGATCACTTCATCTACAATCTTTTTGACTTGACCACTGTACCTCTGAGGGATGTTTTTCTTTTGTATTCTGTGAGCCACCCTAGGATCAGGCCAAATCTTACTCTTTCTTTCACATACTGAAAAGTATGTCTAAGAGTATAAATCCTCTGAGCTTGTTTTTTCATATTGATGATGGAGGAAGTGGCTGCATAAGCTTTATCTACTCTCCTCAATAACTCTTCATCATGCATTTGTGTTGTTGTTCTTCTTCTAATTTCACTTTGATTGCATCTCTTTATTGCTCAGGAGTTATTGCAAGAGAGAGATCATTGGCCTTAGGCAACTGCAGAACAGCTGAAATCGGCAGCCTATCTTCTTCATCATCATTTTCTTCTTCTTCCACAAGCCTCAACACCCTTCTCTTCTTCTGCTTAGGTGCATCATCGGCTGTTGGTTTTGAGGGTAAGGGAGTTGGTTTTTTGGGTTGTGGTTGTGGTTGTTTTGGGGAGGGAATGTTGACAGGCTGAGTCAGCATTTTGGAGGTGAGTGTGGCTTTTGATTGTTTGGCTAGCTCAGTCCTGCTCCCTGCTCCTGCTTCATTCAAAGATTCGACTACTAAACCCTTAGTGTATGCTTCAGACGAATAGATCTTGGAGTTTATGGCCAAGATACTGTCCCTGGTCCATGATTTTACTTCGATCAGTGATCTCCCAAGGTATTTGCTGATAAATCTGATCATGATCTCAAGTCTCTCTCTATCCATAGTGCTGTAGCTGGCCCATCTTTGTTGGATTTCTTCGATCTCTAATCTTCTTATTTCAGAATCCAGCTTTTCAGTGTCGAAACCATGCCTAAACAGCTGATCAATGATATTGTCCATTGATCTGCTGTGTTCAGCATCAGCCTCTTTAACCATTTCGTTCAAGTTCTTCTCTTTCTCAGCACTCTTCTTTTTCTTGTATGTGACGTGAAAATCTTTTTCACTTTCATGTACTTTTTCAATTTCAGCACCCTTCTCAATCACATTCTCCTTCTCTTTTTCGGCCTCATACACACAATCCTTCTCTTTTTCAGCCTCATACAAACAATCCTTCTCTTTTTCAACCTCTTTATCCTTCTCTTTCTCTCTCTCTCCTTCTCCATCCTCTTTCTTTTAGCTTTCACTGCTGAACTCTCCCCGTTTTTGGGTGCATTGGTTGCAAGGGATTGAGTAGCAGAAAGTTTTTGGCTCAGTACATCCTCCACCAGGGGTTGTAAGATAGAAGAAAGTCTCTCATCAACAGTTTTAATAACAAATTCGGTTAGTTGCGGTGTGATGAGAGATAGGGGATTTTGAGGGATGCATCCATTTGCTTAGGGGGGTTTTGGTCCTGAGAAATGGTGCCAGAAACAGAGGCAGGTGGCTGGGAATTTTGTAGTGGCTGTGTGTTTAAGGGACCTTCAGAGGAAGGTGCCATCTCTTGGTTTGATGTGGTGGCAGATGGTCTTTCTTCTTGAGAGAGTTGGTCAAGTAGTTTTTGCAGCCTACTGACTTCCTCCTCTAGGATTGTGTTCTGGGCAAGAACATCATAAAAGAAGCCCAGGTCATCATCAGCAGATGCTGAATCACCTGACCTCCTGCTTGTAGCGGATGTACATGCACTGGGTGTAGACCAGATGTAGCATGTGCCCCTTTGTCTTGGAACCGGGGACTTCCAGCCTTAGGACTTTGTCCTTCATCAGGTGTTGTCTCTGGTGAGGTCTTAGTTACTACCAACCTCAGTCTGATAATATGCTGATTCAGAAGAGGTGGCAGCCTCACCAGATGTTCTGGTCTCCATATCCACACCAGGATATAGAACATTTAAATCCTGGTGCTGTGGGTTGTCAGAAACATGTGTATCCTCTTCCTCAATTGCTGTTGTTCTTCCCTTTGTTGGTGGTGGTAGGGGAGGAGGAGAGGCATGCAGCTGAGTCAGCACATTGGCAATTATAATGGTTGGGCTTTGAGGGGCATTTGCATGGGGAGAGGGGATAGAAGCTGATTGCATCCGGGGAGAGGGATGCTCTTCAATGATAACCTCCTCAAGTGAGAGAGGTCTCAGCAATGTGGTTTCCCCTGAAATGGTTGCAACAGGATCCTTTTGAGAGGATACCTGTGCGGCTGTGGCTGGTTGAGTTGTTAACACTACTGGTGGGTTTGAACCAGTAGGTTTATCCTATTGGGTGGTACAGGAGCATCATGAGGGGACTCATCTCCCTGATTAGCTTGTTTGGGTTTGTATTTTGGTTTGGTGGGGACTTTGGATCTGGCAGTTGAAGCTGTGGGTTCCCTTTGCTTGGGTTTGAGCAAACGGGCAGCTTCTTTGAGAGATTGGTCGGAGTTATGCCTGGAGTATACCTCAGCTAGAACAGCTGGTGCAAGGACTCCAAGGCCAACAAGGCCATCAGTTTGTAATTCATTTAAAACTATGGCCATCAGAAACCTGGGATATAATAGCCATCTTTTTCCCACAGGTTTCTGTGCCAGATCTATGATTTCTAGAAACACAATTTGTGAAAAATTTAAAGGTTGGTGTTCTAGAATGGAATATAATACCTGTTGCCACCGGGAAGACATTTGATCCCATGAGGATGTCTTCGAGGCTAAGCAAAACATTCACCATATGAAATATCAGTCGTTCAGCATCAGAGAAGTTCTTCTTTAGTATGGTATTGGTGAAGGACATATCAGTTGTACCCTTCGGGTACTCAGTCACACAAGTAGCATCTTGTAAATTTAGCACTCTACGAATGCTGTCAGGTGTAACCTCTACTTGTTTTTCGTTAACCAATGACCTAATAGAGATTTGGCTGGTAGGCACATCAGTGTGCACGTAGGCATTGGACTAAAATTACTGAGTGACTCTGGGTAGATGGTCGGGTTTAAGAGCAGAGCTGTATTATATTGAGAATCAGCCATTAGGTCTATGGCGTGATCAAACTTGGTCCAGAAGGCCGATTTTGTGAGGTAGGCGACACAGTTATGTCGGGGTTTTGGACTCATGGTTGCCATTTTTGAAAGTATGAAGGTCAGAAGAACGGCTAATGGAGCGTTTGAGAAGAAGACAGGTATTTATAGGGCAGGGAGGGGAAAAGGCAGAAAGAAAACCACTGAAGGTTTTGGTGTGGTCATCAGCTGTTTGAAACTACTAATGAAGTGGTATTAACCTTCAGAGGTTTAAAACGACTGACAGTGGTGGTGTTGTCATGAGTTGTTATAAAACAACTGAAGACTTGGTTTTGACCATCAGACGTTGAAACAGCTGAAGTCTTGGTGTTAACCATCAGTAGTTATGAAACTATTGAAGGTAGTGGTTTTGACTTCATATGATGTAAACAACTGAGGACTTAGTATTTGTCATCAGTAGTTGTGAAACTACTGAAGACAGTGGTTTTGCCATCAGTTGTTGTAAACAACTGAAGACGTGGTATTAGTTATCAGTAGTTGTGAAACTACTGAAGACTGTGATCTTGCATCAGTTGTTTAGAAACAGCAGTTGTAGAAACAACTGAAGAGAAATTACTCATCAGCTATTTTTGTCAATTCTTAGCTTTTCAGCTGTTTCATACTGTCCTCAACACTTACTCATCAGACTTTTCATCTGCTTTTCAGGTGTTTCATAGGACGTCAGTACTTATCTGTTTTTACTGATTTCAGTAGTTGTAACTACATCAGTAGTTGTAACTACATTAGTAGTTTAGAACAGATAACGTACTTCAGTACTTGTGAGGCATTTAGCCTTCAGTAGTTATAAAAACTACTGAGGGTAAAAGAACTCATCAGTACTTATATGTGACATGGTTACCAATGATCAACAGTACGTATTAGTGAGATCATCAGTAGTTGTCACTTATTCTAGCTGCAGCATACCAAGCCTTAACACCAGGTTGTGGAAAGTTGAACTATCCAAAGGCTTAGTAAAAATGTCTGCAAGCTCATCAACACTAGGCACAAACATAGGATTAATTAGACCCTTTTCAAAACAATCTCTTATAAAATGATGTCTAATTTCTATATGTTTGGTCCTAGAGTGCTGGACTGGATTTTTGACAATGCAAAGAGCTAAAGCACTATCCATTAATAACGGAGTCTTAGTTTCTGTAATGCCATAATCCAAAAGTTGATTCTGAAGCCAGAGTACTTGAGATGTACAACTTGCAGCAGCAATGTACTAGGCTTCAGCAGTAGATGTAGAAACAGACGTTTGTTTCTTACTCTGCCAAGAAATCATATAGTTGCCTAGGAATGACATCCACCAGAAGTTGATTTCCTGGTCAACTTACACCCTGCATAGTCACTATCAGAGAAAGCAACTAATTTGCAAGAGTGCCTAGTGGAATACCATAAACCTAGAGATTGTGTACCTTGCAAATATCTAAAGATCCTCTTGACTACAATCAGATGAGACTCTTTAGGTGCAGCCTGAAATCTAGCACAAACACATGTAGCAAACATAATATCTGGTCTAGAAGATGTTAAATACATCAAGGACCCAATCATACATCTGTAAAGCGTTTCATCAACAGCTTTACCTTTCTAATCAACATCCAATTGTGTGGTGTTGCACATAGGAGTAAAACAGGGCTTACAGTTTTGTAAATCAAACTTATTTAAAAGATCTTTTGTATATTTAGACTGATGAATGAAAATTCCATCAGCTTTTTGTTTGATTTGCAAGCCTAGAAAGAACTGTAATTCTCCCATTGCACTCATTTCAAACTTCATTTGCATTAATTTTGTAAAATCATCACACAACTAGGGTCAGAGGATGCAAATATAATATCATCAACATAAATTTGAACAAGTAGCTTATGCTGATCCACCTTCTTAATAAATAAAGTTTTATCTATGGAGCCTCTAGTGATATTATTTTCCAGAAGAAAGTTAGATAATGTCTCATACCAGGCTCTAGGAGCTTGTTTCAACCCATGAAGAGCCTTATCAAGCTTGTATACCCATTCTGGGTGTTTATTATCCTCAAAACCTGGTGGTTGACACACATAAACTTCTTCTTTTATTTTACCATATAAAATGCACTTTTAACATCCATTTGAAAAACTTTAAGATTGTGGAGTGCAGCATAGGCTAAGAACAATCTAATTGCCTCCAGTCTGGCTACAGGGGCAAAGGTTTCATCATAATCAATACCTTCTTCTTGTGCAAACCCCTGAACAACCAGTCTGGCCTTGTTCTTAACAATAAGCCCATTTTCATTTGTTTTATTCCTAAACACCCATTTAGTGCCTATTGCACACTTACCTGGGGGAAGAGGAACAAGCTCCCACACTTGATGCTTTTTGAACTGAAGAAGCTCAAGCTGCATTGCTTCAACCCAGCCATTGTCTCTAAGTGCAGCATGATAATTCTTTAGCTCTAGCTGACTGATGAAGAGAGCATAGAAGCAGAAATTGGATAATTGACTTATGGTTGAAACTCCAGCATTGATGTCACCAATGATTTGAGACATTGGGTGATTCTTCAGCTCTGGATAAACAATGAGATCAGTGCAAGTGTTTGTAGAACCTTCAGCAGCAACAGATGTTGATGTAGACTCTTGAAACCATGGAGATGGTGGCAACTCAAATGAAGTTGAAGATGCAGAAATCTCATCAGCACTTGTTGTGGATGAAGCTACTGAAGCTACAGGAGCATCAGGTCTAGAGGACACATGCAGTTGGTCACTGAACCTGAAAAGGTGAGTACTACTACCATCATCATCATCAACACCAGCAGTACCACTAGGTGGTGAACTGTTGACAGAAGCAACAGCAGGAGTTTGATAAGGAACATATTGCAGTATGTCCAAATCAAATAGCTCCATAGGCTTTGTGGAATCTTGTCCTTTGGAGATTCATTAAACTTAACCTGTACAGTCTCTTCAACCATCTTTGTTCTACAGTTGAAGACTCTGTATGCTTTGCAAGTTGATGAATAACCAACAAAGTACCCTGCATCCACCTTAGGATCAAATTTTTGGAGTTGATCCCGTGTGTTGAGAATGAAACAAGGACACCCAAAAGCTCTGAAGAATGAAATTAGAGGGGCCAAATGATGAAGAACTTCATATGGAGTCTTCATCAACCTCTGATTTACTAGAACTCTATTCTGTACGTAGCAAGCTGTATTGACAGCTTCAGCCCAAAAAGTCATGGCAGTCCAGAATCAGCCAAGATGGACCCTGCAGCTTCAATAAGGTCCTGTTCTTTCTCTCCACTACTCCATTTTGTTGAGGAGTTCTTGGAATGCTAAACTGCCTCTTGATTCCCTTTGAGAGGTAGAACTCATCAAGTGTATTGTTTCTGAATTATGTTCCATTATCACTTCTAATACACTTGACTGAGAGGGAATACTGCTTCTCAACATACAACACAAAGTTGATAATCTTCTGAGCTGCCTCATCCTTTGAATGCAAGAAGAAAGTCCATACAAATCTGGAGTAATCATCCACAATTACCAGACAATATTTCTTCTTAGCCATACTCATCACTCTCACAGGACCAAAGAGATCCATGTGAAGAAGCTGTAAGCAGGCAGTGGACTTAGGTTCTTCTATGAAGGGAAATGAAGCTTTATGCTGTTTTCCTTTTAAACAAGCAGTGCAATTATCTTCACATTTGTACTCCTTCATAGGCAGTCCCCTTACTAAACCATGGTTTGTCATCTGATTTATGTTTTTGAGATTAACATGACCCAGCCTTCTATGCCATAGAGTAGATTCTTGAGGGGAAGCCTTGGAAAATAGGCAAGGATGGCCTTTGAGATCTATCTTCTTGGAAAGATCTAAGGCATACACTCTTCCTGTTCTGTTGGCTTTCAGGAGAGTGTATGCATCCAACACCTTATCAATCAAACTTAGAACTTTGCATGACAGAATCCGACAGTTCTGACTGGTGAAAAGAGCAACATGGCCTTTGTCACACATTTGACTGACACTCAAGAGATTGTACTTGAGATTTTCCACATGGTTAAGATCATCAAACTTTATTTCCCCATTGGAAACAAAGCCTTTGCCGATGATGTAACCCTTTGCATCATTGCCAAATGATACAAACCCCTTCCTTGCTTGAGAGTAGTCATTAAGAAGTGATCTGTTTCCTGTCATATGCATGGATCCTCCACTGTCTACATACCAGATGCCTCTGTGGCATGTTGAAGAACCCTGCAAAACACAACAAATTAGTTAGATTTTCAGACCCAAACCTTTTTGGTTTTGGGCCTGTTCTCATCAACAGATGGTAAACTAACAGGTTTGTTGAAACAACAGCCTGAGAGGAAGAAGATGGTGAAGAAGATGAATCCTTTGGCTTGGACCTCCTTTTCTGTTGTTTCACATTGGAACATCTAATTGGTTAACTCTTCCCAATAGATGTTGAACCATCATAACCAGCTGTTTCTGATTTTGTGATAAAGCTTTCAGCTCTCCAGACACATTGGCATTGGAGTTTGATAAGTTCCTATGTTGCATCTTCTTCTTTTGAGCAATCTCAGCTATTACCTGTTTAACCCTTCCTTTTTGGATTTCTTTTTGGACTTAAGGGTTACAGGATTTGATGTTGCTGGTACAAATGTGGCGTCAAACTCAGTTTTCATTTTCACCATTTTCTCTTTAATTTCCTCTTTATGTTTGAGTTTGGATCCTCTTTTGTACCAACAATCATCTGTAAGATGATTGAACAAACCACATATTTCACATGGTTTCTTCTTCATCTTATGTTGATCATCAACTAAAGAGAATGAAACTGCTGAAGACTTGTTCTTCAGCACTTTGGAAGCACTATTTGCTTTCTTGACTTCCTCTTTAGTAGCCTTCAAACCCTTTCTACTGATAGTTTTCTTCTCTTCAGTGCTGACAGTAGTTGGAGTTTGAACTTCAGGTGTTAAATCTTGCTCTCCAGTCCTTTCAGGACTTCAAGAAATAACTCCTGAGTTGATCAACTCTCTGATCATGTGAGTGCCAGTATTTGAACCATCAAGATCAGTTGATAGGTTCAACGAGGGAATAATACTAACTTCAACTTCTGATGGTGCTCTATCAGAAAGTGAATCACATGATGAGGTGGATTGGTTATTGCTTTCTCCATTAGATTTCACTTCTGCTCTTTAAGCAAAATCTGTAGGAGGAGCGGTGTGATTATAACCAATGCCAAACTTCACATTTGAAGCTGATTGCTTACTGAGAAGCATTTCAAAACCTTTGCATGATTGTACCCATCCATCACACTCTACTTGGGTGACTGCAAGGTTTCTTTGAGGCCTTTGTACTTTTCTAAAAGTACCTCTTCCCTAGCCTTATCATCAGTGATTTGGCATTTAAGTTTATAAATCTCATCATTTTTCTTATTAAGCATAGACTCAAACTCAGCTTTTCTTTTGGAAATGATCTTTTCTAGCTCTATGTTCTTATTAATTAAAGCTACATTTGCTTCTCTAATAGAGGCAAATGCTGCTATGCATGTTTCAGAACATAATTTGGCCTTAGCCTCAGAGGATACCTGTGATACCTGTGATGAAGAGGCATTTGAGGATGATCCATCTGCAGACTCCAGAGCCATAAGCGCCAGATTCCCAAAAGGACTGTCACCACCATGTTGACCAGCACCTTTGAGCAGTTGTTCATGACCAGACATGTCATGTGGTAAACTGCTCCAGTCAACAACTCCAGGGGTGAAGAAGCTGTGTTGTTGAGTTTGAGGAGGTTGATGAGATTGAGATGGTTGAGGCTCAGGAAGAGCATGTGGTTGTTGAGCAATGGGTGCTTGAACTTGACTGGTTTGTGGCATGTAATAACAAGGGTAAGGATATGGCATTGGACCCTGAGGAACAAAATATGCAGGAGATTGTGGTTGAGAATGATGACCAGAATTGACAGGAGTTGCCCTCTGTGTTGTTGACTATTGCCGGGAAAGTCACAAAGGGTGCAGAAGAATTAGATCAAGATGATCTACATTCTCTAGCAAAGTGTCCAAGCCTGTGGCATTTGTGACACCTCAACTTACTCTTGTCAAAACCAAATTTGGTTTTGCCAGAGAGTCCTGGGAACTTTCTTCCAGTTCTTTTGTAGAACTTCTGAGATCTGATATTTATCAAGGCCATTTGGCTCAAAATATCCAGCTCTTCTAAGTCATCATCTGCAATCCCCTTGAGATCATCCATGATGAAGCATAGATTGTCATTATTACACCCAGTAAACTGACTATCAACACTCACAAATGCAGAATCAGAAGTGTCTGAAGAGAAATCAATATGCTCATCATACTGGCATTCGGATGAAGCATTTTCTGACTCATGACCAACCAAGGCAGTGTTTCCTGGTACAAAGTCATCAGTGAGCTTTCCAGATGATGACAGTTTTCGTTTCTGTTCTATCTCTCTCTCAAATGTGAGCAATTTCCCATGGAGTTGGGTGAGAGATAGTTTGTCCAAATTTGCACTGGAGCATAGGACAATAGTATATGTGTCCCATCTCTCAGGCAGTGATCTGAGAAATCTGTTATTCATCTGGCTATTGGTGTACTCATGTTTGACCATTTTTAATTCAGAGATCAAACAAGAACCGCTCAAATGTTGAGTCAGTGTCTCACCCTTCCTATGAGAGAATGTCTCATATTGTTGGGCAAGGATTTTGTTATTATTTGCCAAGACCTCATCTGTTCCTCCAAATTGTTCTTTCAAGGCATTCCAGAGGTCATGGGCAGTTTCATAATGCATTAGCCCAGAATAGATTTCATTGGGCAGTGCCATGGCTAGAATTCCATGGGCTTTTGTATCAATTTCAAACAATTTCTTATCCTCATCTGAGTATTACTCCCTCCTCTTCGGAACCATTTGATTGGTTTCCGGGTTATTCACCATAGGCTTGTGTGGACCATGTACCACTGATGTCTAACAACCTGAACTGTTAACAGACAGGTGATGGAGCATTCGTCATTGCTATATGTTATACGCATTCCTAACCAGCATTGGAGGCTTGGTTGAGGAACTAGTATTGTGAGGATAATTGGAAGGAGTAGTCATTTTAGAAAATTCAGACAAATTCAAGATAAGCAAAACAAATTTAGCTCAAAACCACTAAAAACCTCAATTAAAATAGCCAAAAGCGACAAAACTTCAATCTCTATAACAGATTCATGCGAATTTGCTAGTTCGATCAAACTTAGAGCAAATGAGCAGTTTCAATGATCAACTGTTAGATTGATCAATGATTAACCGGCTCTGATACCATTTGATAGGATCTCAGCATCTAGTTTGATCGATTCGAATGATTTCAGCAGCGGAATAGAGTACCAACTAGCACAATTCGAGCAAGAATACCAAAGATATTGCAATGAACGTAATTAGTTATAGAGAGAGAAAGTTTCCGCAAAAAGAATATTTCATTCAATCACACGCTTTCGTGGTGGCAAAAAGTGTCACCCATACAATGAGGTCAATCATCTCTTATATAGGAATGTCGTGCTGGAACATTCCTTATATAGGAGATGTGACGTCTGCTGATGTCACTTGATAGTGACATCTAACAGAATTATTTAAACAACTGAAACACAACTACTGAAGATGTCAAAACAGCTGACATCTTCTTACAAAAATACTAAGTGTTATCAGTTACGACAACTACTGAAAAGAAACTACTGAAACTACAACGACTGAAGAACAAGCTCTTCAGTCGTTTTACAAAACTACTGAAAGTAAAAACATAAAACTACTCATATCACAACTACTGAAGAAGTATTCTTCAACTGTTTTGACAAACTACTAAAACTTCAGTACTTGGTCTTCAGACTTGAACTTCAGACGTTTCATCAGCTGATGACTTCAGTAGATGTCATCAGCTGATGTCTTCAGTCTTTGTCTTCAGACTTTGTACATCAGTTGTTGATCTTCAGCACTTATGGACTCTTGAGCTGTTGTACTTTAGTACTTTGGTCTTCAGCTTCAGCACTTGTGTTCTTCAGCTGTTGAGATTCAGCACTTGTGTTCTTCAGCTGTTGAGCTTCAGCACTTTAGTCTTCAGCTGTTGAAGTCTTCAGTACTTGATCTTCAGCTGTTGAAGTCTTCAGCACTTGTCAAACTGCTGATGATGCCTTCAGCAGTTGTAGTGATATCATGTGGGACTTAGAGGGTTTCTGATCTTGGCTCATTGGTTCGTTTGGTCCAACAGTCAGTGATCTAGATTTTACGGGTAAACCTATGAAACGGTCACTAATAAGAAGGATTCTACTTTGGGATCAAAAGATAAGATACCTGTGGAGGAATTGGGTGCTAAAATTGAAAAAATTAAATTAGTGTCAGGTTCACAATTGTCTTTTTTAGAACCTAAAATGTTTAATCCAATAAACCTTAAATGTGTAAATCATCAAAATCCTAATAAAATGAAATTGAAGATGTTCAAAATTTCAAAACAATTAAGTTTGGTAAGAAGGTTAAACACCTACAAAGGTGGGGAAATATCCCAATCGGACATATCTCAAACCCTGACCAAACTCAAGCCCATATCAAAACTTTGCTCAAACTGTCGAAGAAAGATCATTCTGTAGTTGTAGAAAACGAGGACATATCTCTCCAAATTGTCCTTATTATCAGACACCTAAAGGGAAAATGGAACTTTTTGATGAAAAACCAAGATTTTCTTAAATAAGATCTAATGTGTCACCTAAGGTTACACCTAAGATTATTAGTACACCTAAAGTTCAAACCATAAGGCAGTCGTCGGTTTACCATAAACAGGCATTACACAAAACTGGTTTATGGAAGATAAAAAAAAGTAATGTGTCTGATAGTGAGAACAAAAAGTAGAAAGATATGCCCTCATCCTCTAAAGGACAATTGATTGAATTCATGATCTGTGATACCTCTGGGACACCCAAGCCAGTTAAGGCTTAGGTCCCAAATCTGAACTAATCATTCCTTATATGTGCAGGGTGTCCGCTACAGCGCTATCACTAACACCTGGATTATTGATAGGGGGCTTCTAGGTATGACGAGGAATTCATCTCTCCTTTTCAACATCAAACAAATTAAAGGGGGACACGTATCATTCGCCGGGAATAAAGGAGGTTACATCACCGCTCAAGGCGAAGTGGGAAACGAGAAAGTGAAGTTTGACAAGTCCACTACGTTCAGCAACTGCAAAACAACTTGGTTTCTGTCTCCCAAATCTGTGATAAGGGATTCAAGGTTAGTTTGACAATAAGAAGTGCTACATGTTGAAGAAGGAGTATGTTGTCGAGGAGGATAAAATTTTAATCTGAGCTTCAAGATATAACGATCTGTGTGTCTTGGATTTATCAAAAGCCTCCACAACTAAGTCTAGTACCTAGTGCTTCTTGTCAAAGGCAATAGAGAGGGATTCAGTCTTCTAGCACAGGAGAATGGCACACATTAAACCAAGGAAGATGAATCATCTGGTTCAGAATGATTTGGTGAATGGAGTTATAGTCAAGAATTTCCAGCTCCCAGATTTCTGCGTAGAATGTAAGAGAGGGAAACAGACCAAGAAGTCTTATAAAGCAAAGAAAGTTAATTCTATCGACATTCCTATTGAGCTTCTACACATGGATCTGTTTGGCCCAGTCAGCACAAAGAACATTGCTAGAGATTGGTACGCCTTTTTAGTAACTGATGATTATTCATGATTCTCTTGGGTGATGTTTTTGAAAGCCAAGTCAGAGACATTTGAATCATTCAAGCATCTAGTCACTACATTGTAATCACTCTATGAGCTGAAATAAGAAAGATTTGATGAGACAATGGAACGGAGTTCAAGAATCAGTGGATGGAGGCATTCTGTCGAGAGAAAGGAATTTTTCATCAATTTACTTCTGCCTACACTCCACAGATGAATGGGCTTACTGAACGAAAGAATCGGAGCATGATAGAAACAGTAAGGACAATGTTAGCCGACTCTAAAGTGCCTATTCAGTTTGGAACGAGGCAGTGGCTAATGCATGCTACACTCTCAATCGAGTCTTAGTGGTCAAACGTCATGGAAAAACATGTTATAAATTGCTCCAGTGACGTAAACCCAACTTGGAATATCTAGAACCATTTGGAGCACCGTGCATGCTATTAAAGAAAACTCAGACTGGGAAGTTTTGTGAGAAGGCAAAAGAAGGTATATTTCTCGGATATAGTATACTAGACAATAGAGTTTATAACAACTCAACAAGTCAGGTAGAAGTGTGGTGCAATGTTGATGTCCAAAGATACACCACCCCTATAGGCAAAGGACCTTCGTTCTTCTTTGACTATGATGGATTTTTCAAGTCCTTCAATCTACCTTCTTCTCATCCTAATGATGAGTTATCTTCTCAAATGATGTACGATGATATGAATACTCCTCCACTAGACCCGACATCATCGGTTCCATTAGACGATACTTCTATCCCTTGAGGGGAAGAGATTAAAGTAAGTGAGTCTTCCTCTAATGATGAAGCAGTTGAGACTGCAAATGTGGACCAAGAGGAACAACTTCCCACTACAGAAAGTACACGAGCATCTAGTCTTGATGTCACTCGAACTTCTAAACCACATTCTCCAACAGCCACACAAACTAAACCTGGGATTGAAATTCTGGATAACAAAGTAGCTATTCTAACCACTCTCGGAACTCGAGTTAATGTGCATAATCCTCTGGACAACATCATCGGGGATATTCTATCGGGAGTTGAGACAAGAAATGAAGGACTTGATCTGCCAAGATTCATATTAAATTGATGTGGCTAGTGTGATATGATCCAAGACGGGTCATACCCAATAACAAGCCAAACAAACACCGAAAGATAATTTATTTGTTGATAAGATCATACAAATAAGTAGTGACACCAATTTAGAAAATTGGATTTTCTAAATATTGCTTTTGTAAATGAACATTATTATGTGGATAATTGTTCATGAGATATTATTTGTTTTTCATTATTTAGTTTTACTAAATGATAACAAATAAAAGAGTTTTTAATTTATAAAGTTTAAAATTAGTTTTCAACTTTATAAACAAAAGATTAAAGTGTGTTAGTTATGTTTAAAAGTTTAAAAGGATGGGACCCTTTTGTCTTATATTTTGGCCGCCCAAAAGGGCCTTTGGGTTCCAGTTTTGTCTTGTAAATTGGAGACTTAAAGATACTAACACATTCCAACTAATCAATCATTCACTCTCACATGCAAAAGACTTTTGCTCTCTCCATCTCTCTCTCTCTCTCACGGTTTTGGAAGAAAAAGGAGCAGAATTTTCAGCTTTCAAAAGGGTTTTGGTTGCTGAAAATTTGGTGTCAAGATTCCTAGCAATCAAAGGTGTTAGAACAAGCTTGGGGTATCACCACTTGAGGGCTTCGACTTTGAAGTTTCAGCAAAGTTTTCATTTTCTTTCACCTCTCTAATCTCGAAATCCAGCAGCTACAAAGGTTGTAGTTTCATCATCTCATGTTCATCATCCATGGCATGGGGTTCTTTATTAAATGCTTTAATAATCATCTTATTAACATGTTTTAAAACATATATATTCCGCTGCATTTTCATATAAACAAGATTATATGAGCTTTGATAAACTTGTTAAAACCCCTATAATGGCATCAAGAGCCATTTATACATATGCATACATGTATTTCCTCCCTAGTTCACGTTTTTGTGGTGCTTGACACCAAAAAATCCGTGAGTTAGGGGCTGGATTTTGACCCCTTTGGTGTTTTAAAGATGCTACTTTATGCATATAAGGATCTTTATAACTCTAGATTATTAGATGTTTATTTATATGTTCTTAACCCATTTGTTCTTGGTTTATGTTGGCCAAGAACATGGGCTATAAGGGGCTGCCAAAATCGATTATCTTGTGTATGTTTGATCATGTTGTTGTTGATTATGCATAACAAAGCCTAGACCATTTGGATTGAATGATTGGTTGTCATGTTATATTCATTTGGGCATGTTATAATTTAATTTTGTTTCAAGTCTTGTTTTGTAATGTATTCATTCATATGGTTTGTAATAAATAGATTAGGAGTTTATCTTTACTAGAAAAATGTATTAGGATACATATTTTGTAAGGATGCTCAAGATCAAGACTTGAAGAAAAGATGGACAAAGAGAATGCTTGAAGATGTGGTTTCAAGTGGGAGTTCCTTTTGTCAACCATGTGTCATGTTCTTAACCCTTAGGACAAGACCTTTTGACACACTTATTTTGGCTAAACAAGTGTGCTCAACTTAGTATGCTTTGTTATGCATATATGAATTGTTTGGTTATGCTTGGTTGAATGCTTATGATGTTGTTTTGTTTTGAATATTTGGATGTGATTAACAAACCATCAACTAGAACAAGCTATAACTAGAAATTAGTTCACAAATCATTAAGCAAAATAGAATGGTTCTATAAAAGGGGTTAATGGTTTGCAAAATAAAATGGGTTATATTTAAAAGAACCAAATGGGTACCATATGGTTGAATGCATACAATCATATGGTACATGGTTTTTTCTCAAAACAAGAATTGTGAAATTATAAATCCCTTTTGAGAACAAGTTAAACACCATCCTTTTACACAACACCTTGGTTACTTACAAACTCTTAGTGGGATAAAGGTCACCTAACCACTTTGAGGGAAATTGTAGCTTGAGGTGAGAATGCCATGTTTGTGGGATAAAGGTCACCTAACCACTTATGTAGTAAACTCACACGTGTGTGTAAGTAGGACGACTTGATTTATAAAATATATTGAATGGATCACCTAAAATGTGTTTTATAAAAGGTGTTGATGGGGTAAACATGCCGTTATAAACATAAGATGTTCAAACGATCCCATACCACTAGAAGTTGCAATGGGTTGCAATTGTCATTTATCACTACCTTGTTTATTTAAATAATGGGATAAAGGTCACCTAACCAATATTTAAATATAACGTTGGATTCTAAAAAAAATGTTGTTTATTAATAGTCTATGAGACGTAAAGGGTATTAATAAATGAAATATATAATTATATCAATGATTACTAAAATGGAACTTTGTAAAATCTTGTAGATGGCCGACAACAACAACGCTAATAACGATGTACCAAACCAAAACAACCAATCCTTAGGGCGATCCTTCAAAGGGATCGTCTAACACCTAACAACTTCATGGATTGGTACCGCAACTTGAGAATTGTTCTCAAGCAAGAAAAGCGGGCCTACATTCTTGATGATCCCATCCTCGATGAACCTAACGAGGAGGATGTGGAGGCCTATAATGATTGGGTTAAATATGTGGAAGACTCCATCCAAGTCTCTTGCTTAATGTTAGCAAGTATGACACCCGAACTCCAAAAGGAGTATGAGCTCCATGGAGCCTATGACATGATCACTCAGTTGCGGGAAACGTTCCAACAACAAGCTAGAGTGGAGCGCTTCGAAACGGTTCGAGCGCTTCATGCATGTCGGATGGAAGAATCCCAATCAGTTTCATCTTATCTTCTTAAGATGAAAAGCCACATCGACCGCCTTCAAAGGCTAAATTGTCCTGTCTCAAAGGAGTTGGCCACAGATTTGATCCTTAATGGCCTAACTAAAAGGTTTGAGGCATTCGTCATGAACTTCAACATGAACGGATGGGACAAGAGCATAAATGAACTTCATTCGATGCTCAAATCAGCTGAGGTGGGAATGGGTAAAAGGGTTTTACCCGTTCTCACCATTAATGAAGGTGGGAGAAGGAAGAGGTCTCTACCCCCTCCTAAGGCAAATGTTGCCAAAGGAAAGGGGCACGTTGGAGGAATGGGGAAGATGGTTGTTAGGGCGGAACCTCCGAAGCCCAAGGAGAAGAAGAAAAAGGTTGTTGTAAACAACCCATGCTTCAAATGTGGTGAGATAGGGCATTGGATGAGAAATTGTCCAGTCTATCTCAAAGAGTTGAGAGAAAAGAGGGATGCAGGGCAAACCTCAGGTATAATTTACATGATACATGTTGAGCTAAATGTTATTTCTTCTAACACATGGGTATTAGATACCGGATGTGGAACTCACATTTGCAATTTATTGCAGGGGTTCAAAAGAAATGAGCATTATGCAAAAGGGGAAATAAGTCTATTCATGGGCAATGGTGCAAAGGTTCACGTTGAAGCCCAAGGAGACTACATTTTGAAGCTTCCAAGTGGTTTGGAAGTCATTATATATAATGTATTATATGCTCCTAGTTTGACTAGGAACCTAATTTCTGTTTCCCGTTTAAGACAATATGATTATGATTTCAAGTTTGTTGACAATGATATTCATGTTTCTTTAAATCATGTATTTTATTTTAAAGCTATACCTTGTAATGGTATTTATGAATTGCTTCATGAAACCATAACATATGATAGCTCCATGTACCAAGCAACCACCAAAAGACTCAAATTAGATTTGAATGATACCTACCTTTGGCATTGTCGTCTTGGTCATATAAACAAGAAACGTATACAAACACTTCAAAAGAATGGTCTTTTAAAAACAAATGAATGTGATTCATTTGATGTATGTGAATCTTGTTTACAAGGTAAAATGATTAAGGCACCCTTTAGTGGAACTAACGAAAGGGCAAAAGATTTATTAGGTATCATACATTCGGATGTATGTGGTCCTTTTAAGCCAATGACTAGGAATGGTGAAAGATACTTCATTACCTTTACCGACGATTATAGTCGCTATGGGTATGTGTACTTATTAAGGCACAAAGATGAAGCTTTTGAAATGTTCAAAATCTTCAAGAATGAAGTAGAAAATCAACTCAACAAGTCAAATAAAATTCTCCGCACCGATAGAGGTGGCGAATACCTAAGTGATGTTTTTCAAGATCATCTTAGGAGTTGTGGGATTGTCTCATAACTCACTCCACCTGGAACACCATAACATAATGGTGTGTCTGAGAGGAGGAATTGAACCTTATTGGATATGGTTCGATCTATGATGGCTAGAAGCACATTACCTCTATCATTTTGGGGTTTCGCTTTGCTCTCCGCGGCCCGTATTCTGAATATGGCCCCAACCAAAAAGGTGGAAAAGACACCTTTTAAGATATGGCATGGAAGAGTTCCATCCCTATCGTACTTAAGGGTCTGGGGTTGTGAGGCTTATGTTAAGACTCCCACCCCAAAAAAATTAGATGTCCGATCCACCAAGTGTATCTTTGTTGGATATCCTAGAGATTCTATGGGATATTATTTCTATGATCCACCGGAACAAAAAGTGTTTGTTGCCAGAAAGGGTGAGTTCTTAGAAACAAAGTTCCTTATGGAAGGAACTAGCAGTAGAACAGTGGATCTTGAGGAGGATCAAGAAACACAGCCCGATGCACGTTTGGTTGAAACTAGCACTCAACGTGAGGATGTTGAGGATGATCAAGCGGTTGATCAATACAACAAAACGTTCGCAGAAGTGGTAGAACTAGTAATCCACCTGAAAGATACGGATTTTTCATGGATGGATGCTATGTGGTGTATTCAGATGAACCAACCAGATATCATGATGCAATGTCCAATTTGGATTGTGACAAATGGCTTGAGGCCATGAACGTTGAGATGCAATCCGTGTATGACAATCAAGTTTGGGAACTTGTTGTGCCACCTCTTAATTCCAAAGTAGTTGGAAGTAAGTGGGTTTTCACGAAGAAAACCGATATGCATGGAAACTTGGATACTTACAAAGCTAGACTTGTAGCAAAGGGTTTCACTCAAACTCAAGGGGTTAATTATGATGAAACCTTCTCACCTGTTGTAGTGCTTAAGTCTATAAGGATATTGTTTGCCATAGCAGCTCATTATGATTATGAGATTTGGCAAATGGATGTCAAAACCGCTTTCCTAAATGGATATCTTGAGGAAGATGTCTATATGGTTCAGCCTGAAGGTTTTGTAAATCCAAAATATCCTAATAAAGTATGCAAGTTAATGAAATCAATCTATGGATTGAAACAAGCATCAATAAGTTGGAATCACCGTTTTGATGATGAAGTAAAGAAATTTGGCTTCATCAAAAACGCTGATGAGGCTTGCGTGTATAAGAAGGCTAGTGGGAGCACAATAACCTTCCTAGTATTGTATGTTGATGACATACTACTGTTTGGAAACGACATTCCAACCATGGAAGGCGTAAAAACCTGGCTTGGAAGTCGTTTTTCCATCAAGGATCTTCGTGAAGCCGCCTATATTCTAAGAATAAAGATCTATAGGGATAGATCAAGACGGCTAATTGGTTTGAATCAAAGTGCATACATTGACAAAGTCTCAAAAAGGTTCAAGATGGAAAACTCTAAGAAAGGTACTGTACCTATTCAAAGAGGGACAATATTGAGTACAACTCAATGTCCAAGCTCCAAGGAGGAACAAAATAGAATGAAGGCAATCCCATATGCATCTGCTATAGGATCCATCATGTATGCAATGATATGCACTAGACCAGACGTGTCATGCGCTTTAAGCATGACAAGTAGATACCAGCAAAATCCTGGTGATAGTCATTGGATGGCTGTCAAGAACATTCTGAAGTGCCTAAGGAGGACTAAGGACATGTTCTTGATCTACGGGTCTGGTGAAGAGGAACTCGTTGTAAAAGGTTACACGGATGCGAGTTTCCAAACCGATCGAGATGATTCACGATCTCAATCGGGGTACATCTTTATTCTGAATGGGGGAGTTGTTTCTTGGAAAAGCTCAAAGCAAGAAGTCGTAGCGTTGTCCACTACAGAGTCAGAATACGTCGCCGCTTCAATGGCAGCACAGGAAGCTGCATGGCTGAAGAAATTCATAGCCGATCTAGGGGTAGTCCCTTCCATTCAGGAACCCCTAAAGATCTTTTGTGACAACGAGGGTGCGATTGCTCAAATCAAGGAACCTCGTGCTCATGAAAAGACTCGGCACATTGAACGGAGATTCAACTACGTAAGGGATGAAATTGAAAAAGGAAAGATATGTATTCGCAAAGTCCACACTGATAAAAACGTTGCGGATCCACTCACAAAGCTCTTTGAAAAGGCAAAGCATGAAGGTCATGCTTGTGCCATGGGACTTAGATATTAAAGTGACTGGGTTTGATGTTGTATTTTGTATTAAGATATTGGAAGTAATGTTATATGACTTAATTATATGGTTATAATTTCATTTGTTCTTCTATTTTAGCATGTTTAAATCCGTGAATAAATTAATTATTCTCAACGTCCGTAGTCGATCATACTTGTGGGAACAACTATGAATGTAAGACTATAATGAACTTGGATTGGTTGATATTCATAAGGTATGAATATAGAGCAAGAGGTTGCTACCAAGGTTCATTGATATCTATGGGATATAGATATTGGACTGACCCGCTCTCAATTATTTCTGCATGGAATCTTTCTGATTAGTCATAAGAGATTTTGAGTAAAGGCGAATATCATTGTATCCTCAGACCTGAGATACATATTGGGTCTTGATATTCACCAAGTATTGTACTTTGACTTAGTCCTTTGCTGTTCTGAAAAGGCAGTACATAAGGCTGAGTTCAGGTGTGACATGAGGTGATTGTGAGAGACGTATGTAGTCAAGATGGAATTTGTTCCTCTTATTCGTTGAGAGTTAGACGTCTAAGGCCTGTTAAAGTTAAATCATCAGAGAATGACAATTCTGTGTCTCTTGGATTTAACATGACATCTGCAACAAAAGGATAGATGATTAATTCACCTAAAACATATTCAAGTAAGGTACTTGAAAAGGATGATGTTATTGAATGGCACTTAGTCATATACATTAGGGGTAGCAAACCGTTGCTAGGCGTTATTTGCTGCTTGCATTAATCTTCTATAAATCTTGTGCAAGTGGGAGATTGAAGGACTTGATCTGCCCAAGATTCATATTAAATTGATATGGCAGTGTGATATGATCCAAGACGGGTCATACCCAATAACAAGCCAAACAAACACCGAAAGATAATTTATTTGTTGATAAGATCATACAAATAAGTAGTGACACCAATTTAGAAAATTGGATTTTCTAAATATTGCTTTTGTAAATGAACATTATTATGTGGATAATTGTTCATGAGATATTATTGTTTTTCATTATTTAGTTTTACTAAATGATAACAAATAAAAGAGTCTTTAATTTATAAAGTTTAAAATTAGTTTTCAACTTTATAAACAAAAGATTAAAGTGTGTTAGTTATGTTTAAAAGTTTAAAAGGATGGGACCCTTTTGTCTTATATTTTGGCCGCCCAAAAGGGCCTTTGGGTTCCATTTTTGTCTTGTAAATTGGAGACTTAAAGATACTAACACACTCCAACTAATCAACCATTCACTCTCACATGCAAAAGAATTTTGCTCTCTCCATCTCTCTCTCTCTCTCACGGTTTTGGAAGAAAAAGGAGCAGAATTTTCAGCTTTCAAAAGGGGTTTTGGTTGCTGAAAATTTGGTGTCAAGATTCCTAGCAATCAAAGGTGTTAGAACAAGCTTGGGGTATCACCACTTGAGGGCTTCGACTTTGAAGTTTCAGCCAAGTTTTCATTTTCTTTCACCTCTCTAATCTCGAAATCCAGCAGCTACAAAGGTTGTAGTTTCATCATCTCATGTTTATCTTTTGTATGCACTTGTATAATGATCCATGGCATGGGGTTCTTTATTAAATGGTTTAATAATCATCTTATTAACATGTTTTAAAACATATATATTCTGCTGCGTTTTCATATAAACAAGATTATATGAGCTTTGATAAACTTGTTAAAACCCCTACAAGAAATCAGGATACTCAGCTTATTATGCGATAGACATGGAAGAAGGATATCTACATGATGGTGCTTATCGATGTTTTGTGTCTCAATTTGAGCCAAAATTGTAAGTGAAGCTTTAAACGATGAGGCATGGGTAGTGCGATGTAAGAAGAACTGCTTTAGTTCAAGATGTTAGGAGTATGGAATCTTGTGGACAGACCAAAAGGTGCAAAGGTGATTGGCACTAAAGGTCTTAAGTGTAAGAAAGATGACCAAGGGGTTATAATCAGGAACAAGGCTAGGCTTGTCATTAAAGGGTTTAGACAAGTCGAAGGCATTGACTACAATGAAGTGTTTGCACCTGTGGCAAGGATGGAAGCAATTCGTATCTTTTTTGCCTATGCATCCTACATGAAGATCAAAGTTTATCAATTGGATGTGAAAAGTGCATTCCTTCATGGGGAAATCCGTGAAACGGTGTACATCAGTCAACCCAAAGGATTTGAAGATCCTTATCATGGGGATAAAGTTTATAAACTGGACAAGGCTCTTTACAGGCTTCATCAAGCCCTCGCGCCTTGTATGAGAAACTCTCTACTCATCTGCTGAAACATGGTTTTCGTAGAGGAATTATTGACTAGACGTTGTTCATCAAAGATTAAGATGGTAATTTACTACTCGTACACATATATGTGGATGACATAATATTCAGTTCTAAAATGAAGCATTGTGTAAAGAATTTGAATAAGTGATGACAACCGAGTGTAAGATGAGTGCCATGGGAGCGATGAAGTTCTTTCTTGGGTTACAGGTGGATGAGACACCAAATGGAATTTTCCTGCATCAGTCCAAATATGTTCGTGATATCCTTAGTCGGTTTGTCATGGAGAATGCAACGGTTGTTGGGACTCCACTTGCCATGAACCACGATGTGGCGCCCGAGGGAAATGGTGAGCTGGTAGATGCCACTATGTACCGAGGAATGATTGGATCTCTCATGTATCACATAGCCTCTCATCTTGATATTATGTATGTCATGTGTCTCTGTTCTAGATATTAGGCTAAACCAAAAGTGAATCATGTAATTAAGGTAAAAATGATCTTTTGTTATCTGAAGGGTACTTCAACACTCGGGTTGTGGTCCTCATGATGATTACTTTGTGTTGTATAGTGACTCGGACTATGGTGGTTGCCAGATGAATTACAAGTCAACGTCAACGGGATGTCAGTTCTTTGGAAGACGCTTAGTCACTTGGTCATGTAAGAAGCAGACATGAGTTACTATGTCAACATGTGAAGCTGAATACGGTGCTGCTACAAGTTGCTGTTCACAAATCATTTGGATTCAACAGCAAATGTGAGACTACGGTTTGCAATTTTCTAGCACCCCAATCTTTGTTGATAATTCTGTTGTATTAAATATCACTTTATACGTGACAGTTTTTGAAGAACAATTAATTTATGTTAGTAAAATTAATATAGATTTTCAACACGCCGACCTCTACACAAAAACTTTCGACAAATTTATATCTTTTGGTGGTAAATGGCGTGAAAAAGAAAAGTGTTGTGATTCCAGAAGAGTCGTGTTCTTATCCGCCAAAAACAATTTTATTTTATTTTTGTATTTTTTTTAATTTTATTTTCCTGTCTTTTAAAATCTAAAAACACAAAAACATTTTCGGTTTTGTAATTTTATGGGGAAAATAGTTTAGTTTCAGCATTTAATTACTTAAAAAAACTAGGGCGGACAGATAAGTTGAAAGCAAAGAAATCAAATTTGTGATATTGATTAAAAAATTATGGAAAGTGATAGTACATAGAGAACTAGTTGTTTGGGACATCAAAAAGGATTTAAATGATCAAAATGCTATATCACATTACAAGTCTGAGATGTAAGCAAAATAAAGGAAAAACGATAGTAAACTAGTCTGCTACTGAGGTAACATAAAGAAAGTAGACCTAGGGTTGCTAGTTCAATATATGATGTGTTGGTAGATTCAACACAATAGACGAGTAGACTTCATCGGTGAATCAAATTAAAACTAATTTGTTCAACTTGCTGTGGGATCTCATCTTATCCCTTGTTAACACATCAACGCATTTCATAAGGGGTGATGAGCAAAATAAACAACAAATGTGTGCGGATGACCAGAAAAAATAAGCACAGCACTTGGAAAAACTATTAAGCACAATCAAGCTAATGACTAATGTTGTTGGTGCGTTATGTGCAAAAGAAAAAAAAATAATCTAACAAGAAGATAGGTTGTATGCCTCTCTACTATGCGATGACACTGACCTGAGGATAAGCATAACCTAAATATTCTAGAATTCATTGTTGTTTGCGCCTCTCTATTGTGCGATGGCACTGATTTGAGGCTTGGCATCTCTTTGAAAGCTCTTAGAATAGTTTCTTCTTGTCAAACACCTGTAGACCGCTCAAAACTCTCATGAAGAATGTTATTTACCATATAAGTGTGGGATCCACAAATGCTTGTTGAAATAATATAACCCAACTCATCACCAATGTGAGTAAAAAATCTGTGTATGGATTTAAGTGGACAAAATATATTAACAATCATGTGGCTACAACTCTCGTCAGTCAAAATCAGTGGGTGCATCATATAGCTCTAGTATAATTTCCTAAAAGTGGTATTGACTCCTAGAGAAATGAGAATCCAGTATCAAGATACATATAAAAGGGTCCTAAATGAATATGATATACCTATATGATTCCATTAAATCTTTCCAGATATGATAAAATTAAATTGAAGTTGTTCTGCTTAGGAGGAAAAATCAGTTAGATGATTTCTAAAAGGTTTCAATCCATCTCAAACCAAAAACACAAAAATATGCCTTGTTTTGTTTTATTTCAAGTTGTTTTCACTTTTTGTTGTCTTCTCTGCGTCAATGTTAGACTATATAACTAGATGAACTCTGTGAATCAAATATTAAAACGGTCACGTCTGAGGTGACCAATTGGCTCTAAACTAAAAGGATCACATCTCAGGTGATCAAATGATTTTCTATTAAAAGGATCACATCTGAGGTGATCAAATGATTCTCTGTTAAACAGGTCATGTTAGATGGATGATTATTTGTCATAATGTTATACATCAAAAGTTAAATTTGAGTGTATGAAAATGTATGAAGTCAAACTCATAAGTATGAGCCAACCATATGATTGAATCATAAGTATGAGCCAATCGCTGATTGAACCAGAAGGATGAGCCAGTCACACGATTGGACCACGTGTATGGGTCAACTATGCGATTGGGCACAAGAATGAACCAATCATACGAATGGATGAAGGAGTAGAAGTCAGTCGCACGACTGAACCTCAGTCACACGAATGAATCATGCGTATGGGTCCAGTCGCACGACAGAAACTTAAAATAGTATAAAAAGTGGGGTTAGTCAGTCGTATTCCTTTCCACGCTTCAAAACTCTCAAAAATCGCCAAATACATATACACTATGCCAAAAATTTGATTATTGTGATTACTCTCTCATTGTCATCCTAACTGATTTCTATTCATATTGAGGTACTTTGAGACTCAAATCGGGACACATGAATGGTAAATGGACCGCATAATAACCGAAAATGATTAAAATCAAGAACCGGGACAATACACTAAAATAGAACATTTAAATGGACATAAATGTTGACTTAAATGACACTAAGTGCTATTTCGAGTCTCTGCGAACCTAATGAATCTAAACATGAAATGATTGTAACGTTTTGACAAAGATTCACGGTTATGATGTCGAACAGAGCAAGATGCGAATAGACACTCCATATGAACCTCAGTCGCACGATTGACCCAGGCGCATGATTCAATCGCACTAGTGAATCAATTGGTGACTCAGTCGCATGACTGACTCAACTGCATGGCATACCATACGACTATGTTCAGTTGCAAGCTGAATCATACGACTGAACTCAATCGTATGGTTCAATCGCACGATTGAACCAGTTGATCAACATCAGCTAAAATTCATTTGTTATCTCTTATAAACAAATCTAATGTAAATGTTCCTTGTTTTGCAACAATATGGCCAAGAGATGGACTAGGAGCACTAAGCATAACATCTCTACTCATCTTGATGCTGCATCTCAGAATGCTTATGAGTTCACTGGGATTATTGCCTTCCTGCGTAGATCGAGGATCTATAAGGCCATATCTACTCCATGCACTCCATACCAATCTATTCAGCAGGCTTTCTAGGAAAGTGCCATAGTGGATAGCCCCACTGTATTAGGAGCTCTATATTCGGACAAAAGAATGACATCAGTGAAGAGGACCTAAGGAGAGTTTTGGATTTGGGGGAAGACGGAGTCCATCCAACCAAGTTGCATTCCATAACGATTCGTGGTTGCTTTTTGAGGATCAAGTACACCGGTGACATCAATGTCGGCGTACTGAACAAGAGCAACATGTGCCCCCAGTTCAAGTATCTGGCACATGTGATCCTCATGTTCATAGCCTCTAGACGTGGAGGATTCCATAAGATGTCTGACCAAATCCAGAATGCATACGTTGCACTGGTACTGAACCACCCATCTAGTTTCTCCCGCATGCTCTTGTCGTATCTTATAGAGAACATAGAGGCCAAAGGCAAGGAAGGATTTTGCATGTATCCAAGGTTCTTGCAGATGATCATAGACGAGAAGCTTCCTCTGCTGCCTAAGGAGAAGGATGATGCTATTATGTTAGAGGTGATGGATGACACCACTATGGGAAGGATGAAGGTGTACCGGGGAAGCAGGTGAAGCCCCCGGTCAGGACACTGTTTGGCCATCTGACCAACGAGAAATACGTGGTGCCCTCTCATAAGAAGTGGCGTCACGCTAACAGTGACTCAGATGTTGAGCCCATAGTGGTTCCTACTCATGAAGAAGATAATGATGATGACGACCTTGATGATGGACAAGTGGTAGAGATGCTTGCCCCAGTCAACTATGGGCCACTGACATGTCTACTTACCACCTCAATAGGTACTTCATCTACCCCTAGTGGATCTAAGTAAGCTGCTTTCCACCAGGATTTCTTGTTAGATGAAGAAGATCAGACTGATGATGAGCCTCTCACCAGGAGAGTCGGGAGCCGGGTTATGGCTATCAAGAAGGGGAAAGAGGTGGTTGGTGGACACCAAGCTGGGTCTAAGGGTGGTGACTGATGTCGCAGATTCAACATACACACCCGACCATCCGACTAGCTCAGGGGTAGCCCCTATAGCTAAAGGTTCCAAGAAGAAGAGGATGGCCCATCCCTATGGCAAGAAGGGTAAGAGATAGAGGATTACCTTGATCAGTTCTTCCACCACCGCAGCCACAGCCACACCACAGCCACTACCATAGCACAACCATTACCACAACCACTACCACCACTATTCCCCACACTACCACCTCTACTGCCATAGACACCCCCACCACCACTCATAAATTCACATCTACCACACCCACAGTACCTAAAACAACTCCACCACAATCCAGTTCCATTCCTACTCCCATCAACACCACATCCACCACTACACCCACTACTCACCAAGCAGGCACATCCACCCAATTCCCACCTACACATGGCTCGACTCTACCCTCTGTTAAGTTAGAGGAACAGTTTGCGAGCCTAAACAGTCTCGTGCTCAAGCTGCTAGCTACAGATGATCTAAGAGCCAACCAGATGAACTACCTGATGGTGGTCAATACCACCTAAGGCAAGCAGATTGCTCAGTTGACAGAAAAGAACGCTGCTCATAAGAGAGCGTTAGTTCGAGCTCAACCGCACTGAAGGCTCATAATGAGCTTGTGATGGCATCTGTCAAGAGGATTGAGGGGTTAGAGAAAAAGAACAAATAAACTGATGCTAAGGTTGAAGGGATCAAAAGGTGAGCCCCTAAAGATTAAAGATAATGGAGATGATGGTGGAGATGATGATGATGAGTTGACAAATGATGAATCAGAAGAAGATGATGATGATGATGAGGAAGCTCGAGGAAGTGGAAAGGGAAAAGGAGATAATAAGGATAAGGATGATGATCAAGAAGGTGATGCATCTACATCAGCTTCAAATAAAGCAGCACAGGAAAGGTGCTATAAAAGAGCCACATCCTCTGCACCTCTAGTTGAGGAGACAGGATCAAGGCAAAAGCGAAGCTCCACAGGCTAATGAATATGATGTTCTTTTCTTTCTGTAAGTCAAGACTCAACTAACTATGATTTTTTACTTGCAAGGGATTGTGAGAAGGTCTATGAGCTACACTCATGAGGAGGGAGAAATCATTCATAATCTGACCGATTAACAGCTCGCTGAAATGTTTAGACTAAATCCAAATGAGCTTGTCAAGGATGTTGCGGAAGTAGATGTTTTTGAGTGATGATGAGCTACAAGATGTGGATGAGATTGAGATTGAGGATGTCATGTTTGATCACTATCCTCAGTACACTGACCCTAAGGGAAATGTTATCCCTAACATAAGTGAAACTTTCGGTAGTGATACTTTTGTCAAGCTTGATGAGATAGAGAAGGAGAAAGCAGAGGACGAAAGTAAAGCCCAAGCTACATATGCTAAGGTTGATATAAAGAACGGAGAATAGGCAACTTGTTTATCTAAGATGAAGGCTCAACGTGCACCTCCAAAGCTAAATGCCTACACCAAACTTTATTGACAAAAGAACCAATAGAAAGTGTGCGGAAAAATCATCAATTGGGCCTCTTTTGAAGATTTGGATATCTATGCTATGAAAAGAGAGAAGGGGATTAAGTAGTTCAGATATCCATATGATCTGAAGACTCTTCTTAACACTGAGCTGAACAGATTGGCATGTTTAGACCTTTCATATGCTAACCCGAGGAAGATGCTAGGATCGTATGAGCAGTCGTTGAAGAAAGAATACCACACAAGATGGGTCAACTTCAAACATCAACAACCTAAGCAGTTCATTCATAAGACTGAAGTTGATCCTATAACTGGAAGACCTAAGGTGATGCTGAAGTGGAGTCACCCACATACAATGTCTATGATTCCTTTACGAATGATGCCTCAGGACTACACTCCACACTTCAAATGGTGGTATTATTACCGGAGGACGGGGGAAGCGGTCATAGTTCTAAACGAATATTGAGGCTATGAGGGTATTTGACCCAATGTGGCTTACCAACTTGTCTGCTGAAGATGTCTACACTCTATACAAGTGGCCACTGTTCGATGACACGCAAGATATTGTACAAGCTCTACAATTTCAACATGTTATATGGCTCTGTTTCGAGTTTGAGATCCACGCGGGAGTAACCAAAGAAGAGAAGTACAAGAAATTTGAAGAGCATGTGAAGAATGTTGGAAAATATGATAAACTAGGTCCAAGGGGGAGTTTGTTGATACAACATTTTCCTAATTTATCTTCTTAATGTAAAATCTTTCATTTCTTACACATGTGTAATGTAACTACTTAATGAAATATGATATGCTTTTGATGTTTATTTGTCTTTAAATATTTCATATTATTATTGTATTTGGTATAATTCATATGTATGAACATCTTATATGGGTTTGAGGTTGTTATACATAGTTCTGAATCAATATTGATTGAGAAATGTGTTCAACTAGTCGGGTGATTATTCACGCTAATGGACCATACGCACGAATAAATCATGATTATGGACGAGTCACACGACTAAACCAGAAGACTAGATCAATCGTATAATTGAGACATAAGATTGATTTAGTCGTGTGTATGAATCAACCGCATGAGTCAGTCGCACGACTGAACCATGCTAATGGTTCAATCTATGAATGAAAACTAAAACCTATAATACCACATAATTCATGGAAAAAATAGAGACTTTGAATATTCACAAACCCTATCCATCCAGAGCCACCTAAGTAGCCAATCCAACTTCATAATTCATTCTTGATCGATTTCTAATCAATTCTTAACGTTTGTTTCATCATTAGATCGATCAGGTTGTCGTTTTCACTGATTGGATCTCCAATCAAATAGGATTCTGCACTATTTGATCTGGTCTCATGCAAAATCCATTAGTATTCCATACGAAAGTGGTCCTATTACTATTTTTGGTGCAACCCATAAAGGACTTCGGAAGCTAAGTATGGACTTTCGAAGAAAATGGAGTTCTTCCAAAGACAAAGTGCAAGAACATCTTCCAAAGCAAAAGCTCCACCTTCCAAAGACAAAGTCTTCTCTTCTGAAGTTCAAGACTTAGAAGAATTCAAAGACCATGACTTCCAAAGAAGAAGTCCTCAAGCCACGGAGGAAGCAACCTCTTTTGAAGTATAAGAAGCTTCGGAAGAACTTGTTCTTCCAAAGCCAATTAACCTTCGGAAGATGCGGCTATGGACAAGTGCACATAAGTATTGTTCTCTGACACTCCGCTACAGACCTCTAATACTGCATGGCATTTTCCCAAAAGGCCATGTAGTTGACGATACTTTATTCCACTGTTCACCTTTGTTTGTTAGTATAGTTGCTAATTTTATTTGGTTACAAAAGGTAAGTCATGGACATGTCATGACTACCATATTGTAGGTAAGACATTATCTAAAATACCTTAACTATAGCTTTATAGCATCTGCTTTAATTATAAGATTCTAGCTGGTATCAAAGTATAACCAACTGTAGGTGATAATATATATAGTTTCTTATTGTAACTCTTGTCTTATGCTTGTATGAGTCTTGTAAACATTGAGTTTAGAAGTAATATGTACAAGAACCTTGAAAATTATTCTTTTGTGTTCTTAAGTTACTTAGTATATTATAATCAGTTATTCGAGTGATTTTGCTTCCTCATAATAGTGTGAGTACAAGTGAGTTTGAGAGAAAACCAAATGTTTAGTGACATATATCGATCCTGCAGATTGCAATGTGCACAATCCTTTCAGAATGTCCAAAATGGATTCCTCTGATTCTTTATGAATCATCTTTATCTATTTCTTTATGAAATGGAATTAGAGTTTACCTAATCATTTTTCCATGGTGGTTTTCTTGGAGATTATCAAATAGTTTAACCATGATGATTCTCTCATTGCCCTAACAATGAGATCTACTTATACATATATGCCAGGTTTTTAAGTTGAGTAAAAGTGCTTGCTTGCATACCTTGATAAGGGTTGGACTCTCTAAGTGTGGGTTACATAATGTCATATCTAATCGAACCTTAATCAATCGTTAGATCTAGTGGTCCCCTTTGTTCGGAAACACTGCCCGAACACACTTGATCGGGATTTAATCATTGTTTATGTCTATCCAAAATTTTTTTGTTTCATGTGCTGATTTTTATTTGATATGATCTCACTACAGGCATGTGATTCATTAAGTATATAGTAGAGTTTTATTTAGCTTTATTTTGATTTCGCATGATTTTTTATGTCCAGGCATGTCGATAATAACTGGTTTGTCATTATATTTCATCAATCAAATAATCTTCTATGTTTGTAAACTTAAAAGTTTAGGGGGAGAAGAGATTGAAAAGGAATATCAAAATAAATGTATGGATGAAAGGATGATGCTAAAAGTTTACAAACATGTTTGTGTTTGATATGATTCAAAAATGAACCTAAAAAGATTTCAGATTTAGTTAAAAGTGGAAAAGCTTCTTGCAAATAAAAATAAGAAATTGAGATAATTTGTAATTTTTGAAATCTTTCAAAATTTAAGACTAAAATCAGAGGAAATTATTTGAGAAATAAAAAGTAAAATTTGTGTGACAAATAGATTTTTAAATGTTAAAAGTCAAAAAGTCAAACTTTGACCAAAGGATGAAATTTCATGATGAACGGTGATAATATTCCGAATTAGGGTTTGAATGAATTTTATGAAAAATTTCCAAGTGTTACAAGTATTGAAAGTTCCTCATATGCCTAAACAGGGGTCACAAGTCCATTTTAGGAGTATGATGAATTTTCAGATTTTTGTTCAAGTGTTGGGCGTTTTGGTTCCAACTCATGCACCTAAACAGTTGTCATAAGTCTGAAAAATTTAGTTAAGTGTTGGGCGTTACAAATTAATCTCATGCGTGTGAACAGTACTAGATGTCCCATGTTGAAAATATTCCAAGTGTAGATAGTTTGAAAGTCCATGCGCCTAAACAGTCTCACACGAACTGAGGGTTCATGAAATTGTCCAAGTGTTAAGCGTTTCAGGCTAGGTAATGCGCCTCAACAATGCTCATTTGTCTAAAATAGTGCTCATGCGCATGAACAGTGTCCATGGGCCTAAGACTTTTTGATGAAACCTGACCAAGTGAGCTCATGCGTCTCAACAGTGCACCTTCACAGTGGTCATGCGCCTATATGTTTTTACACTTGTATAAATTCTAAACTTGATAGAATTTCATTTTCATTCATTTGTTCACGCACTTAACCTCTTTGTTATTCATACGCACCTGACAAACTTCATTGTTAATGTTTAGTCTGATTTCCTAAAATCTTTGTGATATTTAGGTATAATCTTTGATTCTAAACATCATGTTGAGTTCAAATCATCAAATCACTAAATACTAAATACACATTTGAATGGGCGTTTGAATGCTATTCGAGCGTTCAAACCCTAAAGATTTGAGAAATATGAAATTGACAGATTAAATGTGGTAAAATGTTAAAAATTGACCCTAATTTTTTTATAACTCTTATTTTCGACCAGATTGACATCATCAAAACTCAATTTCATCATAAATTTTTTTGATGATCATGGTGTTCATCAGTCAAATATAATTAAAAAAATTAACAATTGAACTAAATCGATAAATTGGATTTAAAAAAATTCAATTGTTAATCATCAAAATTATTTTAATATTCATAAATCTAAAAGATGCAAATGACTTAGTGATTATAAATTTCAATAACTTGACTTTGTCTATGACAGTTGTTGGGTTTGTTGGACCATATCAAAGTAGTTTAACCATTTAAACATGAAAATGCAGTGGATTAAAACCTTAATATTATCATTTGTAATCTAAAAATTAAGGCTCATATCATGACAACAACAAACCCAAGAACATAAGGATCATTTTTATGTGTATGAACTTGCTATCAACAAGAAGTAACAACCAAAAACAAACCATGGAACTACCTTCCAAAAGCTACTGAAAACCGGGATTTAGATGAAGAGAATGATGTTGTTGAAAAGCCAAAACACCAAGGAAAGGTGTCCTCAAGTACCCACAAGCATCAAGCAAACACCTTGTTGCTAGGATTTGAGCACCAAAAACCAAAAGAAAAGGCTGCTGGAACACCTTCCAGCCGAGAATCTCTTCAAGAAAAGGAGAGAACCTTTTGTTCTTGTGGTCCTTGCATGTGAGAGAGAGAAGAAGATGGAGTGTGTGTGTAGTTAGGTGTGTTCTTGTTCCAAGACTTCAAACTCAAACCAAAAAGGGGCAACCAAGCCAAGGGGCGGCTGAAATACCCTTTTAATTGGGTTCCCCCCCCCCCTAAAAAAAAACTTAAACACCCAATTTCACAAGTTAACTAGTCACTAATTTGAGTTATATATAATTAACCTTTTAATTGTATAACTCACACACACTGCTATATTATATGATGTTATTTAACTAACTTAAATAACATTACAAACAATATCTATAAACAAAATATCCCTATAAATTGTTCAATCGCATATGCAATTTATATAGAAAACCCATTTTCTAAATTGGTGTATTTATTAATTGCATGATCATATCATCAATTAAATATATTATTTGGTGTTTGCTAAGCTTGTTATTAGATACGACCCGACTTGGATCATAACGTACTAACCACATCAATGTTCTATGTGTCTTGGGCATAAAGAATCCAACAATCTGTCACTTGCAAAAGATTCATAGAGGATTGATGCAAGCAGTAAACACCACCTAACAACAGTTTACTACCCTTAATACGCATGACTGAAAGCCATTCAATAACATCATCCCCTTCAAGTATCCAACGTTAAATGATTTAGGTGAATCAATCATTAATACTTTTGTTAAAGATGTCATGTTAAATTAAAGGACAGAGAATGATCATTCCTTGTTGATTTAACTTAATCAAGCCATAGACATCTTGCTCTCAACGAATAAGATGAACAAATTCCATCTTTACTAAATACGTTTTTCACAATCACCTCGTGTCACACCTGAACATAGCCTTATGTACTGCCCGTTATTTTAGAGTAGTGAAGAACTAGCTCAAGGTATAACATTTGGTGAATATCAAAACCCAATATGTATCTCAGGTTGGAGGATACCAAACGATATTCGCCTTTACTCAAAATTTACTTATGATCAATCTAGAAGATTCGATGTAGTAAAATTGAGATGCGGGTCAGTCCAATATTTGTATCCCACAAATATCTATGAACTTTGGCGGCAACCAATTGCGCTATATCATTCCTTATGAATATCCACCAATCGATGTTCATAATAGTCTTACGTTCATATTTGTTCCCACAAACATGACCGACTATGGACATTTAGAATAATAAACATATTCATCGATGTATACATGCTAAAATGAATATAACTCAAAATATGAAATAGTGAATTTTCGCTCAATGTGCCTAGCCTTTTGAAGTGCACACGGTACCTTGATTTATGCAATCGTACCCTCCTAATAACAAAAGGATTTCTAGGGGTCTTGAATGGTAGAGACCACCCTAGGTAGGCGATAAATTTCTTTATCCATGCAGCTTCTTGAGCTGCTAATGATACGGCTATGTATTCGGATTTTGTAGTGGACAATGCTACCCATTCATAATGAAAACATACCCCGATTGTGATCGAGAATCATCTCGAACGGTTTGGAAACTCGCATCCTTGTAACCTTTTACAACGAGTTCCTCTTCATCAGATCCGTATATTAGAAACATTTCCTTAGCCCTCCTAAGGTATTTCAATATACTTTTAACAGCCATCTAATGGCTATTACCTGGATTCTGCTGATATATGCTTGTCATGATTAACGCGCATGACACGTGCGATCTAGTTCATATCATCTCATACATGATGGATCCTATAGCAGATGCATATGGATGTCCTTCATTCGATCTTGCTCATCCTTTGAGATTGGACATGGAGATGTACTCAATAGCATCCGTCTTTGAATAGGTACCATACCTTTCTCAGAATTTCTCCATCTTGAACCTTTTCAAGACTTCATTAATATATGCACTTTGATTTAAAACTATCAACTGCCTCGATCTATCCCTATAGATCTTTATTCCGAAATATAGGCGGCTTCATCGAGATTTTATGGAAAAACAACTTCCAAGCCAGGTTTTAACACCTTCCATGGTTGAAATATCATTTCCAAAAAGTAGTATGTCATCAACATACAATACTAAGAATGTTATTATTCTCCCACTAGCCTTCGTATATACACAAGCCTCGTCAGCATTCTTGATGAAACCAAATTTGTTGATATGTTTATCAAAATGTGGATTCCAACTTCTCGATGCTTGTTTCAATCCATAGATTGACCTCTTTAACTTGCATACCTTTTAGGATGTTGTGGACCGACAAAACCATCAAGCTAAACTATATGGACAGTCTCTTCGAGATGTCCATTAAGAAAAACGGTTTTGACATCTATTTGCCAAATCTTATAGTCATAATATGTAGTTATGGCAAATAATATCCTAATTGACTTTAGAATTGCCACAGGCGAGAAAGCTTCATCATAATCAACCATTTGAGTTTGAGTGAAACCTTTTGCTACAAGTCTTGCTTTGTAAGTATCCAAGTTTCCATGTATACCCATTTTCTTCTCGAAACCCACTTGCATCCAATAGGTTTGGAGTTAAGTGGAGGGTCAACCAATTCCCAAACTTGATTGTCATACATGGATTGCATCTCAACGTTCATGGCTTCAAGCTATTTGTCACAATCCGAATTGGACACTGCTTCATGGTATGTAGTTGGCTCATCGGAGTCAACCACATAGCATCCATCATGAAAAATCCATATCTTTTAGGTGGAATGCTAACTCTACCAGATGTAGGAATGATTTGTGTGTATTGATCAACCTCTTGGTCATCATCAACAACCACTTCTCCTCTCAGACACACCATTATGTTGTGGTGTTCCAGGGGGAGTAAGTTGTGAGAAGATCCCAATACTTCTTAGATGGTACTGAAAATCATCACTGAGGTATTCACCTCCTCTATTTGAATGGAGACCTTTGATAGTTTTATTGAGTTGGTTTTCTACTTCATTCTTGAAGTTTTTGAGCATTTCAAAAGCTTCATGTTTGTGTATCATCGTGTACACATAACCATAGCGACTATAATCGTCGGTAAAGGTAATGAAGTATTTTTCACCATTTCTAGTCATTGTCTTAAAAGAACCACATACATCCAAGTGTATGATTCCCAATAAGTCTTTTGCCATCTCGTTAGTAACACTAAAGGGTGACTTGGTCATCTTACCTTGTAAACAAGATTCACATTTATTAAATGAAACATTTTCATTTGTTTTCAAAAGACCATTCTTTTAAGGTGTTTGAATCCGATTCTGTTTATGTGACCAAGATGACAAAGCCAAAGATAAGAATCACTTAAACCTATTTTAAATTTCTTGGTGCTTGTTTGGTGTAATGAGCTATTATAGGATGAATCATTATGAACCAATTCATAGATTCCATTAAAAGACATAGCCTTGAAATAAAATACATCATCCATACAAACATAAATACCATTGTTAACAAACTTTAATTCATAACCACATTGTTTTAAAAGGGAAATCAAAATTATGTTCTTAAGAATAACTTCCAAACCATTTGAAAGTTTCAAAATATTGTCTCTTTGGGCTTCGATATCAACTTTTGCTATGTTGCCCATGTAGAGACTTGTGTCTCCCTTCTTGAAGTGCTTATTTCTTTTGAACCCCTGCAACAAATTGCATATGTGAGTTCCAAATCCGGTATCCAATACCCATGTGTTTGAAGAAATAACATTTAAACCAATGGTAATTCAGAAAGTTGCACTCGAGGTTTGCTGAACATCCCTCTTGTTTCTCAACTCTTTGAGATAGGTTGGACAATTCATTTTCCAATGTCCTATCTCTCCACACTCAAAGCATGGATCCTTCTCCATTACCTTAGGCTTCTTAAGCTTAGGTTTTGGAGGTTCCGCTTTAGCCTTTCCTTTCCCCTTTCCTTTGATGCACCTCTTTCCTTTGACAACATTTGCCTTGGGACCCGGAACGGCCTTTTCTTATTGCCTTCCTCATTGATCAAGAGAACAGGTAGAACCGTTCTACCCATCCCTGCCTTGGCTGTTTTGAGCATTGCATGAAGCTCACCAATGCTCTTGTCCCATCCATTCATATTGTAATTCATTATGAACGTCTCAAACCTTTTGGTTAGGCCATTAAGGATCAAATCCATGGCCATCTCCTTTCAGATGGGACAATTAAGCCGCTCGAGGCGATCAACGTGGCTTTTCATCTTAAGAACATAAGATGATACCGATTGGGTTTCTTCCATGCGACATGCATGAAGTGCTCGAACCGTTTCGAAGCGCTCTACCCTAGCTTGTTGAAGGAACATTTCCTTCAACTGGGTAATTATTTCATATGCCCCAAGATGCTCCAAATCCTTTTGGAGTTCAGGAATCATAGTTCCCAACATGAGGTAGGAAACCTGCATGGAATCCTCAGTGTATTGAAGCCAATCATTATAGGCCTCAACATCCTCGGGTCGGGTTGGTCAGGAATAGGATCATCAAGGACATAGGCCCTTTTCTCTTGCTTGAGAACAATTCTCAAGTTTCGATACCAGTCCATAAAGTTATTATGGTTAAGACGATCCCTTTCTATGATGGTTCTCAGTGATATGGTAGGGACGGTCGGGGTGGTAGCATTATTGTTTGCGACCATTTCTACAAAATTACAAAGTTCATTTTAGTATTCCTGAAAAATTGCATTTTAATGATTAATACCCTTTACACGTCTCATAGACAATTAATAATTAAAATCTAGAATCCAATGTTACATTTAAATGATGGTTAGGTGACCTTTATCCTATTATTTAAGTTAACAAGGTAGTCAACATTTGACCCTATACACATGGTTTCCAATTCAAGTTGTCCTACTTACACACACGTGTGAGTTTACACATACAAGTGCTTAGGTGAAATTTATCCCACAAGTATGTTAAGCCCACCTCAAACACACAAGTTCCCTAAAAGTGGTTAGGTGACCTTTATCCCACAAGTAGTTTTCAAGTGATTTGAGTGTGGTGTAAAAGGATGGTGTTAAACTTGTTTCCAAAGGGATTTAAGTTTCCATTAATTCAAGTTATGAAAACTCTATGTACCTTGTATTCGCATGCTTTCAAATACATGGTACCCTATGGTTCCATTTTTAATAAAACCTCTTTTATTTTGAAATCATTAATCCTTTTAATAACCTTTTATTAGTCACTTAATGATTAGGAACCAAAAAATTCAGCTTGTTATGATAATTTATTTAGATTGTTAAGCATATCCACATATCAAACAATCAACATAAAATGAATAATCAAACAAGCATATATAAAACAACCACATGTGCATAACCATAGCCACTATGTTGACAACACTTGTTTGCCATCACAAGTGTTGTCATTTGGTCTTTCCTAAGGGTTGAACACAACACAAAAGATGAGATCTCCAAAGACCCCCATTTGAACTTGCATCCAAATGCTTCAAGTCCTTCTCTTTGTGTCTTCCTTTTATGCTTCCATCTTGTGCATCTTCTATTACAAAATTTATATCCTAATACAAATATTCTAATAAAAGAAAACACACTTAATCTATCTATTACATTGCCATTGAGTGAATAAGTAAATTACATCCAAATACAAACACAAAAGAATAATATTACAACCCATTATGAATGAAATCAACCAAAACAAACATCCATTCAAAACCAAATCAACACAAGGTCAAGGCTAGTTTATGCACCAATATGAATGATCATATACAACATACAAGAACCAAATAATTCCCCATATGACCCTAAAATTTCAGCCAACATAAACCAAGAATTTAGGGTGTTTTGTCCAAACAAACACAATCAACCATTTGATATCTTTCTTTCATGGTTTAATCACAAGCATGTTAGATATAACCTTGAAAGGTTGGGGATTTATAACATCACCAAAAAACAGCCCCTATAAGGTTTGTTAAAGCCCCGTAAAACCAATTTTACAACGACAAATGAAACTAGTCATCCACATATCCGGCTCTAGATGCCAATGTTGGTTTGTTGGACCATATCAAAGTAGTTTAACCATTTAAACATGAAAACGCAGCGGACTAAAACCTTAATATTATCATTTGTAAACTGAAAATTAAGGCACATATCATGACAACAACAAACCCAAGAACATAAGAATCATTTTTATGTGTATGAACTAGCTATCAGCAAGAAGTAACAACCAAAAACAAACCATGGAACTACCTTCCAAAAGCTGCTGAAAACTGGGATTTAGATGAAGAGAATGATGTTGTTGAAAAGCCAAAACATCAAGGAAAGGTGTCCTCAAGCATCCATACCCACAAGCATCAAGCAAACACCTTGTTGCTAGGATTTGAGCACAAAAAACCAAAAGAAGAGGCTGCTGGAACACCTTCCAGCCAAGAATCTCTTCAAGAAAAGGAGAGAGCCTTTTTTTCTTGTGGTCCTTGCATGTGAGAGAGAAGAAGAAGATGGAGTGTGTGTGTAGTTAAGTGTGTTCTTGTTCCAAGACTTCAAAATGAAACAAAAAAGGGGGCAACCATGCCAAGGGGGGCCGAAATACCCTTTTAATTGGGTTTTTCCCCCCAAAACTTAAACATCCAATTTCATAAGTTAACTAGTCACTCATTTGAGTTTTATATAATTAACCTTTTAATTTTATAACTCACACACACTCCTATATTATTTGATGTTATTTAACTAACTTAAATAACATTACAAATAGTATCTATGAACAAAATATCCCTATAAATTGTTCAAACTCATATGCAACTTATATAGAAAACCCATTTTCTAAATTGGTGTATTTATTTAAATGCATGATCATATCATCAATTAAATATATTATTTGGTGTTTGCTAAGCTTTTTATGGGTATGACCCGACTTGGATCATAACATACTAACCGCATCAATGTTCTATGTGTCTTGGGCATAAAGAATCCAACAACAGTAAGTGTTCAAACACTAAGAAATTTTCGAATAAAAAATTGATCAAGTTTTAAAAAATTTGATATCTATTAAGTAAAATTGAAAATTAATTACTCTGCATTAATTGTTACATTTTACATGATATTAATCTCAAAATATTAATTAATTAAATATCCAATGCATTTGAGTGATTGAGTGTATAAAACACTTAGAAAAATTTCTAAGTGTTATTGGATAAAAAATTGATAAATCATAATGAGATTTACATCAGTGTAATACATTCATTCTTACACTTTATTTCATTTGTAATTAATAGATGGCAGAGCTAAAGTTTGAACCAAAGCATAACATGACAGCTTTTCTTGATGAAGATGTTAGAGATGCAACTAGATATGAAGAAGTTATTTTATTTTGGCTAAGAACAAGATATGTTTATACCACGTGTGCAAGACCAATTATATATGCACGTCTTATTAAGAAGTTCCGGAGAACAGCTAAGATAGAAATAGATGAACAAGGAAAGAAAAGGTTGAGAGGTTTTGTCCCTGAAGATAGGATGATTGAAGTGTCTGAGCAGTCAAATAGAGATGCTCTTAGACTTGGTGAAAATGATGCTCAAGATTTGTTTGATTTTACTTTCAATGAATGTAGAGAGACATTCATAATGATGGGTCATCCAGACAATTTTCCTAAAAAGCAATTTTTTAGAGCAAGAGTGTATAATCACTCGAAACTTCTATGCTACATATTCTAACATTGTATGTCAAAAGAAGTGTTGGCTGGAATTCATTTCGTGTTGATATTGCTTCTCCAATAGTTGCATTAGCCACTAATAGAAGATTTAATATGTCTAAATAGATCATGAATGGATTTATTTTCAACTTGGAGAAAGGGAAAAGGAACAAGTACTTGATGTATCCTAGGTTCCTTCATATGATAATTAATGAAGAATACCCAGACTTTCATGTCAATGGTTGTTATCCTAGGTTGAACACTTGAATCAAAAATTATGAAGATTTATAGATCAAACAATGATAAACACAATCAAACCCCTTTGATCTTCAATTAGATTTCAAAATATGTTTACAAGTAATCTCCTAATCTCTGGGACATGCAACCATTAACAAAACCTAATTAAAATTAACCTATTTATAGTGTAGACTTATATTCACTAATTGCACTTAACCCCCTAGACTTGGGCAAATTAATGGAAATTACATATCAAACATAAAAATGACTAAAACATATATTAAATATATTTTGTTGACATAAAATATATTTATTACAATAAAACTCCTAGTCATCTAAAGCATTAGTGTCTCGTCTTGGTTCATCGTCTCGAGGAGCAAAATGTTCCAACTCTAGGAGCAAATAGTGTGGAATACTAACTGATATACGTGTATACCGAATCAAATAGTAACTGATATATGTGTATACCAAATCAAATAGTGCGGAATCCTGTATATTGAACGAATTAGGATCGTGTTAGGATCGTGCAGAATCCTGATATACATGCAACCATTAACAAACTTGTTAGGATCGTGTATTGAACAAAATACTAACTCATATACGTGTATACCGAATCAAATAGTGCAGAATCCTATTTGATTGGTGATCCAATCAGTGAGAACGCACGTAGAAACAATTATGGATTGAATCTAAACGTTAAGAATGATCGGAAATCGATCTAGTGTGATCTATGAACTTGGAACAGGTTCTTAGAGGTCTCTGGATGGCTAGGGTACGATCTAGTACGTAGGTATTCGAAGTGTTATGTTTTTCCATTTTAAGTGGTATTTATAGGTTAGGGTTTCTCATTCAGGCAACTAAACCATTAGAATGGTTAAGTCTTGCAATTGAGTAATGCGGTTGATCCATTCGCATAACTGAGTGTTCTGTCGTGCGACTGAGTCAATCTCATGTTACAATCATGCGACTGATCCAGTCTCCTGGTTCAGTCGTGCGACTGGTTCATTAGCATGAAATTGTTCATGCGTATGGTCCATTAGCATGGGCCAATCACATGAGAACTTCATATGATTAAGTTTGAATATGTTTCACAATCATTTTTTGACTTAGATCAATTCAAACAACCACAAACCTATATAGTTAGTTCAATAAATGTTATTACATACTAAACAATGAAATATTCAACATTTTAAGCATAACCACACATTGTATTTCATTAAGTACCCATTCAATTACATATGTGTAAGACAATAAAGACATTTTACATTAAGTTCAGAAACTAGGTGCACATGTATCTACAAACACCCCCTTGAACCTAGTTTCATCTACTGTCTTACATTCTTCATAAGCTCCTCATACTTCTTGTACTTCTCCTCTCTTGTGACTCCTGCAAGTATTTCAAAAGCAAAGCAGAGTGTTATCATATTCTTGAATTGGAGAGCTTGTACAATATCCTGTGAATCATAGAACAGTGGCCACTTGTATAAGGTGTAAACATCATCAGATGACAAGTTAGTAAGCCACATGGGATCAAAAACCCTCATGGTTTCCATAATATAATTTCTGTTCAACACTATGACTGCATCGCCTGTTCTCCAATCATAGTATCACCACTTGAAGGAGTGAAGTCATGTGGCATTTCTCGTAGAGGGATTCTAGACATCGTGCGTGGAGGACTCCACTTTAGTACTATTTTAGGCTTCCCAGTTATGGCATCAACTTCAGATCTCCTGATATACCTTGTTGGTTGTTGAGACTTGAAGTTGACCCACCAGGTGTGGTACTCTCTCTTTAACGCTGTTTCAAACCAGCCTGACATCTTACGAGGGTCAGCATATAGCAATTTCAATTTTGCTAGCTGATTAAGCTCAAAACCTGGAAGAGTCTTTAGATCGTGTGGGAATCTAAAGTACTCAGTCCCCTTCTCTCCTTTTAACAGCGTAAACGTTCAGATCTTCAAAATAGGCCCACGATATAATTTTTCCTGACACTTTTTGATGCTTCTTCACTTTATAGAGTTTGGTGTAGACGTTTGATGTTAGCATATTGTGCTGGGCTCTAACTTCTACAAAACATGCTGTCAATTCAGCCTTTTTGATATTTACGTTGACGTTTGAGGCTTGGGCCTTGTCTTCCTTCTTTCCAGACTCTTGCTCAATTTTATCTAGAGTTTTAAAAGTTTCACTAATAAGGGACTCACCTAGATTGGGGACTACATTTCCTTCCTTGTTAGCGTACTCGGGATAATGTTGAGTAGTGACATCTTCAATCTCTAATTCATGAACATTCTTAAGCTCATCGTCACTATCAATGTCCACCGTAGGAGCATCCTTCACTACCACGTCAGATTCAGTATGAACATCTCAGCAAGCTACTGATCAGTAAGGTTGTGGATGATTTCTCCTTCTTTAGGAGTGTAACTCACAGACCTCCTGATTATCCCTTGCAGATCAAGTATCATTGTAGTTGAGACTTGATCTGTTAAAGGGGAGCAATATCATATTCATCTTGCTGAGATGTGTGATCTGCTTGATATAAAAATATAAGCACAGCATACATCAGTCAATAATGAAAACAGAAACACATTAACAAAATATAAACTTTATGTACATTAATTTGATACAATATTCAAATACACATGATTTTAAATAACTTAAGCAACTATGCATTACTCTTGTCTTGAATCATGTGTGCCTTTGCTGACGGGGTTGATGTAGAGGCACCTTTGTCTTGAGCTTTCTTTGTCCTCCTTTCACTTGTTGATGTGGCTGTAGCAGATGTATCTCCTTCTCCTTGATCATCACCATCATCATCATCACTGTCATCATCATCACCATCATCTCCACCTCCTTCTCTAATCTTTAGTGGCTCATCCTTCGAGCCCTTAAGCTTGAGCATGATTGTCTTGTTAGTAGCCTCCAACTCCTCTATCCTCTTTGTTAAATAGACATTTTACTCCTGGAGTTGGGACATCTCTAGGCTCTAAAGTGCCATCTGTTGTGCCTGCAGCTCAATCAGCTGCGCCTGCTGAGATATCTGTTGAGATTGTGTAGCAGTAAGCTCTACTAACTGACGAATCTGGTCAGTCTTCTTGTCATCGGCTTCTAACAGCTTTAGCACCATATGGTTTAGTGCTGAGAGCTGTTCCTCTACCCCGCTGGGAGGTAGAGATGATCCAGATGGAAATGAGGGGTAAGATGATCATCTTGCTTGGTGGCTAGAGGTGCTGGTGGTGGCAGTTGTGAAGATTAGGGGTGGTATAGATGTGGGTGGTGCTGGATAGGCTGTAGTGGTGGTGTTTGGATGTGGGTAAGTGGTGTAGTTGGTGTGGTAGTGGTGTGTGAGGTAGTAGAGGTGGTGGCAGGTGGTGTGGTAGCAGTGGTAGTGGTAGTGGTAGTGGTGGAAGGTGTGACTGAGGTAGTGGTTGTGGTGGTGGATGAGGTCAGGGTGAACTTCAATCTCTTCCCCTTCTTGCCGTGGGGTTGTGCCATTCTCTTCTCTCTTGAGCCTCGAGGCACAGAGGCTCCCCTTTGACTGTTGGGCGGTTCGGGGCATATGTGGGATCTGAATCAACAGTAGCATCCCCGGACTCCCCTGGGTGTCCACCAACCGCCCTCAAACCTCTCTCTGTGGCAACCACCCGGCTGCCCACAGTCCTCGTGAGAGGCTACTCATCACTCTCCACTTCCTCATCTGGAGGACAAAAGTCCTGGTGAAAGCTTACAGTGGTGGCATCTGTCGGAGGTGGAGATGTAACATGAGTAATGGGGCCTCTAGTAGAAGCAGGCCCAGCGTCTCCGCCGGTGTCACCGTCATCGCCGGAGTCGTCTCATGGAAGAGCAATTTGCTCAACATCTAAGTCACTCTCCTCATGGCGCCACTTTTGCCTACCTGGCGCCACGTAATCAGCCTTGACCAGATGCGCGAAGAGTCTTTTCACATGGGGGCTTGACTTGCTTCTCCCTATAGACCTTCATGCGACCCAAGGTCGTGTCATCCATAATCTCCAGTGACATAGCATCGTGGCTCTCCTTGGGCAAGGCAGGCAGCTTCCCATCAATAATCATTGTAAGAACCTTGGATACATGCAGAAACCCTGCTTGCCCTTGGCCTCAAGGTTCTCTATGAGGTAGGCAAATATCATACTTGAGAAACTGAAGGGGTGGTTGAGTACGAGTGCCATGTAGGCATTCTAGATCTGGTCTGAGAGGTCATTAAACCCACCCCTCCTCGACGCCAAGCCCTTTAGTATAACATGTTCCAAGTACTTAAACTGGGGACAAGGTTGCTTTTGTTCAGCACACCTGCATTTATGTCTCCAACGGACTTCATCCTAAGGAAGCACCCTCTAACTGTCAAAGGGTGTAGCCGAGTTGGGCGATCTACATCATCACCCAAATCGAGTACACCTTGGATATCAGCTGCAGTCACCTTGATAGCATGCCCAAAAATGGAACTCTCAATGTTGTAGGGCTCTTGTGAACGATTAACCAATTCCCTTCCCAAAAGGCCTGATGTATAAATCGATAGGGAGTGCATGGTGTGGAAATAACTCTATGAATTCGGGATCTCTTGAGGAATGCAATGATCCCCGCAAACTCGGCACCATTCCGAGATATAGCATCCAAATGGGCACAAATGTTGTGCTTTGGATTGATGGACCACCTGTCAGCCATAGATCTGTAATACAAGACACATAGACATTAGATCACCACATAACAGAAATCATTTCAAGTTAACCTGTTTGAAATTAGTCTGGTTCAATCATGCGATTGAACCATACGATTGAATTCAGTCGGTTGACCTAACAGGCGACTGAATACAGTCGGGTGACTGAACATGCGACTGACTTCAATCGGGCGACTGAACCTGCAATTGGTTCAGTCGGCCGACTGAGCTCATTTGTGTCATTCATTCGACCGACTGAGTCATTCGACCAGCTCAGTCATGCGATTGAAGTTCATCCTGGTGTCCAGTCGCATGACCCACTGTTCATTCAACTGAAATTCGAATTTGGACCAAATCTTAAAATTAGATGTCGTGTTTTGGTTCATTAGGCTCGCAATTAACCTACTAATCATCTAATAATCTAGATATTAACATTTTACTTAGATTAGTTTGGTTATTTGTCCAATTTCAGTCTTAGTTCTTGTTAGGGCGGAATCTTGTTATTTAGGGCTCAAATCGACAGAGTTTTTGTTAAAGAGGACCACATTATACCTGTAAAATCAACAGAGATCGTTAGAATGTTACAAGATGAACGTAATTTGGGTCTAAGCAAGTTTCGGTAGAGTAACGGTTGGCTGTGCGATTTAGGGTGAATGAGGGTGATGAGTTTATGCGATCGACTATGGCCCTATTTATACTGAATCTAATTTCAATCGGGTGAATGGACCTATTCGCTCTGTTCATTCGGGCGATTGGACCTCAATCGTACGATTGGTTCAGTCGATCACATTCAGTCGGCTGACTGGATTTTAGTCGGGCGACTGACCCATTCAGTTAATTCCATATGGGCGACTAGCTCAATCTTGTAAGCCAATCATTTGAATGGTTCATACTCATGCTCCATTCGGTTGTCTAGAGCATAAGTATGGTCCAATCGTATGATTGATCCATACTTAAACGTTATGAGCATTCGATCATCTCAGACATAATCCTTTTAACTTCAAAAATTTTGATTACCTCAGACGTGATCCTTTTAAAACAACTTTTCACCTCAGACGTGACTCATTTTACATTTGAAAGCACGTGTAGTCACCTCAGACGTGACCCTTTCAAGTTGATTAAATCCCCGATTGAGTTCCATGGCATTGTCTGATGTTTCACAAACTAAATTGACGATACTTCAACAAAATAAAAGAACTAAAACGGAAATACAACACTAAAACTTGTTTTTGTGGTTTTGTGAGTGGGGTGAATCCTAAGATTGAAATCTAATAGATTCATTTTCTGAAAAAACAGCTTCAATTCATTTTGACCATAAAGGGACCGATTCAATTTGGAATCATACAGGTAAGTCAAATCATTGAGGAGATGTTATCAAAACCTTTTAATGCTTGAATCTGTTCTATCATCTAGAGTCGTTAGCAAGTTTAGGAAATCATACTAGTACTATTAGATCCCAACATTAATTTGGACTTTCAAGAATTGTAGCCATGATGATTGTCAATATAGTTGTCCTCTTAAATCCATACATACACTTTTGACACAGATTGGTGACAGTTTAAGGTTTGATTATTTCAACAAGCATTTGCGGATCCCACACTTATCTAGTAATCAACATTCCTTAGGAGATTTTTTAGTTGTCTCAGGGTAGTATTCAAGAAGAAACTATTCTTAGAGCTTCCAAAGAGAAGCCAAGCCTCAAGTCAGTGCCACCGCACAGCAGAGAGGTGGCAAAAAACAATGAATTCTAGAATATATAGGTTATGCTTATCCTCAGGTCAGTGCCACCGCATAGCAAAGAGCCACATAACCTATCTTCTTGTTTGAGCAATTTTATTCTTTTGGCATAGATCTCACCAACAACATAGGTTGTTAGTTTGATTGCTTTTGCATTTTTCATCACGTGCTTTTGCTCATATTTTGGTCATAGGCACATATTTGTGGCGTGTATTCTGCTCGTCACCCCTTACTGGAAGTTTGTTGATTGTGTTACCCAGGGATAAGATGATAACCCACAACTTGTCGAACAACTTAGTTTAATCTTGAGGTCACCAACAAGGTATAATCATCTATTGTGTTGAATCTACTGACATATCATCAGTGGTCAAGCACCCTTTAGGTCTACTTTCTTTGTGTTACCTTGGTAGTAGCTAGTTTTACTATCATTTTTGCTTTTATATTGCTCAGACTACACAGACTTATAATTTAACTTTCACATCTTATTCAATTCAAACTTCTAAAGTCCCAAATGGTTTGTTCCTGTGTACTATCATTTTCCAAAGTTTGAATCGGTATCAAAAATACGATCTAAAGCTTACCTCTCCTCCTTCCTAATTTTTTTTATAATGTTAATTCCTAAACCTACTCTCCCCATAAAATTCTAGAACTGTAAACGATTTGCATTTTTAGGATTTTACTAGGCAAAGAAATAACATCAATTTAATTAACTACTTAAAATAAATTAGATAAATAAAGAAAATAAAAATTAAAAGAAAATGGACTATACGCATCGGACTACACATGGTCATTTACAGGAATTACATCACTTTTCTTTTTAACGACAATGACCTCTAACAAATATAGAAAACATGGTTTATCAAAAGCCTTTGTATAGAGGTCTGCGTGTTGAAAATCAGTATTTATTTTAACCACTCGATTAAGTTCTTTTCGAAACAGTCACGTATAAAGTGATATTTTATTCCGATGTGTTTGGTCTTAGGATTTTGGACTAGATTTTTAGTTACTTCAATTGCAGCAGAGTTATCAACAAAAATAGGAGTAGAAGAAAAATTCAAATCGTAGTCCTGCATTTGCTGTTGAATCCATATGATTTGGGAACAGCAACTTACACCAGCAATGTATTCGGCTTCGCACGTTGACAAAGCAACCGAGGTCTGCTTCTTACACTGCCAGGTCACTAATCTCCTCCCAAAGAATTGACATCCTGCTGATGTAGACTTGTAGTTCATCATGCAACCTCCGTAATCCGAGTCACTATACGCCATAAGCTTGAAGTCATCGTCATGAGGATACCACAACCCTAGTGTTGGTGTACCCTTCAGATAACAGAAGATCCTTTTGACCCCTATCAGATGGTTAACTTTTGGCTTTGCTTGATATCTTGAACATAGACATGTGGCTTACATGATATGAGGTCTTGAGGCAGTGAGGTACATTAGAGATCCAATCATTCCTCTGTACATGGTGGCATCTACTAGATCACCATTTTTGCCGTGTGCTACATCATGGTTTGTAGCAAGTGGAGTCCCAGCTGTGGAAGCATTCTCCATGTCAAACCGACTGAGAATATCTCCTACATACTTGGTCTGATGTAGAAAAATTCCCTTAGGTGTCTGATCCACCAGTAACCCGAGGAAGAACTTCATCTCTCCCATGGGACTCATTTCAAATCCAGCTTTCATTACTGCTTCAAACTCTTTACATAATTCTTCGTTCTTGGAATCGAAGATTATGTCATCTACATAAATTTGGACCAGCAGTAAATCACCATCCTTTTCTTTGATGAACAATGTTCAGTCAATAACACCTCTGCGAAACCCATGTTTCACAAGGTGAGTGGAGAGTTTCTCATACCAGGCTCTAGGAGCTTGATCAAGCCCGTATAAGGCCATGTCGAGTTTGTAAAGTCTGTCCCGATGATATGGATCCTCAAATCCCTCAAGTTGACTCACGTACACTGTCTCTCGAATTTCACCATGAAGGAATGCACTATTCACATCCAGTTGATAAACTTTAATCTTCATATACGATGCATAGGCAAGGAAGATATGGATGGCTTCCATTCTTGCCACGGGTGCAAACACTTCATTGTAATCTATTCCCTCAACTTGTCGAAATCCTTGAACTACGAGTCGAGCTTTATCCCTGATGATGACACCTTGGTGATCTTTGTTACATTTCAAGACCTATTTGGTGCCAATGACCTTAGCACCTTTAGGTCTATCTACCAATGTCCACACACCTAACTTCTTGAACTGAAGAAGTTCTTCTTACATGGCACTGACCCATGCCTCATCATTTAGGGTGTCACTCACGTATTTTGGCTCGAAATGAGACACAAAGCAACGATAAGCACAATGATGAAGGTACCCTTTCTCCAATACTGAGGCATAATCAGCTGAGTACAGCTGATTTCTTGTCTAAACTCCTAATCTTACATCCCCAATGACATTGTCCAGAAGATGATAGACGTTTAGGCATGATCCAGGAGTGGTGGAACAGCTACCTCATGATTAAGATTATGAACATTTGGTTCAGTATCTGAGGCACTAGGGGTGTGAGGTTTCGAAGACTTAGAGACATCAATGGCACATGCTTGTGGACTTGCAGTAGGAGGAACCTATTGCTCCACAATGTCCTGATTATTCTCCATGGCTTTATCGTTAGAGGAAGAGTCACATGCCTTGAGTACTCCCCCTGAGTTGGTAAATGAATCACCTTGTGAGCGAGATGATGTAGATTCCTGAGATGGTGTGTTTAGAACATCATAGGTCATCTTTGCTGCTAATTCATCATCAGCCATGGAGAGAGGGATATTAAAGGACTAGAAGAATCCATCATAGTCGAAAAAGAAGGCTGGTCCTTTTTCAGCAGGTGGTGTGGTGTATCTCTGAACTTCCACGTTACACCAAACTTCTACATGACCCATCGAGTTGTTGTAAACTCTCTTATTGGGTATGTTGTATCCTAGAAAGATACCTTCTTCAGCCTTCTCACAAAAATTTGCCTCTTGAGTCTTCTTCAGTAGGATGCACGGTGCGCCAAACGGGTCAAGATACTCTAGATTAGGTTTATGTCGTTGTAGTAACTCGTAACACGTCTTGCCATGGCGATTAACTACCAGAACTCGATTTAACGGGTAACACACATTTGCAACTGCCTCATTCCAGAATTGGATAGGTAATTTGGAGTCTGCTAGCATAGTCCATGCAGTCTCTATCAAGCTCTGATTCTTTCTTTCAGCAATGCCGTTCATCTGAGGTGTGTAGGCAGAGTGAACTGATGCACAATTCCCCTTTCCTTGCAGTATGCCTCCATCCATTGGTTCTTGAACTCGGTTCCATTGTCTGAGCGTACTTGTCGTACGTATAGCTTGTATAGGGACTCTAGTGTAGTTACTAATTCCTTAAATGACTCAAATTTTTCTGATTTAGATTTCAGAAAGATTACCCAAGAGAATTTTGAGTAGTCATCATTAACCACATAACAGTACAAGTTGCCTGCAATGCTTCTTGTACTAGCTGGACCAAACAGATCCATGTGAAGAAGTTCAAGAGGAAGTTTGATGGAATAAACTTTCTTTTCCTTATGAGACTTCTTCGTCTATTTGCCCTTCTTGCATGCAACACAGAAATCAAGAAGTTGGAAGTTTTTGACATAACTCCTCTTACGAGATCATTCTAGATCAAGTGATTCATCTTCCGTGCATTAATGTGTCCCATTCTCCTATGCCAGGAGATGGATCCTTCTTAATAGCTTTTGACAAGAAACACTGAACTTCACGATCCGTTGTGGAGGCCTTGATAGATCCAAGACATAAAGGTCATTATATCTTGAGACAGACATTAAGACATGATCCTCCGGGATCACATAGTCCTTTTTCCGGACATAGTACTTCTTGTTATCAAATACTACCTTAAAACCTTTATCACAAATTTGGGATATAGAAAGAAGGTTATTCTAAAGTTGTTGAACATAGTTTACCTTGTCGAACTTCACTTTCTGATTTCACACTTCCCCTTGAGCTATGATATACCCTCCTTTGTTTTCAACGAATGAAACATGGCCTCTTTTTATTTGTTTGATGTTTGATAAGAGAGCCTTGTTCCCAGTCACTTTCCTGGATGCTCCGCTATCTATGATCCATGTGTTGGTTTCAGCAATATAGCGAACACCCTGCATATTCAAATGAAAACATTAGTTCAGGTTAGGGACCCAAGCCTTTACTATCTTGGGTGTCCCAGAGGAATCACACATCATAAATGTAACCCATTGACCTTTAGAGGGTGAGGGAAGCTCAATTATCTTCTTGTTCTCATTATCAAACATTGAGGTTTGTTTTCATTCCATAAGCTTGCCTTGTGTAAGGCCTGTTTGTGATAAACAGACGACTGGCTAATGGATTGAACTTTAGATTCACTAGCCCTTCTACTTGGTGTCACTGAGTTCCTCTTAGAAGAACTAGGTTTTGGGTCCTGAAGTTCAACTTTCCTCCTTAATGTCTGATAGTAAGGACATTTAGACGCAATGTATCCATACTCTCCACAGTTGTAGCATGATCTGCTTTCGACATTTTGATTTAACTGTTTGTGTGGAGAAGTGTGTGACACACGTGTGACATTAACCTTTTTGGGTTGACACTCTTCTTGTTTAGATGTTTTATCTTGCTTAACAAAGTTAATTGTTTTAACATTTTTAACATCTTTTCCATTTTGTTTACTTGGACTTAGACGTGAAGAACATGGGTGGTTAACATGTTTGGTCTTTTTAGGTTCAGAATTAGACTTGATTGATGTAGACTTAACTTTAACCTATTCAAATTGTATGTCCAGATTGACACAAGGCATTTTACCTTGTGAATTTGAAGTGGCCTCCTCTACTTTAGTGCCAGACTCATTAGATGAACATGTGGTATCTGGATCACTTAGTAGAGGAGTGGACACCACATGATCCTTGATTGGATCGTTACTGATTGGTTTACTTTTTGCATTCATCAAGATCTCATGTGGTGGAGGAACCACTTTATAACCCAATCCCTCCCCGTTGTTACGCTCTCTCACTAAGTGTTGAACAATATGAGATGAACTTGTCCAACTATGCAGTTTTTGCTTTAATGAATTAACTTCTACTTCTAAAACTGCCTTTTGTTTGTTAGTGTCTTCTAGGGAGTTGAGATAGAACTTCATGTCATTTGATTTGTTAAAAGCTACAACTTCAGTTTCCCTAAGTTGTTTGTTCAACAGTTCTATCTTTTCTTTATAACGATGCTCATTTTGTTTAAGAACTCTGTTAGCCTCAGTGCACAGTTGTAAGTTCTTTATTAAGCTATCATTATGATCTAATAACCTAGCAAATTTTAAATCTATGCTTTCCCTAAATTTATTACAATCCGAACAAGCATGATTATTGAAAAGTTGGTTAGTAGTACTTACCTGAGAGGGTTCTGATGAATCAGCCATCAAAGCAGAGTCTGGTGTTTCTGATTCTAGTGATTCTAATGTTGTTGTAGATTTCCCTTTTGCAGGCATGTAATTGACCACTGTTATAGTCTCTTCGATGCTTGACATCGCGAGGTCCACTACAATATCTCTTTCACTAGCTGAATCGTCATCTAAATCTTCAACACTAGCGATGTTGGATTCTCCTGGTGAAACAAACCGAAAACTCCAGTCATGTCCTTCATCATCATGAGCAGTCAAGGCTTTAGGATCCTTGCTTGACGAAGTAGGACTGTTAGTTTGTTTATCCTGACGATTGAATGGATTCCCGTTTCTAGTTTTCTTGGGCGTCACACACTCACGTTTGAAGTGCCCCTTTTCACCACAGTTGAAACAAGTCACTTTGGTCTTGTCGAAACCAAAGGTAGTATCCTTAGTTGCAACGAAGTTCTGTCCGGTTTTTTTGAAAAGCTTCTTAGCTCTCCAAACAACACTTGCTAAGGCCCACATTATATCTATCCTCTCCAGCTCTGTCTCGTCCACCTGCTCGTAGTCCTCATCTGCCAGATGACAGTTCCCAATTTTTCCCGCAATTAGTCCATCATAGGAGTGGACTACTGCTGCTAAGAGAGCCATGTGCTCTTTAGCTACCTTAACTGTAACGTTACCGAAATTCTCAATCTTTAGTTTTGTAGCATTGGCTTCAGGTACTATGTATTGGCTACCAGACGACCCTGACGATTCTGACCCTGAAGGAAAGGCTTGAGAAGGACCTGCTGAACTTGACACAAAAGCTATCTGAAGTGGTGCTCCAGATGTTTTGGCTTGTGGAGTCGCGTTGTAAAGTGCCATATTTTGATCATAAGAAGACTTTTGAGATCTGTATTTCATCCTTAATTCTTCTTCTCTAAACTTCAGAATGAAATCATTTATATCTAACTTTGTTAGCATTCCATTCTATCTCAGATTGGAGACAAAAGAAACCCATTTCTTCGGCAACCCATATGCAAAGTTCGACACTTTGTCTTCCATAGACGTCGTTACTCCATGAGTGTGCATCTCACTCATCAAGTGGTAGAATCTGTCAATGACGTCATCCAGGCTTTCTTTACCCATCAAAGAGAAGTTGTCAAACTCTTTCTTCAAAATTTTAGCCTTTATCGCCTTTAATGATGCATTTTCGTCATACATTTTCTCCAACACATCCTATAGCTTATTTGCTTGCGTATACTTAGAAAATTGGTGAAAAATATCCTTGGGGATTGACTGAGTAAGCAGAGCATAGACTTTCTTCTCAGTATTGTATTTGATTTTTGTCCATCAGTCATGCCACCTAGTGTAAGTTTGACACCATCAACACCTACTGGCATGTTGTACCCCGTCTATATTGTTCCCACAGATTGGGATCTAATCCATTTAAGCAGATCTCGAAACATTGCTTCCATTGTGGGTATTCGTCTAATGTGATTAGCTACAGGGGTTTGTTGTGATTCCCCACTTCATTCTCCAGAAGTAGTAGGTTTTGAATCCTTGATCCCTCCGTGTTGTGAATGCTAAGTATTGGTCCTCCATTACTATCAACTTTAATCTTTGAATAGACTGTTTCACTTGTGCGAATGAAGGTGTGCAATTGGGCTATTCGTGCGATTGAACAATGCGGATGGTTCAATCATGTGACTGAACTAATGCGTATGGCTCAGTCGTGCGAATGAACTAATGCGGTTGGACAATGCAAATAAACTGCTCTGTCGTACGTATGGAGGTACGGTTGAGTCCAATTATGTGTTTGAGGGACGCGGATGAATTCAGTCGGGCGATTGAGTCAATCGTGCGACTGAAGCTAATAAAACTTGAAAATTCGTAGGTTTAAGGTAATTTGGACGGAAAAACTCGAATTTTCACTAACCCTAATTGCCGTATGCCGGAAAAACTAAACTTTACGATCAGGAGACGTCTAAGACACCGTTTTACACAAAAAGATTACGTTTTTAGCGAAAAAACACAATTTTTGTATCAAAACGATCGAATCACACGTAAATCAAGAGCCAAATCTCTGATACAACTTGTTAGGATCGTGTAATCAACGAAATAGTAACTGATATACGTGTATACTGAATCACATAGTACGGAATCCTATTTGATTGGCGATCCAATCAGTGAGAACGCACGTATGGTCCATATGATTAGCATGAAGTTGTTCATGCGTATGGTCCATTAGCATGGGCCAATCGCATGAGAACTTCATATCATTAAGTTTGAACATGTTTCACAATCATTATTTGACTTAGATCTATTCAAACAACCACAAACCTATATAGTTAGTTCAATAAGCGTTATTACATACTAAGCAATGAAATATTCAACATTATAAGCACAACCACACATTGTATTTCATTACGTACCCATTCAATTACACATGTGTAAGACAATAAAGACATTTTACATTAAGTTCAAAAACTAGGTGCACATGTATCTACATAAATGGTGAAAGATTAGAACTTGAACACATGTCAGAGACTGTGTATAAAAGATTGGCTATAGTTACAAGAGCCTAGAATATTCCTATGTTTGATTATACGAGGGATGTAGCAAAAGATGAAGTGAATATCAATCAAGATCATTTCCATTTGATTGAAGATGAACCAATTGATCCAAATGATTTAATTGAGGATGTTATTCAAGAAGAGATTGAGGAAGAAGTAAATGATGATGTCAAAGAAGATGAACATGAAGATGATGAATGTTCATCAAATAGTGATGATGACGCTGATAATGATGATCCTGATACTAATGTTGGAGGAAACATTGAAGAAACAAATTAAGATGTTTATAGTGAAGAAACTGTGCTTGAGAATAGAGATGAAAATAATGATAATAATGAATCTGGATATGAAGTAAATGATGATATGAATGAGGAAGATAATACTAGTAATAATGATATGGATGAGAATATTAGTGAAAGATTAGAGCAACATCAGTCATTTGATTTTGATGATATTGGTATAATCATATCAGAACATGTGAATGTAAGGATCGCAAAGAGGAATTATCAGTGTTAGATTGGAATCAATTTAATGATCATGGAATTATCATGAATCGTTGTTTAATTGATTAAATGATGAATATCCAAGACAGTAAATATAGATAATAAACACTTAAACGATATCAACAATATGCAAAGAAAAATGTTTTGAATCAAACGTAATTCCTTAAAACTGATTAATGTTTACAAAGAATCAAATAATAAGTGCTAGCTAACTTCTATGCAATGATTGTGTTTATGGTTTTTGGTGTGATGATGTGACGCCTGCTAGGGTTTTTGTTTAGTTAATCGTGTGAAACGATGTGATAGTTCTTGAGATGCCATCTGTTACATCCTCATTGATGTGTAGCCTATGACTTGTATTTATAGGCATTTATGTTTCTGTTAAGGAAACACCGAATCTCTAGGATTCGTTATTGATTGGTTCACTTGAAACACTTGTATCATTTAAGTACAAGTGTTTGGTCTTCCGTAGCTATGTTGTCTTCCGCAGCTACTTTGTCTTCCACAACTACATTGTCTTCCGAAGGTAAGTTGTCTTTGAACCTAAGTTGTCTTTCGAAGGTACATTGCTTTCCATATAAGTCTTCACTTTAGTTTCTCCATGTGGTCTTGTAAGGAAGATATCTACAAAAGAAAAAATATTCATCCGTAGATGTTTCTTACATTTGGTCACTTTTAGAAATTGACCAAGTATAATGTTTGTACCTGCAATCATACACATAAATCAACACACATATGGTTAACCTATGTACATAATGCATACATCAAAATAATGTATTACAAATATTCATTACAAGAATTGATTAAAGTTTTAAGCTTATACAAAATGCTCAAGATCTATTATTTCTAGATCTAACAATAATCCCCTTTAGGCTTAGACACTCTGATTAGGTCTTCAACCTTGATAGCTCTTTGACTCTAGCTATCATCTTGTTATAGAAGTATGAAATTGCAGTAAGCTGATCATCATACTTATAGTCTATCTTCATCTTGCTAATCTTATGTAAAGTTTAAAAACTGAGACCCCAAACATCTTCTTTAGTTGTAAAAGTTTCCAAGACATTTTTGTTGTTGAGTTTCTCCAACTCATGTTGCTCTGAGATACTCAGTTCAGAGACTTCTTTGATGTTTAATCCTCTCAAAATCCCTGCCTCATATCTTCTTCTCTAGTATGCCTTTACATGTAGTTTATCAATCACTTGAATCATATGAACATATAGGCATAGATTATTCTGCGCTGTTTCATCTGTCAGCTTTGGGAAGAATTTGTCATGAAAATATAAAGTGTAGCTGGGATGGAGTCACTTGATTTCCACTGGATCAAAGATCCTGTTTCAGTCAGCTCTCTTCTACTCTTCATTCCTCATTAGCACAAATTCTTTTATTTTCTCAACATATCCCCATTTTATTATCGGATATGTGTATTTATTTCTATCAAGCTTTTAATAGTTGTTGCCTCATGTTTTGATATCCAATCCTCTTTAAAAACTCATCATCTAATAATGTAGAGGAGTTGGATTTTTGATCTTTCATCCTCTCTATTCTTCTTTTGTGCTCATCATCCTCTCTCTTAGCTTCTTTTAGCGCATTATCTCTGAATTTTGTCTTTAACTTACCCAATGACACAGAGAATTCTCTTCTTCTTGGGTGAATTAGGTAGTTAGTGATGATTAGGCTTTGTAGATCTTTGATGTCACATTCAGGCATGCGTAGGACTTATTCTATATCATGGAAGTACTGAATCATTCTAGATGATCACTTTATGAATACACAATCCCACTCTTGATCATATGTCCAGGCCATAATCATGTCTTTCCATAGAGCTGGGAGTTGTGAGGTGATCAAATAGCTCTATCAATGTAGACTTTTGTTATGTTATTTCTCCAGCTGTTGTTCTAAGTGGCCATACTTTGCGAGGTATCACTTCTCTTGGTTCTCTAATTAGTTTATCTTTCCCTTTGTGCTGGTCTTTACTTTCAACAGTGATAGGTTCAGTAGGGACTTTGTTGTGTTGCTCAGCAGCAGGATTTGGAGCTTCAGTCTGGAATCTCACATTAGATTCTAGCACAACATTCATAACAAGTTCCATTATCCTCCTTAGCTCACCTACTATTCTTCCCTTAAGCTCATGCATTTTGTAGGTATCACCTTGTAGCCAACACGTCATATTTGTTGGACCCTTGAAAGGATCATACATGCCAACTCAATGGGTGATTTGATGATTGTTCTGCTGAAATCCCTTAAGTCCAAGAAGAAATGCGGATGAACAATCTGCTTAGAAGAATAAAGTATTGTCTCCCGCATTGTTAGGATCAGTGATCTAAGTTTAATTAATAAGAGAGTATTGCAGCGGAATTCAAACAATGAATTAAACAATTTACAAGAACGCAATTGATATTCAATGTAACAGTACATTGATATAGAAAGAGAGAATTCTGCAAAAGAAATATTTCATTCATATGCTTTCGTGGTGGCTTAATGTCACACTTTACAACTAGGTCAACATTCCTTATATAGGATATGTGACGTCTGCTGATGTCACTTGATAGTGACATCTAACAGAATTATTCAAACTACTAAAACTATGCAAACTACTGAGAATGTTCTCAACTACTGATTACATCTCAGAGAATGCTTAAGTACAAAAACATAAAACTACTGAACTACAACTACTGAAACTATAACTACTAAAAGGTAAATTACAAGTACTGAAAGGAAACCATCACAACTACTGAAGTTAATTACTTCAGCTGTTGTGACAACTACTGATCACTTTGGTCTTCAGTCTTTGTCTTCAGTACTTTACTTTCAGACTTTGTCTTCAGCTGATAGCTTCAGACTTTGTCTTCAGCTGATGGCTTCAGACTTTGTTCTTCAGTACTTTACTTTCAGACTTTGTTTTCAGACCTTGTAATCAGCTGATGTCTTCAGCTGTAGTGATCTTATTCAGCAGTTGTAATGTCTGTGGGACTTAGAGGTTTTTCTGATCAGGCACATTGGTTCTTTTGGTAAAACAAACTCCCCCTGAACCAATGCAGCCAAAACCTCTAAACTTATTGATGATCCCACTTATTCTTGGCAGAAACACCCTCTTGATCAGCTTCAGAGGTAATCAGTTAAGCACAGGCCGGGAAAAGGTTTCTAATCTTTTGATTGGCTAAGTATGGAAGGGAACTCTGTCTTGGGAAACTGGACATAGAGTCTTGTCCTAACCATGAAACCTAATTTCCATTAATGAGTCTATAAGACTCAGTAGCATAGGCCTCAAGGAGAACAACTTGTTCCTCCTTGGTGAGTTCTTCTGCTTCTCCCTCGAAGAAGAACTCTGGGTCTTAATACTCAGACATGTATCTCACTGTCTTTCCATTTTTCAACTCCACAGTTGTTATCTCTTTGTAAGCAAATTCATCAGGGTGAGAGCCTTCAAGCAACAACTGGAGTTCACTCTTCTGAAGATCTTCAAGTCTTTTGTATAACAACCCCATCTTGATCATTTTGTTCTCAAGAGTAGATTGAGGGGTTGTCTTGGAGTTGTGAGCTCTCTTGAATTCTTCAATGATTTCCCAGGGTGAGACTACCATGGCCAACGTAATTGCAGCATTCAAGGTCTTCTTCACTTGGCCATGATATCTACTTGGTATATTCTTCTTATGAATTCTAGAACTTACCCTGGGGTCTGGCCAGATCCGCACTCTTTCTCTTTGATGTTGAAAAGTATGTCTAAGAGTGTACAGCCTCAGAGCTCGTTTCTTCATTTCTTGAATGGATGAGGACTGAGGGAAATCCTTGTCAACCATCTTGAGAAACTGCTCATTGTGCTGCTTCTGCTGTTCTACTTCTTCAATCTTTACCTTCACCATCTGCATTTGCAAGTCAGGTGTAATCACTTGTTGACTTCTGTGCTCAGGTGTTTTAAGGTTGAGAACAACAGAGATTGGCAGACAATCTTCATCATCATCTTCTTCTTCATCTTCTTCTACCCTCAACACCCTTCTCCTCCTTCTGGGTGTATCACTGGGTAGGGTTTGAGGTGGTTTTTGGGGTAAAGGGATTGGTTTTGTGGGTTGAGTTGTGGGTGGCTTTGGTTTAGGATCGATTTGGGAGATTTTAGAGATAAGGGTTGTGTTTGAGTGGGAGTGTGAGAAGACTGACTTAGCATTTTGGTGGTGAGTTTGGCTTTGGAGAGCTTTGCCATTTCAGTTCTCTTCCCTGCACCTGTTTCATCCAGTGCTTCGATGATCAACCTTTATTATAGCCTCCAGCAGAGCAGATTTTCTTGGTTATCTCCAAGATACTATCTTTGGACCAGGCCTTTATCTCTATCAATGATCTTCAAGGTATTTGGCAATGAATCTGATCATTATCTCCAATCTTTCCCTTTCCAACACACTATAACCAGCCCATCTAGCTTGAATCTCTTCTATTTCCAGCCTTGTGATCTCAGTGTCTAGTGTGGCTGTGTCATGACCTTGTCGAAAGAGCTGATCTATAATTTTATCCATGGATCTGCTGTGAGCTTCATCAGCATCTTTGAGAAGATCTTCTAAGGATTTATCTTCATCAGCTTTTGACTCAGCACTTTTCTTTCTTTTATATGTGATCAGCTGATCTTCCTTCTCTTTTCTGTGATTAGCTGTTCTGAGATCAGTTCTTTCTCCACTTCCTTCTCTTTTGCAGGTTCTTTCTCATCATCAACTCTTTTTCTTTTCTTTTCTTTCACTACCTTAGACTTGGAAGTCTCCCCCTTTTTGGTTGCATGGGATCAGGGGCTTGAAAGGCAGAAAGATTTGAGAACAGCATCATCAATGAGGGTTTGTAGATTTGAGGAGATCCTCTCATCAATGGCTTTATGCATATGTCAGTGATGATAGGAGTGATGAGAGGTAAGAGTTTTGAAAGATAGCAACCATCTGCTCAGAGGGGTTTTGTCCCTTGAGAGGTGGTGCCAAAAGTGGTGTTGGTGGCTCAGTTAAGTGTGTAGGCTCAGTGTTTGGTGAACCTTCAATTGAAGGTGCCATCTGTGGGGTTTGTGGGGTAGATGGACTTCGATCCCAAGACATTTTGGCTAGCAGCTCTTTGAGTCTGCTCACCTCAGTCTCTAGGATGGTATTATGGGCTAATACATCATAGAAAAAGCCCAGGTCATCAGGTCTGTGCTGAATCACCTGACCTCCTGATTGAATCAGGATGTACATGCTCTGAGTGTAGATCAGTAGAAGCATGTGCCCCTTGATCTTGGTACTGGGGACTTCCTGCCTCAGGACTGTGTCCTTCATTGGCAGTTGCCTCTGGTAAGGTCTTATGGATGTTACCAACTTCATCCTAATCATTTGCTGAATCAGTAGAAGTGGCAGCCTTACCAGATGTTCTAATCTCCGTTTCAACACTTGGAGATTGAACATTGTAACCCCTGTGCAGTGGGTTATCAAAAGCATTTTGGTCCTCCCCCTCAATGGTTGAGGTATTCCTAGTGGTAAGTGGTTTCTGGGGAGGGGGTGAGGAATGCAACTGACTCAGCACTTTAGCAACTATCAGCGTTGGGCTTTGAGGGGCGGTTGCATGTGGAGATTGGTCCGAAGCAGATTGCACCCGGGGTGAGAGGTGCTCTTCAATGGTAACCCTCTCAATTGAGATAGGTTCCAGAAATGTGGGATCCCCAATTGTGGTTGCAACATGATCCTATTGAGAGGATACCTGTGCGGCTTCAGCAGGTTGAGTCTTGGACATAACTGGGGGGTTAAAACCAGTATGTATTTCTGTGTTTGTGGTACAGGGGCATCCTCGGGGGACTCATCTCCCTGAGTAGCCTTTTTGGGCTTTTTGGATTTGGGTTTGGTGGGGACTTTGGATCTGGAAGTGGAGGCTGTGGGTTCCCTCTGCTTGGGTTTTAGCATCCGGGCAGCCCCGTTTAGAGTAGGGTCTGAGTTATGTCTGGAGTATGCCTCAGCTAAAACAGCTGGAGCAGGGACTCCAAAACCAACATGGCCATCAGATTTTAATTGATTCAAAATTATGGCCATCAGATTTTAATTGATTCAAAATTATGGCCATCAGAAACTTCGGATAAAGTAGCCATCTGTTTGCCACAGGTTTCTGAGCCAGATCCTTTAGTTCCATGAACACTATCTCAGAAAAATTTAGATTTTGGCGTTCAAATATAGAGTACAATACCTGTTACCATCGGGAAGACATATGATCCCAAGAAGATGTCTTTGATGCAAGGTAGACATTCACCATATGAAAGATAAGTCGTTCAGCATCATGGAAGTGCTTTTTAGGTATGGTTGTAGCACTTAAGTCGCCTTCATACCCGTTATTGATGAAAGACATATGAGTGATGCCTTTCGGGTATTCTTTAACATAGGTGCCATCATGCAAATTTAGGGCTTTGCGAATGATGTCCGGGGTGATGAGCACCTGTTTCTGGTTCACCAAAGACTAGAGAGTGAGTTGGCTATCATTCTCACCGGTTATTACAAAGACGTTGGTCCAGAACTGGGTTAAGGAATCAGAGTATATGGTAGGATTCAGAAGAAGGCTGTTCGGTATTGGGAATCCACCATAAGATCGATGGCATTGTCAAACTTGTTCCAGAAAGCCGATTTCGAAAGGTAGGCAACACAGTTGTGTCGGGGTTTGAGTTTCATGGTCGCCATGTTGAGAGAGAAAAGGTTTGAAAAACGGCTAATGAAACGTTTGGGTATAAGTGCAGGTATTTTTAGGTTAAGAAAAGGCTGAAAAGAAAACGACTGAAAGTGTTGGTGTTGGCATCAGTTGTTATGAAAACAACTGAACACTTGGTTTTAACTATCAGACGTTTGAAAACAACTGCAGACTTGGTTTTAGTCATAAGTAGTTGTGAAACTACTGAAAACCTTGGTTTTGTCTTCAGCTATTGTAAACAACTGAGGACTTGGTATTAGTCATCAGTAGTTATGAAACTACTGAAGGCATGGTTTTGTCATCAGCTGTTTAGGGTGAAACATCAGTTTGTGGAAACGACTGAAGTGAAAATTCTCATCAGTAGTTTTCGTCAATTCTTAGCTTTTCAGCTGTTTCATACCGTCCTCAACACTTACTCATCAGACTTTTTAGCTAATTTCAGTTGTTTCATAGGACATCAGTACTTATCTGTTTTTACTGACATCAGGAGTTATAACTACATCAGTAGTTGTAACTGCATCAGTTTCTTTTAACAGAATTAGTAGATATTTGTGACATGTTTACTAATGATCATCAGTACTTGTTTACTGAGATCATTAGTAGTTATCATTATTCTAGCTGCAGCATACCAAGCCTTAACACAAGGTTTTGGAAAGTTGAACTATCCAAAGGCTTAGTAAATATATCTGCAAGCTCATCAGCACTAGGCACAAACTTTGGATCAATCAGACCTTTTTCAAAACAATCCCTAATAAAATGGTGTCTGATCTCAATATGTTTGGTCCTAGAGTGCTGGACTGGATTCTTGACAATGCACAGAGCTGAAGCATTATCCATGAATAATGGAGTCTTAGTCTCGGTAATGCCATAATCCAATAGTTGGTTTTGAAGCGAGAGTACCTGAGATGTACAACTTGCAGCAGCAATATACTCTGCTTCAACAGTGGATGTAGCAACAAATGTTTGTTTCTTACTTTGCCAAGAAATCAAATAGTTGCCTAGGAATTGATATCCACTAGAAGTTGACTTTCTGGTTAACTTACACCCTTCATAGTCACTATCAGAAAAAGCAACTATGCATGAGTGTCCAGTTGAATACCAAAGACCTAGAGATTGTGTACCTTGCAGATATCTAAAGATTCTTTTGACTGCAATCAAATGAGACTCTTTAGGAGCAACCTAAAATCTAGCACAAACACAAGTTGCAAACATGATATCTGGTCTAGAAGCTGTTAAGTACATCAAGGATCCAATCATACATCTGTAAAGTGTTTCATCAACAGCTTTACCTTTCTGATCTGCATCCAGTTGTGTGGTGTTGCACATGGGAGTAGAACAGGGCTTACAATTTTGTAAATCAAACTTATTCAAAAGTTCTTTTGTATATTTTGATTGATGAATAAAGGTTCCATCAGCCTTTTATTTGATTTGCTTGCCTAGAAAGAACTGTAATTCTCCCATTGCAGTCATTTCAAACTTTTGTTTCATTGAACTTGTAAAATCATCACACAACTGGGGATCAGAGGATGCAAAAATAATATCATCAACATAAATTTGAACAAGTAGCTTATGCTGATCCACTTTCTTAATAAACAAATTTTTATCCATGGAGCCTCTAGTGAAATTATTTTTAAGAAGAAAATTTGAAAGTGTTTCATACCAGGCTCTAGGAGCTTGATTCAACCCATAAAGAGCCTTATCATGTTGATACACCCAATCAGGATGTTTATTGTCCTCAAAACCTGGTGGTTGTCACACATAAACCTCCTCTTTTATTTTACCATATAAAATGCACTTTTGACATCCATTTGAAAAACTTTAAGATTGTGGAATGCAGCATAGGCTAAAAACAATCTAATTGCCTCTAGCCTGGCTACAGGGGCAAAGGTTTCATCATAATCAATACCTTCTTCTTGTGAAAACCCTTGTACAACCAGTCTAGCCTTGTTCTTGACAATAAGCCCATTGTCATCAGTTTTATTCCTAAACACCCATTTAGTGCCTATTGCACACTTACCTAGGGGTAGAGGAACCAGTTCCCACACTTACTGCTTTTTGAACTGAAGTAGCTCAAGCTGCATGGCTTCAACCCATCCATTTTCTCTCAAAGCAACATGATAGTTCTTTGGCTCTAGCTGACTGATGAAGAGCATAGAAGCAGAAGTTAGACAATTGACGTCTAGTTGACACACCAGCATTGATATCACCAATGATTTGAGACATGGGGTGATTCTTCAGCTCTTGGTATACTATAAGATCAGTGCAAGTGTTTCTAGCCGGTTCAGTAGCAGTAGATGGTGATCCAGATTCTTGAAACCAAGTATTAGATGGCAAGTCAAATGATGTAGAGGAGTCAGAAATCTCATCAGCATTTGTTGTGGATGGAGCTACACAAGCTACAGGAACATCAAGTTTAGCAGACTCAGGCAGTTGGGCACTAAACTTAAAAGGGAGTACTGATATCATCATCATCTTCAGTACCACCAGGTGGAAGACTTGTTGCAAAAGATGAGTTATCCACATGATCTGCAACAGCTGGAGATTGATAAGGAACATATTGCAGTATGTCAACATCAAACAACTCCACAGGGTTTTGTGGAATTTTATCCTTAGGAGATTCATTGAATTTCACATGCAAGGTTTCTTCAACTATCTTTGTTCTGCAGTTGAAGACCCTGTAAGCCTTGCATGTGGATGAAAACCTACAAAATACCCTGCATCCACCTTAGGATCCAATTTGTGAAGTTGATCCTTTGTGTTGAGAATGAAACAAGGACACCAAAGGTTTTGAAGAATGAAATTAGAGGAGCCAAATGATGTAGAACTTCATATGGAGTCTTCATCAACCTCTTATTTACTAACACTCTATTCTGCACATAGCAAGCTGTGTTAACAGCTTCAGCCCAAAAGGTCAATGGCAAACCAGAGTCAGCCAACATAGACCTTGCAGCTTCAATTAGGGTCCTGTCTTTCTCTCCACTACTCCATTTTGTTCTGGAGTCCTTGGGATGCTAAACTGCCTCTTGATTCCTTTTGATAGATAAAAATCATCAAGTGTATGGTTTCTGAATTCAGTTCCGTTATCACTCCTATACACTGACTGATAGGGAATAACTACTTCTATCAACATACAACACAAAGTTTATAATGTCTGAGCAACCTCAACCTTTGAATGCAAGAAGAAAGTCCACAAATCTGGAGTAATCATCCACAATTACCAGACAGCATTCTTCTTTGCCATGCTCATCACTCTCACAGGACCAAACAGATCCATGTGCAGTAATTGCAAGCAGGCAGTGGACTTAGGTTCTTCAATAGGAGGGAATGAGACTTTGTGTTGTTTTCCTTTTAAACAAGCAGTGCAGGTTTCATCACAGTGGAACTCCTTTATTGGTAGACCTCTCACTAAACTATGTGGATCAGTTGATTCATGTTTTTGAGATTAACATGACCCAGCCTTCTATGCCACAGTTTAGATTCTTGAGGAGAGGCTTTGGAGAACAGACAAGGATGACCCTTCAAATCAATCTCTTTGACAAATCCAAGGCATATACTTTCCAATCTGTTGGCCTTCAGAGAGTATGATCATCCAATACCTTGTCAATCAGCCTCAGAACTTGGGAAGACAGAATCCTGCAGTTCTGGCTTGTGAAAAGTGCAACATGCCCTTTACCACACATCTGACTGACACTCAGTAGATTATACTTGAGATTCTCCACATGGTTAACATCATCAAATCTGATATCTCCATTAGACACATATCCTTTCCCGATTATGTAACCCTTGGCATCATTTCCAAATGAAACAAATCCCTTCTTTCCTTGAGAGTAGTCATTAAGAAGAGAACTGCTCCCAGTCATATGCATAGATCCTCCACTGTCTACATACCAGATGCTCCTTTGGCATGCTGAAGAACCCTGCATTTATCATGAAGAACTAGTTAGGTTTTGAGACCCAAACCTTTTTGGTTTTGGGTCTGTTTTCATCAACAGATTTAACCAACTTGTTTCTTATGATTAACAGCTCATGAAGAAGGAGATGGTGCTGAAATGGATTCCTTGGATTTGTGCTTGGAATGCCTTTTCAGTGGTTTGATCACAGGTGCATCTAGTTGGTTAACTCTCCCCAACAAATGCTGAACGATCATAACAAGTTGTGTTTGATTGTAGCCAACGCTTTCAGCTCTTGTGACATATCAGTACTTGTGTATGATGAGTTCCTGTGACCCACCATTCCTCCTTGAAATTCACAGACTTAGTCTGAGGTTTATCATGAGGAGCACTATCAGCTATTTATGATAACCCTATCCTTCTTTTTGGATTTGGATGAAGGCTTGGGTTTATCACATTGGGATGACTGTGGTACAAACTTGGTCCAAACTCATTTTTCATTTCATCCATCTAGATTTTAATGAGCTTATCTCTATGAGTTTGGAACCCTTTCTGTACTAACATTCATCAGAAAGATGATTGAATTTACCACATATTTCACATGGTTTATTCTTCATCTTGGATTGATCAACTGCTGATGTGGAAACTACTGAAGGTGTGCTCTTCAGTACTTTCCTCCTTTCAGTACTTGTGTTAAGTACTGAAGGATCTGTAATAACTGAAGACTTGTTCTTCAGCTGTTCATTATCAGCAGTTGTTAATCCCTTTTGATTTCAAATGTTGTGACTTGCCCTTCAGTACTTTAGGTACTTTGAGGGACAACATCTGAAGTACTCAGCTTCATGTGCTTATCAGTAGTTAACCCATCAGGCAATTGATTTGCTGAGGTATAACACTGATTTCATCTTCTGATCTCGGGAGATCACTTGAGGATGATACACATGATGATGTGGTTTGGAAATTACTTTCACCTTCAGTTTTACTACTGATTTTGGAGTAAATCTGGGGTGGTGCAATGTGATTGTAACCTATTCCAAACTTCACATTCGAAGCAGATTGCTTGCTGAGCAACATTTCAAATCCCTTGCAGGATGATACCCAGCGGTCACACTCAACTTGGGTAGCTTCAAGTTTTTCTTTGAGTTCTCTGTGGTTCTCAAGAATGACCTCTAGCTTAGCCTTCTTAACAATTAATTGGCATTTAAGCTTATAAATCTCATCATCTTTATCATTAAGAACAGACTCATACTCAGCTTTTCTTTTGGAAAGGGTTTGCTCAAGCTCAAGATTTTGATTTATTAACGCTACATTTGCGTCTCTAATAGAGATAAATGCAGCTATGCAAGATTCAGAACAAAGCTTGGCCTTAGCCTCAGAGGATACCTGGGTTACCTGTGGTGAAGATGCATTAGAGCATGAACTGTCAGTAGACTCCAGGGCCATGAGAGCAAGATTCCCAAAAGGATGTTCACCACCATGTTGACCATCACTAGCAAATAAATGCTCATTACCAGAGAGATCATCTGGTAAACTGCTCCAGTCAACAACACCAGGGGTGAAGAAGCTGTGATGAGGTAGTGTGAGATGATTGAGATGGTAGAGGCTCAGGTAAGGTTTGAGGTTGTTGTGCATAGGAACTTGAACTTGATTTGGCTGAGGCATATAATAGCAGGGATATGGATATGACATTTGACCCTGAGAGACAAAATATGCAGGAGATATAGGTTGTGAATGATGACCAGAACTAGCAGGATGTTGCCATCTATTTTGTGAACTATTGCTTGGAAAAGTCACAAAGGGTGCAGAGGAGTTAGATCCAGTTGACCTACACTCTCTTGCAAAGTGCCCAAGCCTGTGGCATTTGTGACACCTCAACTTACTCTTGTCAAAACCAACTTTGGTTTTGCTAGAGAGTCCTGGAAATTTCCTACCAGTTCTCTTGTAGAACTTTTGAGATCTGATATTAATCAAGGCCATTTGTCTCAGAATATCCATCTCTTCTAAGTCATCATCAGCAATACCATTTAAATCATCAATAATGAAACACAAATGTCACTATTACAGCCTGACTGACTATCAACACTAACAAATGCATGATCTGAACCGTTTGAAGAGAAATCTATATGCTCATCATAATTGCTTTCTGATGCAGCATATTCTGACTCATGACCACCAAGGCAGTGTTCCCTGGTACAAAGTCATCAGTGAGCTTTCCTGATGATGCCAGTTTCTTTCTTTTCTGCTCTATCTTCTTTCAAATGTAAGCACTTTCCCATGGAGTTGGGTGAGAGATAGGCTATCCAGATTTGCACTGGAGCGTAGGACAATGGTATATGTGTCCCATCTCTCAGGCAGTGATCTGAGGAATCTGTTGTTCATTGACTATTGTGTATTCATGTTTGACCATTTTCAGCTCAGAGATCAAACAGAAAAACGCTCAAACTGTTGAGTCAGTGACTCACCCTTCCTATGAGAGAATGTTTCGTATTGTTGGGCAAGGATTTCTCTATTGTTTGCTAAGACCTCATCTGTTCCACCAAATTGTTCCTTCAATGCATTCCAGAGGTCATGAGCAGTTTCATGATGCATAAGCCCACAATAGATTTCATTCGACGGTGCCATGGCCAGAATTCCATGGGCTTTAGCATCAATCTCAAACAGTTTTCGATCCTCATCTGAGTATTGTTCCTTCTTCTTCGGAACCATTTGGTTGGTTTCCGGATTGTTCACCATAGGCTTGTGTGGACCATGTACCACAGATGTCCAACAACCTGAACTGTTAACAGACAGGTGATGAAGCATTCTTCGTTGCCATATGTTATACTCATTCCTAACCAGCATCGGAGGCTTGGTTGAGGAACTGGTATTGTGAGGGTCATTAGAAGGAGTAGTCATTCTCAGATTCAACTAAATTCAATTAATTTTTAACTAATTTTGAACAAAACACAACAAACCAATATGAACCAAGAGAAAACTCAAAGCAAATAACAGAAAGCAGCAGAAATTCAATGGTCTATAACTAATTCTTGCAAATATGCTAATTCAATCAAACTTAGATATCGAAATAGTAGTTTCAATGATCAATTGTTAGATCGATCAATGATTAACCTGCTTTGATACCATTTGTTAGGATAAGTGATCTAAGTTTTATTAATTAGAGAGTATTGCAGCGGAATTCGAACAACGAATTAAACAATTTACAAGAACACAATTGATATTCAATGTAACAGTTGATGGTTATAGAAAGAGAGAATTCTGCAAAAGAAATATTTCATTCATATGCTTTCGTGGTGGCTCAATGTCACACTTTACAACTAGGTCAACATTCCTTATATAGGATATGTGACGTCTGTGATGTCACTTGATAGTGACATCTAACAGAATAATTCAAACTACTAAAACTATGCAAACTACTGAGAATGTTCTCAACTACTCATTACATCTCAGAGAATGCTTAAGTACAAAAACATAAAACTTCTGAACTACAACTACTGAAACTATAACTACTGAAAAGTAAATTACAAGCACTGAAAGGAAACCATCACAAATACTGAAGTTAATTACTTCAGCTGTTGTGACAACTACTGCTCACTTTGGTCTTCAGTCTTGTCTTCAGTACTTTACTTTCAGACTTTGTCTTGAGCTGATGGCTTCAGATTTTGTCTTTAGTCTTTGTTCTTCAGTACATTACTTTCAGACTTTGTCTTCAGACCTTGTAATCAGCTGATGTCTTTAGCTGTTGTGATCTTCTTCAGCAGTTGTAATGTATGTGGGACTTAGAGGTTTTTCTGATCAGGCTCATTGGTTCTTTTGGTCCAACACGCATTTATCAATGCGGAAGGCACAGAACAAATACGGACAAGTATTTGTTCTTCCGCATTGACAAATGCGGAAGACAAAAAGTAAATGCGGACAAGTACTTACTCTCCGCATTGACTAATGCGGAAGACAAAGTAATGCGGACAAGACTTTGCTCATTCGCATTGACAAATGCGGATAACCAAACAAATGCGCACAAGTATTTGTTCATCCGCATTAACCAATGCGGATGACCAACATACTAATGCGGTTAATCAAGTGAAGAAATGCTGATCAAGTTAACTCATCCTCATTTGTCTATGCGGATGAACAAGCAAAGATGCGGATGAAGACTTAGACTAGTTCTGATGTAATAGGTCAGGGGTAGTTTAGTCATTTTGTAAAGGCATCTTGTCTGCCTATAAATAGAATAGATACCTAGTACATGAGGTGACGGCTGATAGATAGAGTATTTTTGTTGTGATTATTCTCTGTAATTTATCAACTTTCATATATCAATACAAAAAGCATTTATGAGTATTTTTCTTGCATTGAATGTTCATTGATTGTTTGTTTCCGCCACTCAATCATTGACTTGATTACCATATTCGACTCACAGTAAGAATATCACTGTTACTCAACCCCAATCAATATTGTATTTGCTCAGCTTGTGTAAGGCCCCGGTCCCGGGACGATTACAACTGATAAATCATCGCACATAAAACATAAAATATAAATTTACATCTATGGAAAACATCGCAGCGGAATAATTTAAAACCATTTATACATTAATGACGACTTTTGCAAAATAAAACAATGTACTTAACTGTTACAAAATATCATGATTTGCAATACATCACAAAAACATCATTCTTATACAAATGGATGCCATCCAAAAGTGCCAAGTAGATGCCACGTACCATCCTCAGCAATGCTCACCTGCTAACTGGAAAATGCATAAAAAGTCAGCGTTGCTAAGTGAGTTCTAGTTTTATAAATAAAACATGCTTTACTTTCATTAAACAATTCGTTTCTTTAACAGGTGATCATACATCGTACGTACACATAGATAATATCATTATTATTATCAGCATCGTTCATTCATCATTATATCTTTTCTATTCTCAACCATAACCTTTACCCAGCTATTCCTGGTGCTGGACCTAGGTCTATCAAAGACCAGCTATAACGGTGCTCGCACCTCTAATCACAACACCTAGGGTAGAGTTTAGGTATACCACTACTATGTGCAATGCCCAGCTATTCCTGGTACTGGACCTAGGCCTATCATAGGGTAGCTATAACGATGCTCGCACCTCTGATCACAGTACCTAGGACATGCAGCAGTGAAGCTATACAAATGGTCAATCACTGAGAAAGACCCCAATGTGCATCCTCACGGGGTAGCGAACCCGCACACCGTTGGGCTAACACCTGTTGATGCATGTATGTCCCTAGATCATGATATGAAATGTAATAGATCTTGTTATCTGATTCGGATGTAAGTTGATATGATTAATGAAATGATATTGATTGTTTGTGATTTGTAATGTCTAATATTTCATTAATCGTCGATATTGAATTGGTTAATTAGGTTAGTGATTGTTTGAATGGTTACACATAATGTTTATTAATTAATACATTCAAACTTAACATAATGAAGTTCTCATGCGAATGGCCCATGCGAATGGACCACACGCATGAATAACTTCATACGATTGACTCAGTCACACGACTAAACCAGGAGACTGGATCAGTCGCACGACTGAACACTCAGTCGTGCGGATGGATCAACCACATGGTTCAATCGCACGACTGGATCATACTAATAGTTCAGTTGCACGAATGAACAATATTAACCTATAATACAACCCAATTCGTGGAAAAACGAGGGGAACTCAGTCGTGCGGATGGATCAACCACATTGTCAATTCTTTGGGAGAAGATTAATTACCGAATACGTTGCTGCTGCAAGTTGTTGTTCACAAATCATCTGGATTCAACGGCCAATGCGGGATTACGGTTTAAAGTTCTCTTCTACTACTATTTTTGTGGATAACTCTACTGAAATTGCAGTAACTAAAAATCCAGTCCAACATCCTAAGACCAAACATATCGGTATTAAATACCATTTCATACGAGATTGTTTTGAAAAGAACTTCATTGATGTGGTAAAAATTAATACTGATTTTCAACGCGCTGACCTCTATACTAAAGCCTTTGATAAACCACGTTTTCAATATTTGCTAGAGGTCAATGGCGTTAAAAAGAAAAGTGAGGTTATTCCTTATGATGATCATGTATAGTCCGGTGTAGCTTAGTTAATTTTTCAATTTATGTTATTTTATTTGGTTAATTTAGTCTGTTTAAAATTAAACTCATGTTATTCTGCTGTTTATTAAAATCCTAAAATAATTAAACCAGTTATGATGTTAGTATTTTAGGGGGAGAATAAGCCAGCAAGTAACATTATCAAAAAATAAAAATAAAAAAATAAAAAAAGACGAGGGAGAAGGAGTGGAAAGCTGATATAAGGTAGATCATATCTGTGATACCGATTCAACCTTTTGGAATATGATAGTACACATGAACAAATCAAGAGGGACTTTAGAATTTAATTCGGAAATGATGCAAAAATTCAAAGTATAAGTCTGTGTAGTCTAAGCAATATAAAAAAGGGAAGATGATAGAAAAACTGATAACTCCTAAGGTAACACAACGAGAGTAGACCTAGAGGTTGCTAGATCACAACTGATATGTCGGTAGATTCAACACAATAGATGATTAGACCTAACTCGTGATCTCAAGATTAAACAAAGTTGTTCAACTGACAGTGGGCTTCCATCTTATCACTGGTTAACACAATCAACAATATTCCAATAAGGGGTAATGAGCATGTAAACGCCACAAATGAGTGCGGATGACCATAAATAGAGCAAAGCACGAAAAAATGAAAGAAAAATGCTATCAAGCTAATCACTTATGTTGTTGGTGCATTTTCTGCAATATAAAATTAAGCTGCTCTAACAAGGAGATAGGTTGTGTGCCTCTCTGTTGTGCGATGGCACTGACCTGAGGATAAGCATAACCTAGATATTCTAGAATTCATTGTTGTTTGCCGCCTCTCTGTTGTGCGATGGCACTGACCTGAGGATTGTCTTCTTTTTGAAAGCTCTAAGAATAGTCTCTTCTTGTAAAAATACCCGTAGACCGCTCAAAAGCTCCTGAGAAATGTTGATTACCATATAAGTGTGGGATCCACAAATGTTAGTTGAAATAATTAAACCTAAATTTATCACCAGTCTGTGTCAAAAGTCTGTGTATGGATTTAAGAGGACAAACATATTGACAATCATTATGGCTACAATTCTTGAAAGTTCAAATCAATGTGGTAATCTAATAGTTCCAGTATGATTTCCTAAAAGTTGCTAATGACTCTGGATGAAAACCAAGAATAGAGCATCAAAAGATTGTGATAACAAGTCCCAAATGATTTGACTTGCCTGTATGATTCCAAAATTGAATTGGTCCAGGTGAGGTCAATCTAAGTTGAAGCTGCCTATTCCGGAATTAAATCCCGTAGACTTCCATCTTAGGATTTATCCCTCATAAAAAGCCAAAAACAAGTTTATATTTTTTGTACGTTAGTTTAGTTTTTCTTTATTCACTTAGTCCTTTAGTTTTGTTTGTTTGCCGGAATAAATCATGAAAATCGATAAGGGATCAACTCACTAAAAGGGTCATGTCTGAGATGACCACATGAATTTTCAAGATTAAATCAGTCACATCTGAGGTGACAAAGTGTTTAAAAGAGTCATGTCTGAGGTGACTAAATTGGTTAAAACAATCATGTTTGAGATGATCAAAAACTCATAATGTTTATTTCAAAAGTTAAAAGGGTCTTAAAAGTAAAATGTTCAAAATGGCAGAAAATTTACTAAGTGTGACCCATTCGCACGATTGGACCATGAATATAGACCAACCATGCGAATGGATCCCATTCGCACGACTCGACATGAAATTTAATCATTCACCCCAATGGCATATAAGAATGATCCATTCGACCGAATGACAGGGTGCGAATGAGTCAGTCGACCGACTGAGACTCAGTCGGTTAACTGAGGATGCGAATGAAAGGGCACGAATGAATTAGTCGACCGACTGAGACTCAGTCGGCCAACTGAAAGCGACTGACTGGGCCAATCACACGACTGAACCTCAGTCGCCCGAATGAACTGAGCGAATGAAGCCAGTCGGCCCATTGAACTTAGGTTAGTATTTAAAGGGCCTCAGTCGATCGCTTTTTACTCATCACTCCCAATCGCACCCAAATCGCATTTCTTCCTGTTACTCTGCCAAAAATTTCTAGAGATCTTGTGTTCACATTGCTGTTGATCTTCTGACGTTCGATTGACGATTATATAGGTACATTGCAGTTAAATCTTACTGAAATCAGAAGATCTTGAATCCAAATATGTGATATTCGAATGAAACAAGAACCGGACTGAAAAATGCCCTAATAACCTACTTAAACTAAGCAAAATGTTAAAATTAAGTTTAATAGGTTATTAGTGACAAGATGGCGAGTCTAATGGACCATTAAACCATGTTAAATTACTTGAATTGGTCAAGATTCGAACCACAGGCGACTGAACAGTGGGACAAGCGACTGGTCATCGGATAAAGTCCAATCGCACGATTAAATCTTGCGAATCGGCCGAATGAACCATGTGAATGAGTTCAGTCGGCCGATTGAACCAATCGCAGACTCAGTCAGCAGATTGAACTCAGTCGCATATCTCATTCACCCGAACGAGCTCAGTCGCACGAATGAACAAACGACTGACTCCAGTCGCATGATTCATTCGCACGAATGAATCAGAATGAATTTAAACATTACACTTAGAACTAAATTTGAAGTATTATGTACTAATGATTCTGTGTCTTGTGTTTCAGAAAAATGGCTTATAGATGGTCCATTAATCCAAAGCACAACATATGTGGTCACTTGGTCATACTACTCGGAACGGGGCCGAGTTCACAGAGATTATAGCCTTCCTAGACGCTCCCGGATACATAAGGCTATATCTACACCTTGCCCGCCCTCCAGGTCATTCCACTAGGCATTCTGGGAGAATGCTCAGTTGATCGCTCTCGTGAGCCGTAGAGTATACGGAGCTCCATTTTGGGTCATGATATCGTGGTTACTGCTACTGATTTCCAGAGAGTTCTTGAGTTTGGGAACGATACGAATCACCCCACCAAATTACATCCACTAACTGTGAGAGGCTGCTTCCTCAGAATCAAGTACGCGGGGGACATAAACTCGGGTGTGCTCAATAAGAGCAACCTGTGCCCCGAGTACAAATACTTGGCGCATGTGATCCTAAAGTGCATTGCTTCGAGGAGGGGTGGGTTCGATGATCTATCAGATCAGATTCAAAATGCCTCCGTGGCACTAGTGGTGAACCACCCTTTCAGCTTTTCGAGTATGATCTTTTCCTATTTGGTAGAGAACCTGGAAGCAAAAGGGAAGGAAGGATTTTGTATGTACCCGAGGTTTCTACAGCTAATCATCAACGAAAAGCTGCCATTTCTCCCAAAGGAGAGTCATGATGTAGTTACTTTAGAAATTATGGATGACACGACCTTGGGTCGGATGAGGGTGTATAAGGGAAAACAATTGAAGCCCCAAGTGAAGAGGTTGATTGGCCATTTGGCAAACGAGAAATATGTGGCACCGGGGAGACGAAAATGGTGTCATGATGACAGTGACTCCGCATTTGAGCCTATTGGTCTACCAGTTGATGACGAAGATGATGACGACAGTGGTGATGGTGGAGATACAGGCCCCATTCCATCTAGCGCCACTACCACTGATATACCATCTCCACCGTCCACCTACGATGAAATTGAGTCTGCTGGTTTCCATGAGGATTTTGTTCCTGATGAGAGGGAAGAGGATTCTGAAGATGAGCCCTTGACACGTACTGTGGGAAGGAAGGTTGTTCCCACAGAACATGGGCTAAGGGCGGTTGGTGAACGTCCAAGAGACTCAGGAGAGACAGCCACTTATCCGAGTGATGCACCGGAGTCAGCTAGTAGGGTTGTAGGGGGAGCATCCACCTCAATGGGAACGATGAGGAAAAGGATAGCTCAACCCCATGGTCAGAAGAAGAAGAAAAGACGTCTCACCTTCGTTACCTCCACTACCACATCTGCCACCACCACTACCACTTCCACAATCATACGATCCACCACCATAGCCACCACATCTGCCACCACCACAACCACTTCCACAGCCATAGCCACCACAACAACTACTACCACCACCACACCTCCCACCATTGTACAGATTCCATCTACCACTATATCTTTCACTCCCACCTCACCTCCACCATTTCACAGACCCATCTTCACTACAGCCACCACCACCACCACTACCCACCAAGCTGGATCCTCAGCCCATCCATCCCATACATATGTATCACCTTTACCTCCAATTGGGGTAGAGGAACAGCTGTCTGCACTCAACAGGATGGTGATGCGCTATTAGCAGCACATAAGGAGAAGGCGGCTCAGATCTGCCAGCTTGCTGATCTTACTGCTGCTCAGTCTCACCAGATAGAAGAGCAGGCTCGAGTGATAAAGGAGCAAGCCCAACAGATGGCTGCTCAGAGCCATGAACTAGCCCAACTCCAAGCACACAGTGTCACATCAAACAAGAAGATAGAGGAGTTGGAGAAGGAAAAGAAGATGATTATGTTAAAGCTAAAGGGATCTAAGGAGGAGCCCTTGAAGATCAATGAAAAAGATGGAGATGATGATGATGATGAAGTTGATGATGAGGATGATGAGGATGAGACAGAGGAGGATTAGGGGACAGAAGAAGAAAGGACAGAGGAGAAGGTTGATGATGATGATACAACAGGAGGAGATGCAGCTGCATCAGCCTCTGCTTCAGGTCAAGAAAGGAGGTCCAAGAACATACAAGGCCAACCAGCTTCTTCCTCTGCTCCACTAAGTGAAGAGACGATGATACAGGACGAAAGTAAAGATTAGATGTTTATGTATTTAATTACTTTTGTATTTGAATCGTGTATTGAAACATATGTACTTAATGTTTAAATTAAGTTAATGCATTTCAGTTTTGATTAATTACTAATGGTTGATATGTTGAATGTGTAAATCAAACAGATCCAAATTACCAAAGGGATGAGTTTGATGTTGCTCCCCTTCAGCAGGTCAAGACTCAGCTAACAATGATTCTTGATCTGCAAGGGATCGTAAGGAGGTCGGTGAGTTATACCCCTGAAGAAGGGGAAATAATTCACGACCTATCAAGCGAGCAACTCACAGAGATTTTCAAGCTCAATCCAGACGAGATAGTGAAGGATGTTCCAACATGTAACTCGACCAGTGATGACGAGCTCAACAATGTTGATGAAATCAAGATTGAAGATGTCACTGCCGAGCATTACCCTCAGTACACTGACAATGAGGGAAATGTGGTTCCCAATCTGGGTGAATCCCTCGTCAGCGATACTTTTGAGGTGTTAGACAAGATAGAGAAAGAGTCAGAGAAAGTAGAGGAAACGGACCAAGCCTCAAATGATGATGTCGATGTCCGAAAGGCTGAGTGGGCTGCATGTTTTGAAGAAGTTAGAGCCCAACACGCTGCACCGAAACAGGATGCCTACACCAAACTCTACAGTGTCAAGAAACATCATAAGGTGACTGGCAGGATCATAGCATGGGCGTATTTGGAGGATCTTAACATATATGCAGTTAAGAGGTAAAAGGGCATAGAGTACTTCAGATTCCCACATGATTTGAAGACTCTACCAGGTTTTGAGCTCAACCAGCTGGCCAAACTAAAGCATTTGTATGCTGACCCGAGGAAGATGTTAGGCTGGTTCGAGGCTGCCCTAAAGAAGGAGTACCACACCAGGTGGGTTAATTTCAGACCCCAATAGCCTACAAGGTATATCAGAAGGTCTCAGATTGATGCCATTACTGGAAAGCCGAAGATAGTGTTGAAGTGGAATCCTCCGCGCACAATGTCAAGATTCCCACTCCGGGAAATGCCACAGGACTTCACTCCACACTTTAAGTGGTGGTACTACGATTGGAGAACAATAGAAGCGGTCATAGTTCTAAACAAAGAGGGCCAAATGGATATGATCAGGGTATTCGACCCAATGTGGCTTACAAATTTGTCAACAAACGATATCTACACGCTATACAAGTGGCCACTGTTCTATGATACGCAAGATATTGTACAAGCCCTCCAGTTCCAAAATGTCATAAGACTCTGCTTCGCGTTTGAGATTCACGCGGGAGTCACAAAAGAGGACAAGTACAAGAAATATGAGGAGGTGATGCAGAAAACAAGACATTAGAGAGATGTAGGTCCAAGGGGGAGTTTGTTGATGCATGTATGTCCTTAGATCATGATATGAAATGTAATAGATCTTGTTTATCTGATTCGGATGTAAGTTGATATGATTAGTGAAATGATATTGATTGTTTGTGATTTGTAATGTCTAATATTTCATTAATCATCGATATTGAATTGGTTAATTAGGTTAGTGATTGTTTGAATGGTTACGCATAATGTTTATTAATTAATACATTCAAACTTAACATAATGAAGTTCTCATGCGAATGGCCCATGCGAATGGACCACACGCATGAATAACTTCATACGATTGACTCAGTCGCACGACTAAACCAGGAGATTGGATCAGTTGTATGATTGACACATATGATTGGCTTAGTCGCACTACTGAACACTCAGTCGTGCGGATGAATCAACCGCATGGTTCAATCGCACGACTGGATCATACTAATAGTTCAGTCGCACGAATGAACAATACTAACCTATAAATACAACCCAATTCGTGGAAAAACAAGGGGAATTCATTCGATTACAACTCCAGAGGTACCCTAGCTGTCCAAAAGCCTCCCAATTCATTCTCCAAGTTCATAGAACACATTAGATCGATTCCCAATCGATTTCTAACGTTAGTTTCAATTCTTTATTGATTCTTGGTGTGTTCTCACTGATTGGATCGCCAATCAAATAGGATTCCGCACTATTTGATCTGGTTTACACGCTAATCACTAGGTATTTCGTGCAAATACCCGGTCCCAACAAACCTTTAATGGAGTGTCCCGACATACTACGCTTGCAAGACTTTCTTTACTTTCATCTTTGATTAATGCATGCATTCTTACTTCATGATCCTCTTTTCTTATCTTTCACTTTACGTTACATAATACTTCACTTCATTCATTAACATGACACGTAAAGCCATAGGAAAGATAAACATACATCATAATAAGGAACATAATATACACAAACATCATCATCATATAGGGCTACATCATACATACACAACATGCATAATCATGCAACTTCATACATCATGCATATGCATCAATCACACACCACTACATGCCCATCTTAACATCTATGACCTTAAAAGTCAACTGACATGCATCCCTGGGAACATCTCAAGTCAAAGCCTACATTTGTCTTTTTCTCAGAAAGTCAGAAAAGTTAAATTGAATCATAACGACTTACTTCAATTTTGACTCTATCTCCTGGCAATATTCGTATAAAACTACGTCGGATCTTTCCTGAAACATAACCTAGAATCATATCTTCATTATCTAAACGAACCCGGAACATGCCGTTGGGAAGCGATTCAGTAATTAAACCTTCATGAATCCATTTTTGTTCTTTCATTCCAGGTAAAACCTCCTTGAAGTATCAACTAGTGGAGGAAGAACCCTATTAGACAACCCACCCCTTCTCTTTTCTTTTTCACAAAAAAGAGGTTTCCTATTCAATTCGGATATTAGAAAGATTACCATATATAACACAAGATTTCTCCGCCTATTCTTTCTAGTCGAGCCTCTCGGTCTGTCATTATACCTCGAGAGGTAGAAAGAATTACAACCCCCATTCCGCCTAAAATTCTAGGAATTTTTTGATAGTTAGAATAGATTCGTAGACCCGGTCGACTGATCCGTTTTAAATTTAAAAGATTTCGATAAGTCCTTTTCCTATTCCTTCTATGTCGTAGGGTTAAAACCAAAAAAGATTGTTGTTTTCTCGATGTTTTCTCACGTTTTCGATAAAACCCTCTCGTAAAAGTATTTTAACAATACTTTGGCTGAGTTCATCCGCATTTCCTATAGTTCATCCGCATTGGCCTCACTTCATCCGCATTTGTCATCCGCATTGGGCTTACTTACCCGCATTTCCCTTACTTAGTCAATATTCATCTGCATTTCTCAGACTTAGTCAATTTTCATCCGCATTTACTTTCATCCGCATTGACTTATCCCATCCGCATTGACTTAGTTCATCCGCATTGACTCACTTCATCTGCATTGACTATGGCTTTGCAGCTCTTGACTATGGCTTCTTCCAAACTGGTTTGGAAATTGAATTCAACTGCCTAGAAACCCACTAATAACATACCCAAACACATAAAAACGCACATAAGCATAAACCCGAGGACATAACCGGTTAAGAACACCATAAGAACATGAATTCTTACCTTACATTTGAATTCTTTCTTGTTCTTCCTTCAGAGTCGAGAGTTTTCTGCTCTCTTTTCTTCTCTCTCTAAAATCCAACAAATTTGTGTGCAGAAGGGGTGATGGGCGGCCATGCCACCTTTATCACCAACTTTTCAAACATTTTGTCCTTTTGGACACTTTTTACCCTTAGACTTGGGTTTTATTTCCTTTCCTTCTTTTCTTTCACTTAATTCTTCGTTCTTGACTTTAAAGTAACCAGTTGTTACAAGTCCACCCCCCTTAAATAGGTTTCATCCCCGAAACCTACTATTCCTCAAAGAATAGTGGGTAATGTTGTCTTATCTCTTCTTCAATCTCCACGTTGACTTGAATCCCTTCCGGTGCTTCCACTGTACACGCACAAGGGGAACCACTTTATTTCTTAGTCTCATTTCCTTTCGATCTATGATTGCCATCGGTTGCTCCACGTAATTGAGCCGTTCGTCTACTTCGATATCCTCTAGTGGGACAATCATGTCTTTATCTGCTAAGCACCTTCTCAGATGTGATACATTGAATGTCGGGTGAATTCCACTTAACTCTTCTGGTAACTCCAGTCTATAGGCCACCTCTCTTATTCGAGCAATGATTCATAAAGGGCCTATGTATCTCGGGCTCAACTTGCCCCGTTTTCGAAAACGAATGATACCCTTCCAAGGTGAGACCTTCAACATAACCCAGTCACCCACCTGAAACTCAATCGGTCTGCATCGTTTATCGGCATACGACTTCTGTCTATCTTTGGCTGCCTTCATAAAGGCCTTGATCTTCTCAAGCTACTCAGTCATAGCCTCGATTACCTCGACGCTCCCTAATTCCTTCTAACCAATATCACCACAACAAACGGGCGTTCTGCATCTCCTACCATATAGCATCTCATATGGTGGCATACCAATGCTGACATACCAATGCTGGCATGATTGCTGTTGTTGTATGAGAATTCAGCTAACGGTAAGTGGTCATCCCAACTTCCCCCAATATCAACAACATATGCCCGAAGCATGTCCTCCAAGGTCTGAATGGTCCTTTCTGACCGACCATCAGTCTGAGGATGATAAGTCGTGCTAATATGTAACCTCGTCCCCATGGCATCATGGAATTTCTTCCAGAATTTAGATGTAAAACGGGTGTCACGATCAGACACAATGGACACCGGATCACCATGACGAGTTACAATTTCCCTGATGAATAGATCCGCCAACCTCTCAGATGAATATGTCTCTCGGATCGATAGGAAGTGAGCACTCTTCGTCAGACGGTCCACAATCACCCATATGGTATCGTACCCTTTCAGAGTATGTGGCAGCTTCGTAATAAAATCTATGGTGATGTGCTCCCACTTCCATTCTGGTATATCCAATGGTTGGATCTTCCCATACGGCTTTTGATGCCCGACCTTCCCCTGTAAGCAAGTAAGGCACTTACTCACATACGCCGCCACGTCGCACTTCATACCCAGCAACCAATAATCTTTCTTCATATCTTGATACATTTTCGTGGCACCTGGATGAATGGAGTATCGAGTCTTATGAGCTTCATCCAAAATCTTCACCAATAGATCCCCAAAACGAGGACTCCATACCCATCCAAATCGGGTTTTAACACCAAGTGTGTTTTCACCCAACTCCCCAACCAGACCTCTTATCCTTTCATAGTTAAGATGATCTTCTTTCAGTGCCTCATCTTGAAACTCTTTGACTTGCTTCATCACATCTGAGGTCATGATTAGCTGATAAGCTTTCACCGAATCGGCTCGGGCCTCTCCTTTCGACTAAAGGCATCCGCTATGACGTTAGCTTTGCCTGAATGGTAATGGATCTCATAATCATAATCCTTTATGTGCTCCAGCCATCGTCTCTGCCTCATATTCTGGTCCTTCTGCTGAAAGAAGTACTTTAAGCTCTTGTGGTTGGTGAAGATGGTGCACTTCGTTACATACAAATAGTGCCTCCAAATCTATAATGCAAAGACCACGGCTGCTAGCTGTAGATCAGGAGTAGGATAATTGACCTCATGAACCTTCAACTGTTGGGATGCATAGGCTATAACTTTTCCTCTCTGCATTAACACACACCCCAACCTCGACTAGGAAGCATCGGAATAAACCACCAGATCTTCACTCCCATCCGGTAATGGCAGAACAGGAGCTTGAGTCAACCTCACCTTCAACTCTTCGAACCCCTTCTCTTGAGCTTGATCCCATACGAACTTCACATTTTTTCGGGTCAACTTAGTCAGTGGAGAAGCAATCTTAGAAAAGTCTTGGATGAATCTCCTATAGTAGCCCGCCAAACCCAAGAAGCTACGAATCTTGAATGGCGCCTTTGGGGACCTCCATTGAATCACCACCTCCACCTTAGTCGGGACCACCATAATCCCATCAGGATTCACCACATGACCCAAAAACTAAACTTCATGCAACCAGAATGCACACATGGAGAACTTGGTATACAACTTCTTCTTTCTTAGCATCTCTAGAACCTCCCGAATGTGACTGGCATGCTCAATCTTGTTCTTTGAATAAATCAGGATGTCATCAATAAACACAATCACTGATTCATCCAACATCAGCCCACACACCCGATTCATCAGATCCATAAAAGCAGCTGGCGCATTGGTCAAACCAAAAGACATAACAAGAAACTCATAGTGGCCATAGCACGTGCGAAAAGCTGTTTTAGGAATGTCTTGCTCCTTCACCTTCAGTTGATGATAGCCAGATCAAGAACTAACTGGCACCTTGAAGCTAATCAAACAAATCATCGATTCTCAGTAAGGGGTATCGGTTCTTCACCGTCAACTTGTTCATCTCACGATAGTCAATACACATCCCCATACTACTGTCTTTCTTCTTCACAAACAAAACCGGAGCACCCCAAGGAGAGATACTTAGTCTGATGAACCCCTTATGAAGCACCTCTTGCAGCATCAATTATTTCATCTCTGTCGGCGCCAACTGATACGGTGCCTTGGCAACAGGCTGGGCACCCGATATCAGATTAATCTGAAACTCGATCTCTCTGTCAGCTGGCACTCCTGGTAGGTCATTTGGGAACACGTCTGGAAAGTCACATACAACCGGTACATCAGACAGTTGTGGTGTTGACGTATCGACATCCTTTACATAAGCCAAGTAGGCGCTACATCCATGCCTCATACACTTTCCCACCACCACTATTGAGATCACTTTCGGGATCTTCGTGACCCGATCCCCATAAACAGTTACCGAACTCTCGTCAAGCGCTGATAGCCGAATCATCTTCTTGTGACACACAATTTTCGCCTCGTAGTCTGCTAACCAATCCTTCCAAGAACCAAATCAAAATCACCTAAGGTCATCACAAACGGGCTAACATGAAACTTATGACCTTCTAGCTCCATATCACAGTTCTCTATCATCTTAGAGATCCTGGTAGACTTACCTATGGTAGTTTCTACATCGAAGGGCACATCAACACGTCTACTACTAACATGTACCTTAGAACAGAAAATAGCAGACATAAAAATTTTACTAGCAGCCGAATCAAATTACACACAAGTTAAAGTTTGGTTCACAAGAAACGTACCGAACACAATATCGGGGTCCGTCCTAGCTTCCTGTTGTGTCATAGTGAATGCCTTGTCGCTCGCCCTTGGTCCTTCACCTCCCGTCTTCTTCGCCCCCGAACCCTCGGCCCTTGGCTTCTTACAATCCCTATTCATATGACCCTCTTCTCCAAAGTTAAAGCATCGGACCGTACGACATTCCTTGGCTATATGCCCCGCCTTCCCACATTTGTGGCATCCGTTAAATCCCAATCTACATTCTCCCACATGCTCCCATCCCCACTTGCCACACCTTTTTGACCCCACACTCATTGTGGCCACACGGTAGTCATCCACCTGTGCCTTCTTGTTACTCGTCAAGGCACCACCCTGACCAAACCTCTTCCCATTCCAGTTTCTATCACCTCCTCCCTTTTCACAACCTTCAGCCACCACCACCACAGTCCTCTCATCATACAATCTCGCTGCTAAATCCATCGTTGACCTAAACGTGCTCGGTCGGGCGGCGATCGTGTGCCTACAAATTTCTGCTGGCAAACCCTGGATGCACCGTTTAATCTTCTGTGACAGAGGCGTCACTTGATCCGGCACCAGACGTGCCATTTCATTGAAGTTTGTTTTGTACTCTTGGTGTGTCATCGTTCCCGCCTCTAATTGCAAGAATTCCCTCTCGACCTTGTCCATCTCCCGGTGAGGACAATACTCCCCAATCACCAACTTTTTCATTTCGGACAATCTCATTCTTCCAATGGCCATGCTACCCTCGGCTTGGACTATATTATACCACCAGCACAGAGCCGAGTCCACAAAAGAGTGGGCAGCGAACTGAACTTTCTGGTCCTCTCGGCACTCGCCGATATCAAGTACAGCCTCCATTTCCCTCACCCACCGGTGAGCAGCACCAGCAATGCCGTTTCCATCAAAAGTAGGGGGCTTGCAACTCATAAACACCCTGTAGTTATAGCCTCGTACCGCCTCCTGCACAGGCTCTGCTTCTTCCTCTTCTTCTTCGTCATTAGACGGAACCGTCTTAGCCTCGGGCTGTCTTTTTTCGCCCGTAGGTCTACTCCTTTCCCTTCTCTCCCCTGTCTAACTACCTTTATCACTTCGGTCACCACAGACGGTAGGATCGTCTACATGACTTGATGCACTTCCTCTACAACCGCCTCCTTCACTGAGGCTCTCAAGTTAGCACTCTCATTTTTGCCATCCGGATGAGGGGTTTCTGGTTCTTCATGAACCACCTTTTCGGCCCTAGGCCTTCCTCTCGTAACCCATGATTCAGCACCACGTCCACTACCACACGAAGGTTTAGATGATCTACCACCGGCCATCCTCACACACACACGCTGAAAGATTCAAACACCAACATGGTCAAGTATAGTAAGTCCCTAATTACAGTGGCCAGTTGTGATTAGCCACTTACTTTACACCTCATATCCCAAGCATTACCTATCCTGACTACATCAGTATCTAATTCTACCAGCAACACATAACCACATAACATACGCACGTAATACCGGTTAACTTACGAAAATACCTCATGGCACGCAGCTACTCAGATTGGCATCCCTTTCCTTTCCGCCCCATTCTAAGTTTAAGTTAAGGTTTAGTTTGAAGATTTACCTATTTCACTTAATCTTTGGCTCTGATACCAACTTGTAAGGCCCCGCTCCCGGGACGATTACAGCTGGTAAATCATCGCACATAAAACATAAAATATACATTTACATCTATGAAAAACATCGTAGTGGAATAATTTAAAACCATTTCGTATATTAATGACAGCTTTTGCAAAATAATACAATGTAGTTAACTGTTACAAAATATCATGATTTGCATTATATCACAAAGACATCATTCTTATACAAATGGATGCCATCCAAAAGTGCCAAGTAACTGCCACGTACCATCCTCAGCAATGCTCACTGCTAACTGGAAAATGCATAAAAAGTCAGCGTTGCTGAGTGAGTTCTACTTTTATAAATAAAACATGCTTTACTTTCATTAAACAGTTCGTTTCTTTAACAGGTGATCACACATCGTACGTACACTTAGATAATATCATTATTATTATTTGCATCGTTCGTTCATCATTATATCTTTTCTCTTCTCAACCATAAACTTTACCCCACTGTTCCTGGTGCTAGACCTAAGTCTATCAAAGACCATCTATAACGGTGCTCGCACCTCTGATCACAACACCTAGGGTAGACTTTAGGTATACCACTACTATGTGCAATGCCCAACTATTCCTGGTACTGGACCTAGGCCTATCATAGGCCAGCTATAACGGTGCTCGCACCTCTGATCACACTACCTAGGACATGCAGCAGTGGAGCTATACAAATTGTCAATCACGAAGAAAGACGCCAATATGCATCCTCACGGGGTAGCGAACATGCACACCGTTGGGGTAACACCTTTAATGGTGTGTCCCGACATACTATGCTTGCAAGACTTTCTTTACTTTCATCTTTCATTAATGCATGCATTCTTAATTCATGTTCCTCTTTTATTTATCTTTCACTTTACATTACTTAATACCTCACTTCATTCTTTAACATGACATGTAAAGCCATAGGAAAGATAAACATACATCATAATAAGGAACATAACATACACAAACATCATTATCATATAAGGCTACACCATCCATACACATCATGCATAATCATGCAACTTCATACATCATTTATATGCATCAGTCACACACCACTACATGCCCATCTTAACATCTATCAGGTCAAAAGTCAACTGACATGCATCCCCGGGAACATCTCAAGTCAAAGCCTACATTTCCCTTTTTCTCAGAAAGTCAGAAGAGTTAAAAGTGTTCATCCGCGTTTCCTATAGTTCATCCGCATTGGCCTTACTTCATCCGTATTTGTCATCCGCATTGGCCTTACTTATCCGCATTTCCCTTACTTATTCAATACTCATCCGCATTTCTTAGACTTAGTCAATGTTCATCCGTATTTACTTTCATCCGCATTGACTTATCCCATCCGCATTGACTTACTTCATCCGCATTGACTCACTTCATCCACAATTCCGTACTTAGTCAATATTCATCCTCATTTCTCAGACTTAGTCAATGTTCATCCACATTGACTTACTTCATCCGCATTGACTCACTTCATCCGCATTGACTCACTTCATCCGCATTTCCATACTTAGTCAATACTCATCCGGATTGACCTCATCCGCATTTCTTCCCATTACTCATTCGCATTTTACTTATCCCATCACTTATGCACATTCTAAGACTTAACATATGAGCCTTAAACATCATATTTTGATATCCAATCACCATTCATCATGTTCTAAGCTTAAATCATACATCCTAAGTCTTAAAAACATCATCAAGCATGAGCATAGTCACACATCGTATCATAACAACATCATACACACATTCAAACATACGGGTCAGAAACCCAGTTTAATGAAAACATACATTCATGCATTTCCAGCCCCAAAATCAGTTAAAACAGGTAAAAGAGGGGTCCTAAAACTCACCTTTGTAGCTCTTGACTATGGCTTCTTCCAAACTCCTAGAAACCCCCTAAAAACATACCCAAACACATATAAATGCATATAAGTATAAACCCAAGGACACAACCGGTTAAGAACACCATAAGAACATGAATTCTTACCTTAAATTCGATTTTTTTCTTGTTCTTCCTTCAAAGCCGAGAGTTTTCTGCTTTTTTTTCTTCTCTCTCTAAAATCCAACAATTTTGTGTGCAGAAAGGGTGATGGGCAGCCATGCCACCTTTATCACCAACTTCTCAAACATTTTGTCCTTTTGGACACTTTTTACCACTAGACTTGGGTTTTATTTCCTTTCCTTCTTTTCTTTCACTTAATTCTTCTTTCTTGACTTTAAAGTAACCAGGTGTTACAGCTTGGTTGTATCATAATGGCCTGGCTCTTTCTTTATTCTCTAAATTGATTGGAAGATTGTGAATGTTTCATAATTGCAACATGGGATCATGAAGCTTGATAGCTCAAATTCTTTCAGCATATTCTTCATCTCATTCATGTTCATCCTTTATACCATGTCATATGGAAATCCATGGTTGATTAGGGTCATAAACATTGAAGATTCAGGACTTTCTTCAAGTATGTCTTTTGTGGTTAGTAGGTCATTAGCCTATGATTCTGTTTGATCTTTGGAGACACATCTTTTGTAAGTTCTTTCCATTCTTCATCACTCTCAATATCATCATGAGAAGTTGGCTTCAAGGTTGATAAGTCCATTGAAGGAGTGTGTCCAGGAGAAGTAGATTTTGTTCTTTTAGGTGAGTCTTTAACCTCAATTACTTCTTTCTTGAAAGACCCCAAATACTTCCTTTTTCTAGAATATTGAATGATTTTCTTTAATGTGTTAGTAGATTCTGCATCTTTTCAGCTCATCAATCTCTACTTATTTTCTATTCAATAAAGTCTTGCTAGCTTTATTGTTCTCCAATACAAGCTTCTCTCTTTTTGCCTTCTCTTGTTCAATAGACCCTTTTAGTTCTCTATTTAGCTCATTGAGTGCATCAATTACTTCAATGATAGTTTGAGCATCTTTTCTCAACCTTTTCAGTGATGCTTCTTGCTTCATTAGCCACTCATCCTTTTCGTTTATCACACCCTTCAACTCTTGTATTCTTTCCTTCCTTTTGTTTGACTTGATTACAAGTTTGTTATATTTACCCACCAAATAACTTTTCTTTAAAAGGATGTCTTCTACACTTTGATCATCTTAATGATAAGCAATTACATCAACATATTTGGCTTCTTCTCTCTTTTTTGATATTTAGTAGCGATCTCATCATCATTAACATTAACGGCTGGCATGAGCTGGACTCAACAACTTGATCTACCTACTCTTGGTGTGGTGATTATTGTTGTTGAGGATCACTGATTGGTGAGACAGGCTCAGTATCGCCAGTGTAAATGCTATCTTGTGAGACTAACTCGGTCTCACTAGAGTAAACGCTCTCAGGTTATTGATGTTCAGGAGTTGGCTGTTTTAACTAGCTAGAGATTGAGGACATGGAGAAAGTTCATGATGAATAGATGATTGATAATGTGTGGATGGTTCATGTGGAGATTGATGAGGTATGGATTATTAGGGAGGAGAATGTGAGGCTTCTTCATCATCAGCGGATGAATTCACATGTTGGTCTTCCCACACCAGTTTTGGTGGGATGTTTGCATTTGCATCAACCCCATGAGCAAACATGGGCATGTCTTCGCTTTGGTATCTTCCACTGATCTTGTTCAGGAAAGATCTGCCCAAATGTACTAGCACAAATACATCACCCTCTCATTCTATCTCAGGCATTTCACCATTGATGAACAGTTGTAAGAACCTTGGGAATATGTACATCTTATGTGCCTTCTTCACCTTATTTGGTCACATAACACCCAAAACTTTACTTTGAGTAGTTGTATGTCCTTCCCTCAAATATGCCAATGATTCGAGAGGAAATGTATCTAGAGAATCTATCCAATCTTCCTTTCTTTATCTCACCCTTCTCAAAATCACCATAATATCCTATCAGATGGAAGATGTTTCCTATGTATTCAGTATCAAATACATTAGGGTGACCTATCTCTATATATCCCAAATTATGATTTCTCCTCATACCCTTTTCATCTATTCTTAATAGTTCATTCCCATTTTTGCATGTATCACCTTATCTTCTCCTTCTTGTTCTATTCTTGCTTAGTTCCTGAACTCAGCCATGTGTGACTGATAGATCACTGGATCTGCCATCAGGACATAGAACATTTGTGATCATTGCAAGTATATGATGATATCTTGGCACCCTTCTCATACAAGGTCGTCAACATTCAAAAAAGCACATACATTATGCTCTTTAGCAAACCGATTAGCCATTTGTTCATAAGAGTTAAGAAGATTATGCTAGAATTAGTTATCAACCATAAGAATTCAAAGAGTTTTGAGGACAACAAACAATCAAGTAGTTGATTACTGATATTTATTTTAGGTTTTAACTTGAATACACTAATCTGATATCAAGTTTATGATATTATTAGATTTTTGATTTGGTAATTTGAATGTTTGAGGAAAGGAGGGAGAGATCTGTGATGAACATTTTTCTAGGTCAAAGTTCTCTAAAAAGTGAATAATGAATATTTTGGTCAAAAATATCATTTTTGCTCCCTCGGACACATTAATTTCATTTACTTAATGAAGTGGGTCTCACATTCCTTATTAATATTCTATGGAATTTATTTATTCCGCAGATTTCTTTTCTCCGTAGGATATTTACGGATGCCTGCCATCTACGGATGCCTAACTATCAAGAATTGATACAATTTGAAGTATAAATTAATTTTCCATAGATTACCAATATATGAAAATAGATTATACTTTTCAAATATTAACTCATCCGTAGTTTACCATTATATGGATAGTCATATTTTACTTTATTAGGTTTCGCATAGTAGCTTCTGCTAATACTGAAAATGACTGGGTTTGAGTAAGCGTGATATTCTTACTGAGAATCGAATAATATAATCAAGTCAATGATTGAGTGGCGGAAACAAACAATCAAAGAACATTTAAAGTAAGAAAATTACGCATAAATGTTGTTTGTATTGATATATGAAAGTTGATAAGTTAAACAGAATAATTACAACAAAATTCTTATCTATCAGCCGTCACCTCAGTACGAGGTTAACTATTCTATTTATAGGCAGACACGATGCCTTTACAAATTGACTAAACTACCCCTGACCTATTACATCATAAACTAGTCTAAGTCTTGATCCGCATCTCTGCTTGTTCATTCGTATTGACAAATGTGGATGAGTTAATCTTGATGAGAATTTCTACTTGATCATCAGCATTAGTAAGTTGGTCATCCGCATTGGTTAATGCGGATGAACAAATACTTGTGCGCATTTGGTTGGTCATCCGCATTTGTCAATGCGGATGATCAAAGTCTTGTCAGCATCTTCTTTTGTTCTTCCGCATTAGTCAATGTGGAAGAGTAACTTGTTCTTCAGCATTAGTATTATGTCTTCTGCATTAGTCAATGCGGAAGAGTAAACACTTGTCCGCATGAGAGTTTTGTCTTCCGTATTAACTAATGCGGAAGATAACACTTGTTATTTTTCCTTGCAGATCTTCATCCGCATTTCATATTGGACTTGTGGGATTCCAGCTGAGCAATCATCAATTCACCCATTGAGTTGGCATGTATGATCATTTCAGGGTGCAATAATACTCCCCCTAAAGATTATACAGTCTAGTTTTCCTCAATGTTTAGTAGGTGATTGATGATGTGATGATTCAGCTATTCAGGAGGTAGTATGAATGCAGCTTTAGTAGGATCCAGGATAGCCTTGATCATGTTTACAAAATCAGCTGCTTTTGACATCCTGTCTCTACTTAGCACATGTATCTTCATTCAGCTCATGTTGTAGATGGCTTCCATAGGTTACTTTTTCACTGAAATAGGTTCCCATATGGAGATTTTGGAAAGACCATCTCAATGAATCAATAAACTCCCTCCCACATCCACTTCAAGCTTAACAATATTTTCAAGTTGCAGTGGTGTTTTCTTCTTCTTTCTTCTATCTCATTTAATATTTATTCTATCATAGGCCAGTTTCAATAACTTGATGCATTTCAGAAAGAAATGCATGTCTTGTTCACCCAATTTGTTGTTTAATTTTTCTGAAGTGCTTGGTATAAATGTAGTGGATGTATGATTCACAAGTAATCTTACTTCATATCCACTGAATATGTCAGCTCCTTCTTTTCCTCTCCACTTCCTTTCTAGCACCATCTCATAGGTTTTCTCATCATAGAACACGTTTGAGATAGGAGTGGAGGAATGATTACCAAATACTACTTTCCTCTTCAATGACTCAGTTGGCTTTACCTTCAACTCAGGGAATACTATTTCCTCTGCTTTCATCTTTTTCTTCTTATCCAGGGGATTGACAAAAGTTTTATCTTTTCTCAAGCAAATTTTCTTTAAGGAATTGAAGTTGTTTGTTCTTCTGAACATCTTAAGTATGTTCTCAAATTCATATCCCTTGAACATAGCTGCATGATTGATCAGTTCAAGTTGAGCTAGCTCTTTCAAATCATGAATCTCAAGGGCATTTACAAGAGCTGAGTACTCTGTAAAGAATTGTACCAGCCCTGAGATTCTCTTCACCATGAACATGTTCCTTGTGCTATCATACTTCCAGGCTATTATCTTTTGATCTACCTTGCCCTTGGGAGTAGACACCCCTCTGATCAGTTTTGTAGTAATCAGTCCTTCTTGCAGCTTCAACTGAGATGGTTCTGCAAACCATTCAGGGTACTTGTGGGGCACTGGGGCAAGTAGTTATTGATCTTTTAGGTTCAACAACATGTCTTCAGCTGACACTCTGCTTCTGGGTTTGGTCCTTGTCAATTTTTCTTCAATTTTCTTGAGTTTTTCTTTCTTTTCATTGATTAATTGAAGAGTTGAAGCCCTTAAAGAATTTGTCTTCATGTTGGCAATCCTTCTTCTTGTGAATCCCTGACTTGAGAGATATTCCTTCATTTCCTTATCAGACATATTATAAGGATCAAGAAATAATGATTCATGGGATGAGGATGATTTCTTCATTTGTGATAGTTTGTTTAGGGGACCCCTTCTTGGCAGTGGTATTTCATACCTTGTTGATTTCTTCAAAGATGAATCTTTATGTTTTGGAGTATCCTTTGTCATTGTTTTCTCATATTCAGTGTCTATTGTTGGATCAAGCAACAATTTTACTTTCTCTTCCTCCTCCTTCATTCTCTCATAAGTCATTCCAAACACTTTATCAGGATCATAGCCTTCATTGATCAAAAACATGGCCTTAATCATCAAGTCATCAGTTTTTGATTTTGTTACCATGTATTCCACTGCCTGTTCTTCTTTAATAGGACTGTGCATAAGAACATCCTTTTCAACTTCGTATCCACCAGCAATTTCTCCTTCTTCTAGATCAATTGCTGCAGCCAATTTTTTCAACTGAGCTTCTGCCTGCTCATGTTCTTCCAAAAATTTTGCAATTGCTGCTAAACTTTTTGCGTCATCTTTTTGTTTCTTTGCTGGTTCTTCTATTATTTGTCTCTTACCTTTGGCTTTTTCAGCTAGATACTTCCTCTTTCGTGAGTAAGTTTGAAGTTGAGGGCTAGAGGTTTCAGGTTGTTCTTCTGGTTCAGGGACCTCTTCAGGTGTACTTGGCTCTTGATCCTTCATTTTACTTTTCTCATTTTCTTTCTGTTCAGTTTCAGTTTCTTCTTTCCTTTCTTTTTCACATCTTTCTTTGAGTTCTTCCTTTTGTTCTTCAGTTAATGAAATGGCGGGGACAATTTGTAGAGTTAATTCTTTTTCCAAAGGCACTGGTGATTTGGCAATAAAGACAATAGGCTCTGCCTCAGTTCTTTGATTGTTTATGAATTCCCAGAAATCATCATCGATGCTAAATTATTCAGATGCAAAACTATCCAGTGCACTAAAGAGTACTTCAAATTCACCTTTTTTAGAGTCTGAATAACCAGTGTTTCCAGAATACACTACCAGGTCTAGACTTGGATCTTTAATCTCTGTTTGACTTTCATCATCTCCTTGTTCTTCATTCTCATCTGCTGATTTGTTGTCATCATCATCAACCTTTTCTTGTTTTTCTTTCTCATTATCATCATTCACTTCAGTTCTTTTGATCATCATTTCAAGCTCGGATATTCTTTTGTTCTGGCTCTCAATTTCCTTTTCAAGTTTTAAGATGATATCAGCTTGTTCCTCTATGATATTTTCTTGTTCCTCCATTGCAATCGTTTGTATTTCAAGAGTATCTACATGACCATTCACTTCTTCTCTTGAGTGTTTTAGTGCATCTTTTAAGTTCTCAATCTCCTTGTCTTGTTCTTTTCTTTGAGCTGCATATTTCTCTTTAAGTTCTTTCAGTTCACATTCTTTCTCATCCAGTTCCAAGATTCTGTCATTGATGATTCCAGCACTCCTACTTAAGGTTCTTTCCATCCTTTCTACTTTGAGTAACAGCTCAGAGATTAATTCATCCTTTTCATCAGGCCTGTTGATGTTGGATTCAGCATAGCTCTCTGCGGGAGTAGCCTTAAAAGCTTCTTTCATAACTTTGGTTTGATCATGATGATCCTCCTCATCAGAAGATGATTTGGATGATTTAGATGCCCTTGTTGATCCTTCTATTTCATCAGGGTGATCATGGGATGATGGTAAAGGTTGGTAAGGAGAAATAGGTGATTGGTATGGTGATATTTGAGATTGATGATGTGGTGGTATGGGTGTAGGTTGAGTGGTTATTAGTGGTGTTGGTTGTGGAGTTGAATGTGATGATGGTTGAGGTAATGTTTATAGAGATGGTTGTGGAGAGGTTGAGGTATTTGTTGTGGTAATGGCATTGGTAATGGTATTGGTGATGTTATTGGTGATGGTATTAGAGGTTGTATTGGAGATGGTATTGGTGATGGTTGTGGAGTTGGTTGAGCAATTGGTTGTGGAGGTGGTTGTGCTATTGGTTGTGGAGGTGGTTGAGCTATTAGTTGTGGAGGTTGTTAAGCTTGACCTGCTTGATGTATTTGTTGAGGCATCCAAGGAAAAAGGGGTGAAGGGGCACCACTATAAAAGTTCCTTGGGTCCTTCTTCTTGATGTACTTATAGGATCTAGCATCATAATGAGGAATGTTAAGCACAGATATTTCATTAACAATGTCATGAAATGATTTATTGATTAGACATTGAATGAATCTGGGGTACATTAGAAACTTGTATCTCAACCCTTCTTGAATGTTGGAGATAAGGCCATTGAATACATATGCAGACATGTTAAACCGTCTGTTGGTGCAGAGAGCACAGATTGCAGAAGATGTGAGGACGGGAATATCATTCCATCCTGTTTTCCTTTTAGATAGACAATGTTGGAATATATGAATTAGGAATCTCCAAGGCAGATCCACCAATCCTTTGATTATCTATTTTGCTTCATAACTCCCTTCATAACCAATTTCAGAGAAAAATGTGGTTATTTCCTCATCATCCAGTTCAAGAGGATCATGAGCATTATCATTGAATTCCAGAAATCTTCTGACCGACTCTTTTCTGATCCTCAGAGTGAGTTCATTGTTGATTCTCCCAGTTAGAATTTTCACTCCATCATCTTCAACTACTTTAGCTGATTCCCAGAATGACCTGATGGGATTCTCGTAGATTGTTGGTCTTCCTGTCATGGCATATGCTACCCTTGTGGTAGATAAGAATCTTATCATATCTCTAAGATCTTCGGCTTCAGGCACATCAGGGTTTAGATAACCGCTGACGTTATGGAGCTTGCTCCATGTAAGATTTTCCACGTAATCTACACACGAGACATGTGTTAGTTAACAATTTTGACTTTAACCTTGATTTGATTTGTTAATGTGACATTGATTTGTTACACATTTTTCTTTGTCACTTTACTCTGTTTTTCGCAGTAAACATGATTATAAAGATTTTAAATATCAGTTGAATTCCTATCAATTTATATGTTTTTTGAGATCGAATATGTGTATTGCATCACATTAATGAGTTTGATTTTGGTGTTCTTAATATTTTCTGGTTCATTGTTCTATTTAGATTAACAGTCCGAGACTTAGGTCTTGTTTTCAAAATCTGTTGAAGTTATACCTTATCTTCGAAATAATTGTGGTTCTGAATCGATGACAAGAATGTTTTAAGAACAAACACAACAAAATCTTTGAATGTTTATGAAGATGATGATGATTGATGGTGGTGTACTGTAGGTTTGCGCTCGTCTCACTATAAATTCTCTCAAATTTGAAAATTATTAAATGACCCAATTGAATTCCTTTAAATAGTCAAATAATACAATTTGAAAAATTTTATAAGCTTACAAGCAGATACAGTCAACACTGTAGCAAATGCTGAAGGTTAATTTGTTTGATTTTGGTCATCCGCATTTGTTGACCGTAGAAAATACAGAAGACAAACTTTTGACATTGAAAGTCCGCATTTGACTACTTTTGGTCATCCACATTTGTGACTGTAGCTAATGCGGAAGGTTAAATTTTTGACTGACTGTCCGCATTACCCTACTATAACAAATGCGGAAGTTTTGTTTCTTAATTTTTTATTCTATCTGCATTTGTGTACTGTTGCAAATGCTAAAGTTAAACATGAAATATTTGGCAGTCCGCATTTGTGTTGTATTAAATACGGAAGAACGACATTGTACAAATGCGGTTGAGTTGCTTGTTTTACTATATCCGTATTTGTACATAGTAGCAAATGCGATATAACAAAGTCAATCAGCATTTGTGCAAGTACATCAAATGCGGTTGACAAGTCAACACAGCACTGTAGCAAATGCGATAGACTTGTTCATACACATTTGTTACTGTATTAAATGCGGTAGAGTAAATTTCAAGTTCACTTCACACACTAATGCGGTAGAGTAAAATCATTGTCCGCATTAGTGCACTTCAAAAAAATATTGTTACCCACATTAGTTACTTGCATAGGTTACATTCACCCGCATTAATTAATGCACTTACCTACATTAGCTTTTGAACTTAGTCAAAAGTTAATGTGATTGAATTGATTATTCATCTTATGAAGATGGTGTCCTTGATTGATTTTGCTTATGAAGTTGGCTGTTGAAGTTGTCAATTCTTGCTTGGATTGACTTGTATGTCACAACTAATACACGTTTCCCTTTTTGACAGATCTTGGGCTTATCATGCTTCTAAGAATCTGCAAAAGCTGAGATATAATGGTAAAACTTATTGCAACAACACCAACTAAAACTCTTTTTGTTTTGCTCTTTTTGTTTTGTTTCTCAAAATTAAGTTAATAAACATAAATTTAGACTTACTCAAACGTTTTAAATTACTCCCCCTAAAGTTTATGTCCATATTTGGAGAGAAATTTTAAAGATTTAAAAGTTTTAAATATTATTTTGATTTATATTAATAATGAAGAGAAAAATCTCTTTGTTAGGATCATATCAATCTTACATTACACATGTGCATCCTTTATGATTAAATGGACATGATTATGAACTTGAAGATTGAAGGTATGTTTGTCCTCTTAAACTCATACCTGGTTGATATTTTGATGCAGATGATTTTTATCATGTTTTGGTTGATTTATTATTCAATGTGTACCTCACACATATAAGATGAAATGATTAACCCTCCTTATACAATGCATGGTAGAACTTTCTCACAACTTTTCTTACCACGTTGCTTAAGTCATGAAATCTCATTTTAACTGATCCTCATTGGGATTCTTTTAATTTGATCCTTTTCCATGTTGGTCCACATTGGGATTCTTTTCACTTCACTTTGGAAGGTGATCCATGATAGGATTCTTTTGTTCATGCACTTGGAATGTATTATTTTGTTGATTCATCCAATTTTTGGATGTGTTCCACATTCGGAATCTTTTGGATCATGACATCTACACTATGTGCAAGTTTCATCGGGTCTTTGCTCAGCAAAAGAAAGATGAAACATGATGTGGTGAAAGAGATTCATAAAGTATCATTACATGGTGTGTTTAGGCTACTACACAAACATGCATTCAAATAAGCCAATACATACCTGTACTTTGTGATGAGTGTTTCATAATTGAATATGTCTTTAATTCAACACTGCATGTATCTTTTCTTCCAAGTTGAGCCTACCAACATATCTGGTAAGTCATTTCAGTCTTTTACATTTTGAAATTAAGCACAGTGAATGATATAACGACTATACTTATATCATTTCCCTTTGAGTTCTTTTCTTCATAAAACTTGATTTTTTGTGGTTTTTCTAATGTTCTAAATTGTTTTTGACGTTTTTCATAGTTGTTACTCAAGGTTAATCATGCCATTTGACTAAACCAGAAACTCAAACCTACTAGGTTCAAATGCCTTGGTAAACAAATCAGCTAATTGATTTTCTGTTGGTACTTGAATCAATTTGATTAAACCTTTTTCAGCACAGTCTCTCAAAAAATGATATCTAATCTCAATATGTTTTGTTTTTGAGTGATAAACTGGATTATTAGTTATAAAGACAGCAGTTGTGTTGTCAATAGAAGTTGGTGTATGCAAAAAGTTAAAACCATAATCAAGCATCTGGTTTTGAATCCAGAGAACTTGAGAGCAACATGCTGATGCCACAATATACTCAGCTTTTGCTGTGGATACAGACACATTTGTCTGCTTCTTGCATTGCCAGCATACTAGTCTAGGACCAAGAAATTGACAACCGCCAGAAGTGGATTTTCTATTGAAGTTGCATCCTCCATAATCACTGTCTGTGTAGGCATAAAGATTAAATTCTCCTTCCTTTGGATACCATAATCCAAGAGCTGGTTTGCCCTTCAGATATCTAAATATCCTCTTGGCTATGTTCACATGTGATTCTTTTGGATAAGCTTGATATCTAGTACACACACAAACACCAAATATAATGTTAGGCGTGTTAGATACATAAGTGAACCTATCATTGATCGATAGTGAGTCTGATCCACTGATTTGCCTTTAGGGTCAGGTCCAATCTTCACTTTAGTATCCACAGGAGTTCTGATAGACTGACAGTCAGCAAAGTGGAATTTCTTCAACATGGTTTCTACATATTTGGTTGATTGATGAAGATTCCATTTGCTGTTTGCTGGACTTGCACCCCTAGAAAGAATGTGAGTTCCCCCATAGCACTCATTTGGAACTTTGAATGCATAAGATCTTCAAATTCTTTGCAGAGTTGCTTGTTTGTCGAGCCAAATATAATGTCATCCACGTAGATCTGGACTAACAGCATGTCTTTCCCTCTTATTCTTCTGAAGAGAGTCTTATCAATCTTCCTCTTTCATACCCATGTTCAAGAAGAAAGGATGATAGAGTCTCATACCACTTTCTTGGTGCTTGATGAAGACCATAGAGAGCTTTGTCAAGCTTGTAAAAACTCTGAGGGAAATATAGATCTTCAAAGCCAGGTGGTTGACTCACATAGACTTCTTCAGCAATCTTTCCATACAAGAAGGCACACTTTACATCCATTTGATAAACAGTAAATTTCATGGACATAAAATGTGCAAGAAAGATTCTGATTGCTTCTAGTGTAGCAACAAGAGCAAATACTTCGTTGTAGTAAATTCCTTCTTCCTGAGTGTATCCCTGTGCCACTAGTCTTGCTTTATTTTTGATGACTATCCCTCTATCATCAGTCTTGTTCCTGTACAGCCATCTGGTATCGATAGGGTATTGTCCTTTAGGATGATCTACCAGCTGCCATACATCTTGCTTCTTGAATTGGAGCAATTCTTCCTGCATTGTTTCAATCCAACTACTGTCTTGAAGCGCATCTTTGATGTTTTTGGGTACTGTTTAACATAGAAAGCGGGAGAACAAACAAATGTTTGCAATACTTGACTTGCTTCTTGTCACCGTCTCATTAAGATCACCAATAATGGTTTCAACTGGATGATTCTTGCATATTCTTGTGGTTGGAACGGTGTCACCAGCAATAGTTACATCAAGATTCGAGACATTCAATTCATTATGGTCAGAGGCACATTCATCTTGTATTGTTGTTGAATTATGAAGATTGCCAACTTTTGTTTCAGTAACTGTTACATCTTCAGCAGTACAGAGGTTGCTTGTATCAATTGACGTACCTCGAGTTTCTTCTGGATGAGAAGCTTGTTTTTGATTTCGGATCTCATGTGACAAGTCATCTGAGTGAGATGGTACCAGGCTGGGACCTTCTTCAGACGAAACACTAACGTTTTGAGATAGATGTCTAATGGGATCAGCTTGAAGAGGAACTTCTTCATTCATATGAGCATCAGATATAGGTGGAATCAATAGATAATTATCTCTTCTTTCTACAGTTGATGAATTATCACCTGAATGTATATTTCCTACATCAGACAAGTGAAATTAGTCAAATGATTTAGTAAAAGTGTCAATATCAAACAACCAATCAGGACCATTTGTTGATTTGGGAAACAAATATTCTTTGAATTGAACATTTGTAGATTCATCGATAATGTTCAGTCTAGGATTGAACACTCTATAAGCCTTTGAGACGGAAGAATAACCTACAAAAAATCCTTCATCAGACTTAGATGAAAATTTTCCCAAATGATCACGTGTGTTTAATATTCAGACTGGACAACCAAATGATTTGAGGAATCCAATAAATGGTTTCCTATGAAAGATCAGTTCGTAAGGTGTCATGTTACTTTCTTTAACAATCAGAGTTTGATTTTGCACAAAGCATGATGTATTAACTGCTTCTGCCTAGAAGGCGATTGGCAGTTTAGCATCGGCTAGCATCGTTCTTGCTGCTTCAATCAATGTTCTATTTTGCCTTTCAGCTACCCCATTTTGTTGAGGAGTTCTAGCTATAATGAATTGATGAGCAATGCCTTTGGTTGCACAAAAGGAACTCATATTTTCATTTTTGAACTCTGTACCATTATCACTTCTTATTACTTTGACTTTGAGATCAAGTTGATTTTCAATTTTAGTGATAAATTCTTGAATGATTTGGGATGCTTCGTTTTTATGAAGTAGGAAGAACACCCATGTGAATCGATAAAAGTCATCAATGATCACTAAAAAATATTGTTTCTTTCCTATACTCATTACATGAGTTGGTCCAAAAAGATCCATGTGAAGTAACTTCAATGGAGTATTGTTAGTATTCACCAGCTTGGTTTTGTGAGACGATTTGTGTTGTTTTCCTTTGAGGCACGCCGAACATTGATCAATAAAATTGAATTCTTTTTGAGGAAGACCAATTATATGGTTTCCTTTGACTAACTTGTTCATATGTTTAAAGTTAGTGTGCCCCAAATGTCTATGCCAAAGTTGTGACTCATCAAATGATGCTTTAGACAAAAGACATGTTTCTTCCTTAGGTGATGTAGAACACAGGTTTAAGACATATGTATTATTCTTCCTTGGAGTCTTTAAGAGAACCCATTCTTAAGGAATCTAAAATCCAGGTTTCAGAATGTAGCAGTGAGTGTCTGTAAAGTGAGTGGAATATTTCTTGTCGCAGATCTGAGACACGTTTAGCAGATTGAAATTCAGTTGTTCACAGTAATTCACTCTATCAAAGCTCAGCATCCCATTTGTCACAGATCCTTCTCCTGTAATCCTACCACTTTCTGAATCTCCACCGAATGCCACTGTAGTTCCTTGTATGTACTTGAAATCATGAAGGAGGGAACGATCTCCAGTCATGTGTCGGGAGCACCCACTGTCTATGTACCATAGGCTATTAAACCTGTGTGGATGAACCTACAAACAAAAAGAACTAATTAGAATAAGGAACCCAAGCCATGATGGTCTTGGGTTTCCCGTTCCTATTCATGATAGTCACCTCCTGGTATTTCCCTCTGAATAGTGATTTAGATGGAGGTGATCTGGGAGACTTTTGATAATGAATTGGTCGAGTTATCTCATCAACATCTACTGAGGATTCAGATGAATAATGAAATCGTTGGTCTCTATTTCCTTGTAAAAGTTTACCCCGAGTTTCATTATCAAAAGTTGGTTTTTGCTTAGGAAGGTCAAGTTTGTGTTTCATTGTGAGATGATTCCTTTGACCCTTCCTTAAATCCTTCAAGTTATTTTGTTATTTGTTGATCTAGGTGTCCTAGATTGAGTATTGTGAAGATGAGGTCTGACAGAATGCATCACAGTAGATGTTTTTTAGATGGGCTTGTGTTGTGGAATTCTCAACCCCTTCTGATTAAAGTAACAATCAGATGTATTGTGACTTTTCATGTCATAGTTTGAACAATACTTGTTGAAATAGCAATTTTTGGTGGAGTGATTGTTCATATCACAGATAGAACAATATTGATTGAAGAAGCATTTATCTGTCTTGTGATTGAACATGTCACAAATATCACAATACATTTGTTTGCTTCTTGAATAAGATTTTTCTTTTTGTGACTCAACAGAAACTTTCTTTTGATGAGTCATTTTCTTTTCTTTTGGTGTTGAATCAGAATCGGCCCTTTTAGTAGATTGTTTCACAACACTACTTTTGTTCAATTGTTTAGGTTGTTTCTGTTTCTTCAACCTACTTCTCACCTCTTTCTCAAACTGCTCAACATGTTCTTTGTTACAGATATCAAACCCAACTCCCTGCCTTAACCTTGATGACTAGGTCTAATGAAGTATTATGTGTTGAAATCAGTTTAACAGTTTGTTTCTTTTTTGGTGAAACCTTTTTTCATTTGCTTGAATTTTATGGAGATACAATCTCATTATCAGAACTACTCTTAGTAGTGGGTTTCACTATTTTGATATATTTCCGTTTGCCTTGTAAAACTGATGGTATGAATTTTATAAAAGGGACAATTTTTTACAGGGCTTGATGGTTTCATGACACTCACTGTCTTGTCTGAGCACTCTTTGATTTTGATTGGGTGTCCTAACTTGATTTTATCCTCATTGGTTTCAGAATAAACATCAGGTTTGTTTTGAGGATTTGACACTTGTTTCACTACTCATTTAGGTCCCATATTTTTAGGTTCGATTGATTCAGAGAGTGAGACAGATTCAGGAATGACAGTGTAATTGTCATTATATGGTGGAGGATATGAATTATACCCAATCCCTAACATGTCCTTCGGATCCTTTTGTGAATCCAGCATTTCTTGCAGCTTGAATGAAGACATTTGAAACTTTTCAAGTTTCACTTCAGTCATAGATTGTTGAGTTTTAGCTTGAGCTAACTTTTTAGTAAGTAGCTCATATTCAGCTGCAAGATTGTACTTCTCATCATGCAATTTTTCTATGTCAGAAATGAGAGATTTGATTTTGATTTCAAAACTTTTTAGTTCTCTCTTCATCATTCTGACTTCACCTTTTCTTCTATAATTTTATCTGCCAGTTTATGATTGTGTTCTCTATACTCTTCTAATTCATTTATGCATTTCTCACTACAAAGGTTAGTTTTTATCTCAGTAGGCATTGAAGATGGTCATCATTGATGTGAGCCATAAGAGCATGATTCTGGAATTGAGGCTTGAATTCCTCACCATACACACTCCAGTCACATATCCCATCTTGTTTGATCATAAGGGCACTGGCAGAAGGCTGACTGCTTGCATGGGCTTGATTAGTTAGCTGTAGTTGATTCTGGTATGTTTGTTGATGATGAGAATGATGGTACTGTTGTTGTTGATTGTTTGAGTGATAGCTTGAATTGGGCTGTGATGATGATTGACCTGGAGAGTTCCTGGCATGGTTGTTTCTTTTAGGAGCATTGCACTCTCTTGTGAAATGGCCAGTCATGCCATAGTTGAAGCATTTTACCTTGGATTTGTAATATCCAAGTTTTGTTTTTCATTCAGGCTCAACTTCCTTCCTATCCTGAAGAATTTCTTTGCTCTCATGGCAATCATTGCCATTTGCCACTATAGATCCATATCCTCAACATCATTAGGATCTATTTCTTCTAAATCTTCCTGTATTAGGTGGGCAGAAGTGAGTCTTCCCCCAAGATATGCTTTAAAACTTGCAACAAAGGCATTGTAAGTTGCCTTTTGCTCTTCTGATTTTAAGTCTTCTGGAGAGGTTTGAGGAGCAGTGGAGATTTTTGGGGCTTGAGCTGAAGTTGAAGGGTGATTGAATGGTGAAGATGCAATGAACCCAGTATTGTTCATTTGATCTCTTCATGAGATGAAGTCATCTTCCTCTGTTATGAAAGCATTTTCAACAGAATGTGATTCTGAAGGGAATTTGTAGTCTTCAATAACTCTTGGTCCACTCAGATTTCTGCTTCGTTCATCAAGTTCCAATGCTTCAATCTTCGCTATGATAATATCTATAGTGGTACTCCCAAGATCAAGAGTATTTTTCAGTATTGTGACATTTTGCTTCGAGCTTTCAGGTAGACAGTGAAGCATTTTCTTGTTAAGTTCTTTAATGTTGTATGAAACACCCATAATTTCCAAATCATTGACCAACTGTACAAATCTATGAAGTTGTTTTGATATGGATTTTCCTTTGGTGTGATTGAAGGTTTCATACTGATTGACCAGCTTGTCTTTGTTAATTTCAACAACTTCACTGCTACCTTCATACATAATTTTAAGAGCATGCCAAACAGCTTTAGCAGTTCCATATTTTTCCAATGTTTTCAGCACATCTATTTTGAGTGCTTGAGTCAAAATTAAGTATGCTTTGAGATCAATTTTGATTTTCTTATAGTCATCTTCATCCAGATTTAAGTCTTTAATTGGTATTCTAGTACTCTTGTACAGTGCAGCTTGAGCTGTTGATAGAGTAACAGGAATATGTGGACCCTTACATATTGAGATCCGAAAGTCAGGATCTACACCTGTGATATAATTTCTAAACTGTATTCTCCATTGTTTATACTCATATTTGTGTGTAAGCATGGGAGGTTTAGGTGTATGACCTAATTTAGAGTAACTGTCAGAATCCATGTTGATTTGTGAAAGTTTAGATTTAGTTGATTTTAAGATTGATTATGTTTGATGAGTCCAACTTGTTTAAGCAGTTCTTTCGAGGTTCAGAATGAGTGTTCTTGCTATTTGATAGAAGTATTCTTGTTGTTTGCTAAGTAGAGATGATAATATCTACTACTAGCAACTTGATTATCAATCAATCGAGTTCTATTCAGTCTGTGCGTAGATCTGAAAGAGAATCAAGAGCTAAAGCTCTGATACCAATTGACTGGGTTTGAGTAAGAGTGACATTCTTACTGAGAATCGAATATGATAATCAAGTCAATGATTGAGTGGCGGAAACAAACAATCAAAAACATTCAAGCAAGAAAATTACTCATAAATGCTGTTTGTATGATATATGAAAGTTGATAAGTTACAGAGAATAATTACAACAAAAATTCTCTATTTATTAGCCGTCCCCTCAGTACGAGGTTAACTATTCTATTTATAGATAGGACAAGATGCCTTTACAAAATGACTAAACTACCCCTGACCTATTACATTAGAAACTAGTCTATGTCTTAATCCGCATGTCTGCTTGTTCATCTGCATTGACAAATGCGGATGAGTTAATCTTGATTAGCATTTCTACTTGATCATGAGCATTAGTAAGTTGGTCATCCGCATTTGTTAATGCGGATGAACAAATACTTGTGCGCATTTGGTTGGTCATCCGCATTTGTCAATGCGGATGATCAAAGTCTTGTCCACATCTCCTTTTGTTCTTCCGCATTAGTCAATACGGAACAGTAACTTGTTCTTCAGCATTAGTATTATGTCTTCTGCATTAGTCAATGCGGAAGAGTAAACACATGTCCGCATCAGGGTTTTGTCTTCCGCATTAACTAATGCGGAAGATAACACTTGTTATTTTTCCTTGCAGATCTTCATCCGCATTTCATCTTGGACTTTTGGGATTCCAGCTGAGCAATCATCAATTCACCCATTGAGTTGGCATGTATGATCTTTTCAGGGTGCAACAGAAAATGCATTGTAGCTTCAGTTGATGCTGAAAATACATTGTAGCTTTTGCTAATTATTAAAATGCACTGTTTGAAACTTCTTTGATTGTATGGTCCTAATCAACTGATAGAACCATTTATTGCTATTGGATCTTTTTGACTTTGTTTTCATGACAATTTGAGCATAAGAAAAAAAAATTATTTTGAAAAAATATCATGCATCCTGTAGCCAAGTTAGTGCTCATGCTCCAATTCCTTCATTTGATTTTTGTTTTGAAAATTCAGATTTTATTATTTTATGAATGAACTACTCCCCTTAAATTTGTGATTAATGATAAGATATGCACTCATCATAGATTTATGTAGAAGAATAGAATGAAAGGCACATGACAGTCCAATAGTTATGAAACAAAATAAGCTAAAAGAAATAAACTAAAAATTTTATGTACTAGCATATCGACACATATAATATGATCATACTATGACACTAAGCTTCTTCCTGATTGAATTGATTGTTGAAATGTCCTGATTCTGGTCCTGATTGTAAGTATGTTTGTCCACTTAAATCCAACGAGAGTATTGTATCAACTAGGCATGTTGTTTATCATGTTTTCATGTTTGTTAGAGATTGACTGTTATGGGCTACACATTCAATTCACATTAGAGTTTGTCCTCCGTTTGTGAGTCAATAAATTGCTTTTTCACACTTAGAAACTATGTACATTAAATTATAATTTTTTTCTTAAGATATATTTGATGTCTCATTAATGCTTTGATGCAAAAGCTTTTTAGATAATATACAGTTGATCACAATGGATTCTTCTGAGAGCTTAGATATGATCATCATCACATCACCAGATCTTTACTTACATAAAACGGAGTTGCCTTTAACCTTGGTCTTTGATTACACAAAACAGAGGGATGATGATAATCATACTCTATTCACTAGTTGATTACAAAGGTATACCATGGTGTACTTAAACCCGGGTCTTTGTTTATATAAAATAAAGGGATTATGATTTGCAAAGATAGAAGTTATAAAGTGTTTTACATAGTGTGCTTAGGTGAATGAGTTGATCTCATCAGGATAAGACTTACTTGCTTGATCCTCAAAATGGAGTTTCCCACAAACAGTCACCATTTAATTATGTTAGGCATGCTCTTAGTGTAGTTTCCACTCAAGATGAACCTACTCACATATCAAAGTACTTCTAATTAGATTTAAAGTAAGTTAAGAACTCAAGAAGTAAGCAAAGGCATAGTGTGTTGGAGCATATATAGTCATATATAGTGTGTCCGTCGCTTGTCGAATAGTCTAGGCTTAATGTAATACACCTGATATGTCATAAACACATGAAACTGGGTCATTCACAGGAGAATATTCGAGTGAGACTCAGTCGTACGACTGAGCCATGCTAATGGACCAGCCGTGCAACTCAGAGATGCGATTGGGACATTCGTAAGACTGAACCATAAGAATGGTCAGGTCGTACGATTGAACCATACGCATGGTCCAGTCATACGATTGAACCATAGCATGGTCCAATCGCACGAATGGGCCCAGTCGCATCTAATATGGGTCGAGGCCTATATATACCAGTTTCAGTGTTAAAACATCCACTATAACACATTCTGTCAGACCTCATTTTTACAATGATCATTCTAGGACTTCTAGATCAACAAATGATAGAAACACTTTGAAGAAATTATGGAAGGATCAAAGAAAACATCTCACAATGAAACACAAAAGTAACCTTCCAAAACAAAAACCTACTTTTGATAATGAAAAACGAGCTAAATTTCTATAAAGAAATAGAGACCAACGATTTCATTAGTCATCTAAATCGTCATTGAATGTTGATGAGATGACTCACCCAATTCATTATGAAAATTCTCCCAAGACACCTTGAACTAAACCACAATTTAGAGGAAAATACCAAGAATTCACCATCATGAATAGGAAGGGAAACCTAAGACCATCATGGCTTGGGTTCCTTATTCTAATTAGTTCTTTTTTGCATGCAAGTTCATCCACAAAGGTCTATTAGCCTATGGTATGTAGATAGTGGATGCTCCCGACACAGAGTGGAGATCGTTCCCTCCTTCATGACTTCAAGCACATACAAGGAACCACTGTGGCATTTGGTGGAGATTCAGAGGGTGGTAGAATTACAGGAGAAGGATCTATGACAAACAGGATGCTGAGCTTTGATAGAGTGAACTACTGTGAACAACTGAATTTCAATCTGCTAAGCGTGTCTCAGATCTGTGACAAGAAATATTCCACTCACTTTACAGACACTTATTGCTACATTCTGAAACCTGGATTTCAGATCTCTGAAGAATGGGTTGTCTTAAAGACACCGAGGAAGAATAATACATATGTCTTAATGTGTTTTGCATCACCTAAAGAAGAAACATGTCTTTTGTCTAAAGCATTGTTTGATGAGTCACAGCTTTGGCATAGATGTTTGGGCCACACAACCTTTAAAAATATGAACAAGTTGGTCAAAGGAAACCATGTCATTAGTCTTCCTCAAAAAGAATTTAATTTTATTAATCAATTTTCAGCGTGCCTCAAGGAAAACAACACAAATCTTCTCACAAAACCAGCTTGTTAACACTAACAATACTCCATTGAAGCTACTTCACATGGATCTATTTGGACCAACTCATCTAATGAGTATGGGAAAGAAACAGTATTATTTAGTGATCATTGATGACTTTTCTCGATTCACATGGGAGTTCTTCCTACTTCATAAAAGCGAAGCATCCCAAATCATTCAAGAATTTATCACTAAAATTGAAAATCAACTTGATCTTAAGGTCAAAATAATAAGAAGTGATAATGGTATAGAGTTTAAAAATGAAAATATGAGTTCTTTTTGTGCAACCAAAGGCATTGCTCATCAACTCAGTGTAGCTAGAACTCGTCAACAAAATAGGGTAGCTGAAAGGCGAAATAGAACACTGATTGAAGCAGCAAGAACGATGCTACCCGATGCTAAACTACCAATCACCTTGTGGGCAGTAGCAGTTAACACATCGTGCTTTGTGCAAAATCGAACTCTAATTGTTAAAGACAGTAATATGACACCTTATGAACTGATCTTCCATAGGAAACCATTTATTGGATTCCTCAAATCATTTGGTTGTCCATTCTCAATATTAAACACCCGTGATCATTTGGGAAAATTCTCATACAAGTCTGATGAGGATTCTTTGTAGGTTATTCTTCTGTCTCAAAGGCTTATAGAGTGTTCAATCTTAGATTGAACATTATTGATGAATCTACAAATGTTCAATTCAAAGAACATTCGTTTCCCAAATCTACAAATGGTCCGGACTGGTTGTTTGATATTGACCCATTTACAAAGTCATTTGATCAATTTCACTTGTCGGATGCAAGAAATCTACATTCAAGTGATACTTCATGAGCTGTAGAGAGAAGAGATGATTTTCCCTTGATTCCTCTTACATTTGATGAACACATGAATGGAGATGTTCCTCTTCAAGCTGATCCCATCAGACGACCATCACAAAACCTTAGTGTTTCTACTAAAGGAGGTTCAAGCCTGGTACCTTCCCACTTAGATGATTTGTCAACCGAAGTTAGAAATCAAAAACAGGTCTCTCATCCAGTTGAAACACAAAGGAAATCAAATGATGTAAGCAATCACAGTGCTACTAAAGCTGAAGCAGGAACTGAAATAGAGTATGACAATCTTCATAATTCAACAACAGTACTAGATGAGTATGCCTCTAACCATAATGAACTGAATGTCTCCAATCTTGATGTAACCATTGTTGGTGACTCAATCCCAACCACCAGAATACACAAGAATTATCCAGTTGAAACTATTATTGGTAGACTTAATGAGAGGGTGACTAGAAGCAAGTCAAGTATTGCAAACATCTATTTGTTCTCATGCTTTCTATGTCAAACAGTCCCCAAAAACATCATAGAGGCACTTCAAGACAATTGCTGGATTAAAGCAATGTAAGAAGAATTACTGCAATTCAAGAAGCAAGAAGTATGGCAACTAGTAGATCTTCTCGAAGGACAATACCCTATCGGTACCAGATGGCTGTATAGGAACAAGACTAATGATAGAGGGATCGTCATCTGAAATAAAGCAAGATTAGTGGTGCAGGGATACACTCAAGAAGAAGGAATCGACTATGATGAAGTGTTTGCACCTGTTGCCAAACTAGAAGCAATTAGAATCTTTCTTGCATATTCTACATCCATGAAATTTACTGTTTATCAAATGGATGTAAAGTGTGCCTTCCTGTATGGAAAGATTGCTGAGGAGGTCTATGTGAGTCAACCACCTAGCTTTGAACTTCCAGATTCCCCTCACAGAGTTTACAAGCTTGACAAAGCTCTGTATGGTGTTCATCAAGCCCCAAGAAAGTGGTATGAGACTCTATCATCCTTTATTCTTAAACATGGATATGAAAGAGGAAAGATTGATCAGACTCTCTTTAGAAGAAAAAGAAAGAAAAGATATGTCGTTAGTCCAGATCTATGTGGATGACATTATATTTGGCTCGACAAATAAGCAACTATGCAAAGATATTGAAGACCTTATGCACTCAAAGTTCCAAATGAGTGCTATGGGCAAACTCACCTTCTTTCTAGGGGTGCAAGTCCAATAGACAGCAGATGGAATCTTCATCAATCAATCAAAATATGTATAAGCCATGTTGAAGAAATTCCACTTTGCTTACTGTCAGTCTATCAGAACTCCTATGGATACTAAAATGAATATTGGACCTGATCCTGAAGGCAAATCAGTGGCTCAGACTCACTATCGATCAATGATTGGTTCACTTATGTATCTAACAGGCAGTAGGCCTGACATTATGTTTGGTGTTTGTGTGTGTGCAAGATATCAAGCTTATCCAAAAGAATCACATATGAATGCAGTGAAGAGGATATTCAGATATCTTAAGGGCAAACCGGCTCTTGGGTTATGGTATCCAAAGGAAGGAGAATTTAATCTCTATGCCTACACAGACAGTGATTATGGAGGATGCAACTTCAATAAAAAATCCACCACTGGCGCTTGTCAATTTCTTGGTCCCTGACTGGTATCTTGGCAATGCAAGAAGCAGACAAATGTATCTGTGTCCACTGCAAAAGATGAGGATATTGCTGCATCAGCATGTTGCTCTCAAGTACTTGGATTCAAAACTAGATGCTTGATTATGGTTTTAACTTCTTGCACACGCCAATTTCTATTGACAACATAGCAGCTATTTTTATAACTAATAATCCAATTCAGCACTCAAAAACAAAACATATTGAGATTAGATATCACTTTTTGAGAGACTGCGTTGAAAAAGGTTTAATCAAATTGATTCAAGTACCAACTGAAAATCAATTAGTTGATTTGTTTACTAAGGCATTCGAACCTAGTAGGTTTGAATTCTTGGTTCTGTCAATTGGCATGATTAACCTTGAGTAAAAACTATGAAAACATCAAAAATAATTAAAAATATCTGAAAACCACAAAAAGAAATCAAGTTTCATGAAGAAAAGAATTCTATGGGAAATGATATAATTACAGTCGTTATATCATTCACTTTGCTTAATTTCAAAATGTGAAAGACTGGAATGACTTACCAGATATGTTGGTAGGCTCAACTTGGAAGAAAAGATATATGCAGTGTTGAATTAAAGACTTATTCAATTGTGAACCACTCATCACAAAGTACAAGTATGTATTGGCTTATCTGAATGCATGTGTGTGTAGTAACCTAAACACAGCGGTAATGATACTTTATGAATCTCTTTAACCACATCATGTTCCATCATTTTTTTGCTGAGCAAAGACCTCATGATACTTGCACATAGTGTAGATGTTATGATCCAAAAGATTCGCAATGTGGAACACATCCGAAATTGGATGAATCAACAAAAATAATACATTCCAAGTGAATGAACAAAAGAATCCTATCATGGATCACCTTCCAAAGTGAAGTGAAAAGAATCCCAATGTGGATCATCATGAAAAATAATCAAAGTAGAAGAATCCCAATGAAGATTAGTGAAAAAGAGATTTCGTAACTTAAGTGACCTGGTAAGAAAAGCAGTGAAAAAGTTCAACCATACATTGTACAAGGATGGTTGTTCATTCCATGCTTGTCTGTGAGGTACATATTGAATAATTAAATCAACCAAAAACATGATAAATATTATTTGCATCAAAATATCAACCTGGTATGACTTTAAAAGGACAAACGTACCTTCAATCTTCAAGTTCATAAACATGTCCACAATTTATCATAAAGGATGCACATGTGTAATGCAAGATTTATATGATCCCAACAAAAGATATTCTTATCTTCATTATGAAAAATCAAAATAATATTCAAAAGGTTTTAAATCTTTAAAGTTTCTATCCACATGTGGATACAAACTTTAGGGGGAGTAATTTAAAATTTTTGAGTAAGTCTGTACAAATTTTCTTTTCTTGCTTAAAGTATTTTCTTAATATATTCAAAACAAAACAAAAAGAAAATAATGGTTTTGTTGCACAGTTATAGCATAGTATCTCAATCTATGCAGACTCTTGGAAGCATTAAAAGTCCAAGATCAGTCAAAATTGGGAATCTTGTATCACTTATGACATACAAGTCAATCCAAGCAAAAATTTACAATGTCAACAGTCAACAACTTCATAAGAAAACTCACTCAAAGACGTTTCTTCATAACATGAAACATCAAGTCAGACACATTAACTTTTGATTATGTTCAAAGTTAATAGAGGTAATTGCATTGGTTAATGCGGGTGAAGGTAACCCATGCATTTAACCAATGCGAGTATCTTTTTATTCCAAAGAGAAACTAACGCGGACAAAGATTGTACTCTACCGCATTAGTGTGTTAAGTAAATGTGGATTTTACTCTACCGCATTTGCTACAGAGTACAAATGCGGATGAACATCTCTCTCTCGCATTTGCTACAGTGCAATGCTGACCAAGTGTTCTCAACCGCATTTGGTGCAGTCCTACAAATGTTGATTGACTTTGTTCTATCGCATTTGCCACAGGGTACCAATACGGATAGGATGAAACAAGTAACAACACTACCACAGTGTGTAAATTTTAATGTTGATGAACAAAACTACAAGTTATTCTTCCGCATCTACTACAATAAACAAATGCGGATAGTCAATGTTTTTAAATTTTAACTTCCGCATTTGCAACAGTACACAAATGCGGATGGTCAATGATTATCGAAGTTTAACTTCCGCATTTGCAATGGTACACAAATGCGGATAGTCAATGTTTTCAAATTTCAACTTTCGCATTTGCAACGGTACACAAATGCTGATAACCAAAAGTAAAAAAATTTACCCTTCTGCATTCGCTACAGTGGTGACCGAACTTGCTTTTAAACTTGTAAAATCTTTGAAAATGCATTATTTGATTACATAAGGAATTTAAATGGGTCATTTAATACTTCTCAAATTTTAGAGACTTCATAGTGAGACGAGCGCAAATACACAGTACACCCAAGTCGATCATCTTCATCATAAACAACCGAAGATTTTGTGTGCTTCCACACAACCTGTTCTTGTCATTGATTCTTAACCTATAGTTGCATCAAAAAAACATGGTGAAATTTCCAAAAATTTTGTCAACACCCAACTTTCGGACTGTTAAACCTAAATCAAACAATGAACCGAAGGATAATGAAGAACACAAAAACTTAAGCTATTGATTTAATACAATTCACCTTTTCGACTTCAATGAACATGCAAATCAATAGAAATTTTACTTTTCATGAAAATCCACATAGTAATGTTTGGTATAAAAAAGAAAATGATGAACAAAGAAAATGTGTAACAAATCAATGAAATAAGATCTAATAAATGGTCCAGTCATAGAAACTTTGATTGTTGAACAACAAATTCAGCATTTGATGTTACAACAATGACATAGTAATGTCAAAAGTTCATTTGTGACCATTTATTGTCAAACTGTTAAATTACACTCATGAGTTTTCATTAAAACTGACACACATGTCTTGTATGCAGATCATATGGCAAATCTTTCATGGAGCAAGCTCCATAACATCAATGGTTATTTAAAAGCCTGATGTACCAGAAGCTGAGGGACTTAGAGATATCATCATATTCTTCTCTACTACAAGGGTAGCTTATGCTATCACTGTTAGACCAACCATCTATGAGAACTTCATATGATCTTTCTGGAACTTAGCTAAAGTTATTGAAGAAGATGGTGCTAGAACTCTAGTTGGAAGAGTTGACAATGATCATACTCTAAGCATCACTGAAGACACTGTTAGAAGATGCTTGCACTTTGGTGATGATGCTAATGCACCTTTAGAGCTGGATGATGATGAAATAACCACATTCTTTGCTAGATTGGTTATGAAGGAGGATATGAAGCTAAACAAATTGTTAAAGGATTAGTTGATCTACCTTGGAGATTCCTAATTCATATGTTTCAGCACTGCCTTTCCAAGAGAAAGACAGGTTGAAATGATATTCCAGTCACCACATCATTAACAATATATGCTCTATGCACTAATAGGCCATTCAATATGTCTGGCTATGTTTTCAATGGTCTGATTTCAAACATTCAAGAAGGGAGAAGATACAAGTTCTTGATGTATCCAAGATTAATTCTATTCCTGATCAATGAATCATTCCCTGATATTGCTAATGAGGGACCAGTGCTTGATATTCCTCACTATGATGCAAGATATTACAAATACATTAAGAAGATGGATCCAAGAAACTTTTACAGTGGGGCTCACTCACCTCTTCTTCCATGGATGATTCAGCACATAACTCAAGAAGTTCAAGGACAAGAACAAGCTGCTGCATAACCATGACCACAACCATCACCACAACCATCACCACAACCATCACCACAACCAACACCACAACCAACACCACAACCAACACCACAACCAACACCACAACCAACATCACAACTAACACCACAACCAACACCACAACCAACACCACAACCAATACCATAATCATCACCACAACCAACATCACCACCTCATCAATCACCAATACTACCATCTCATCACTCACCAATATCACCATAACAACCTTTGCAAACCCATGATTACACTACTAAAGTTGGAGACTCAACTAGCGCTTCTAATGCATCCAAATCATCTTTAGATGAGGAGGATAACCATGCTCAAATTCCTGTAAAGAAAGCAACTTCTAAGACTGCTCCCTTAGAGAGCTTTGCTGAATCCATTGTAACAGGCCTGATGAAAAAGATGAACCAATATTTGAGCTCCTACAAAAGGTGGAAAAGATGGAAAGGATTTTAAATAGAAGGGCTAGAATCATTGATGATAGGATTCTAGAGCTTCATGAAAAGGAGCAGGAGTTAAAAGAGCTTAAAGAAAAACATGAAGCTGAAAAAAAGGAGAAAGAGAAAGAAATTGAAAACCTAAAAGCTGCACCCAATCATTCAAGAGAAGAAGTGAGTGGCCATGTTGATACTCTTTCAGGTCAAACCATATCAATGGAAGAACAAGAGAACATTATTGAAGAACAAGCTGAAATCATCTTTAATCTTGAAAAAGAAATTCATAGCCAAACAAAAGGATCTCTAAACTTGAGCTGATAATTGAGATTCAAAGAAGTGTTGTGGATGATGAAAGGAATAATAAACAAGAAAAGGTTGATAATAATGAGAACCAGACTGTCTCTGACAATAAAGAACAAGAAGAAGATACAAGTCAAACAAAGCATGAGGAACAAAGTCTAGAGATGGTGATTTACTCTAGAAAAACATATGCTACTCACACTGAGAAAGCTGAATTTGAGGAACTTATCAATGCTTTAGACAGCTTTACATCTGAAAAATTCAGTGTAGATGATGATTTTTGGGAATTTGTGAACAATCAATGGACTGACTCTGAACCTATTGTATTCATCCCTTAATCTCCAGTTTCTTTGGAAAAAGAGTTGAGCATGCGGATTGTCTCTACTGTGTCACTGACTGGAGAACAGAAAGAAATTATAGGAGAAATGTGTGAAAAGGAAAAAAGAAAAAGAAAAAAAGAAACAGAAAAAGAAAAGGAAAAAGAGAAGGCGAAAATAGAAGTTAATGTTCATGAACAAACCATACCTGAAAAAATGTCTGAAGTGATTGAAAAGGCTGAAACTTTAAGTCCACAACTTCAAAAATACTCAAGAAAGAGAAAATCTCTAGCTAAAAAGGCCAAGGGTAAAAGACCAGTGGTTGAAGAAGAAAGTGTTAAGAAACAGAAAGATGATCCAAAAGCCTAGCAGCAATAGCTGAATTTCTTGAAGAACATGAGCAGGCTGAAGCTCAATTAAAGAAACAAGTTGTTACCATTGATCTAGAAGAAGGAGAGATAGCTGGAGGTTATGATGCTACAAAGGATATTGATATGGACAGTCCATTGAAACCTAAAAAATCAGTTGAAGAAATGGTGTCAAAGGCTCAAACTGATGATTTAATGATGAAAACTATGTTTTTGATCAATCATGAGTATGATCCAGATGAAGACTTTGGGATGACCTATGAAGGAATGAAGGAAGAGGAAGAAAAAGTGAAAAAGCTGCTGGATCCAAGTGTTGAAACTGAGTATGAGAAATCAGTAATTAGAAAGGATTCTATACCAAAATTGCCTCCCATGAAGAAATCAACTACAACTGAGTATGAAAGATCTTTTTTAAGGAAGGCTCCTCTACCCAAACTATCATCAATGAACAAATCAACCCCAACTTCTCATCCACTATTTCCTGATCCTTATAGTATGTCAGATAAGGAAATGAAGGAGTATCTTTCAACTCAAGGATTCACAAGAAGAAAGATTAGGAATATGAAGACAAACTCATTAAGGGCTGCTACTCTACAAATGATAAATGAAAAGAAAGATATGCTCAAGATAGTAAAAGAATAAATCCTAAACAAGAAGCCAAGATCTATACTAACTGCTCAAGACATGATGCTAAATCAAAAAGATCAAGAACTGTTGGCTCCTGTGGTCCACAAATACCCAGAATGGTTTGCAGAACCCTTTTAGTTGAAATTACAAGAAGGATTAACAATTTCTGAGTTAATTAGAGGGGTGTCTACTCCCAAAGGCAAGGATTAACAACTTTTGAGTTAATTAGAGGGGTGTCTACTCCCAAAGGCAAAGTTGATGAGAAAATAATTGCCTGGAAGTATGATAGCATGTGGAACATGTTCATGGTAAAAAGATTCTCAGGGCTGGTACAATTCTTTACTGAGTACTCTGCTATAGTAAATGCCCTAGAGATACATGATTTAAAATATCTAGCTCAACTGGAACTGATAAATCATTCAGCTATGTTCAGAGGATATGAATTTGAAAACATACTCAAAATGTTCAAAAAGACTGATAAGTTCAAGTCAATAAAGACTGTTTGCATGAGGAAAGATAAGTCTTTTGTTAATCCTCTTGAGAAGAAGAAGAACATACAAGCTGAAGAACTTGTGTTCCCTGAGTTGAAGGTGAAACCAACAGAAGCATTAAAAAGGAAAATGGTGTCTGGTACTCATTCCTCCACAGCCATCTCAAATGTGTATTATGATGAAAAAACTTATGAGATGGTGATTGAAAGGAAGTGGGGAGGAAAGGAGGGAGCTAGAATAAGATTATTTAGTGGATATGAAGTAAGACTACTTGATGAATCATGCATCCACTACATCTATACAAGACACTTCAAGGAAATCAACAACAAGCTGGGTGAACAAGATATGCACTTCTTCCTAAGGTGCATCAAGTTGCTGAAATTAGCCTACGATCACATCAATACAAAATAAAAGAAAGAAAAAGAAGACGCCCTTGCAACTTGGGAATATTATGAAACTTGAGGTGGATGTGGGTGGAAGCTTACTGATTCATAGAGATGGTCTTTCTACACTTTCCATTTGGGAGCCTATTTCACTGAAGAAGTTACCAATGGAAGCCATCTACAACATGAGCAAAATGAAGATACATGTGCTAAGTAGAGACAGGATATCACAAGCAACAGATTTTGTGAACATGATCAAAGTTATCCTGAATCCAACTAAAGCTGCATTCTTATTACCTCCAGAAGACCTAGCAGAATCCTCACAACATCAATCACCTCCCAAACATTGAAGAAAACTAGGTTGTATAATCGTTTGGGGGAGTATTGTTGCACCCTGAAAGGATTATACATGCCAACTCAATGGGTGATTTGATGATTGCTTTGCTAGAATCCCTTTAAGTCCAAGAAGAAATGCGAATGAAGATTCTGCCAAGAAAAAGAACAAAGGTTGTCTTCCACATTTGTCAATGCGGAAGACATAAAGCAAATACGGACAAGTATTTGTTCTTCCACATTGACAAATGCGGAAGACTAAAAGTTAATGCGGACAAGACATTGCTCATCTGCATTTGTCAAATGCAGATGACCGAACAAATACACATAAGTATTTGTTCATCCGCATTAACCAATGCGGATGACCAATATACTAATGTGGATGATCAAGTGAAGAAATGCTGATCAAATTAACTCATCCGCATTTGTCAATGCGGATGAACAAGCAAAGATGCGGATGAAGATTTAGACTAGTTCTATTGTAAAAGTTTAGGGGTAGTTTAGTCATTTTGTAAAAGGCATCTTGTCTACCTATAAATAGAATAGATACCTCGTACCTGAGCTGACGGTAGATAGACATAGAGAATTTTTGTTGTAATTATTCTCTGTAATTCATCAACTTTCATATATACAATACAAAAGCATTTATGAGTAATTTTCTTGCATTGAATATTCTTTGATTGTTTGTTTCCGCCATTAAATCACTGACCTGATTACCATATTCGATTCACATTAAGAATCTCAATCTTACTCAACCCAGTCAAGTTGAAAGTTCTGAAGTTTCACTTCAGTTGATGCATGATCAACCATGAATTTAGTTTAGGAAGTAGTCAAATGTTCAACTTCGGCTTTAAAGTTGTAATTTTCTGAAATAAGTTTATGTAAATCTTTTTTTAAAGAGTTAATTTTGATTTGATATAATTTATGCTCTCTTACATGAGATTCATTCAAAATCACTGTTTCTTTTACTTTATTAGCAAGTTGTTGAACATGGACTCTATATCTTTCAACTTCCTCAGCACAAAATGATGAACATAGTTTATCATTTACCTCTCTAACCATGGGTGGAACTTTGTTCTCCATGTGGGCCGTTACAGCTTGATTCTCTTCAAGACTTATTTCTCACACATGCTTTAGTCACAGGTTCCATCTTAAAGTATGATTAGTCTAGTTTCTTTAGAGGTACTAGGTCATGATGATGCATTTTTGGCTGATGGGGATGAGTTAGTTAACTATGGTTATGTGAAAGATCTTTGAGATATTGTTAGTTGATAAGATTCATTCTAATGAGACTGATGTTGTTGATGTTGTCTCATGTTAGGAGTTGATTGTTGATTACATTCTCTATAGAAGTGTCCATAGAGATTGCATTTGAAACATCTTACCTTTGACTTATCAACACCAATCTTTGATGTTTTACTTGTTGCAACCAAATTTTATTTCTTCATAGGTACTGCGTGGCTCAATAAACAATCATTGCTATTTGCCATTGAAGTTCCATCTCCTCTACTACATTTGGATGTAGTTCTTCCAAGTCTTGCTGGCAGATGTTGGCGAATGTTATAGAGCTTCCAAAGTAACCTTTAAAACTTGAACTAAAAGCTACAAAGGCTGATTCTTGTTCTCCAGAGTCTAGAATCATAGTGATGGGCTCTTCATGGTTGTTGTTTGATGAAGACTTTGCTACTGATGTAGATGCATCATTTCTCTCATCGGGTCTTTCTTTTTCCTTTCATAATATACTTTGAGAATATTTCTTTGAAGGCTTTGATGCATAAAAACTCACTTCTTCTTCATCTTCACTCAAAATACAAGAGTTGTCATTATCATTATTAGAAATAAAATCACTTCTAGCACTTTGGTTTCTTTAAGATAAGGTGTGACATGTGATCTCACACTCTTGTTTCTTGATTTTTCATGCATTTCAAGAGACTCAACTTTAGCTACCAATGTATCTAAACCAGCTGCTTTAAGATCAATGGTATTCTTGAACATGGACATAGTTTGCTTCCAGTTTTCAGGCAAAGTATGGAGGATATTTTTGTTTAATTCCTCATTTGTATACATCAACTCCATGATGTTCATCTCGGTTACCAATTGCATAAACTTGTGGAGTTGTTAAGGAATTGATTCACCCTCAATAGGATGAAAAGTTTCATATTGTGAACGAAGTGTGTCTTTCCTAATGCTTTTGATTTCATCACTCCCTTCACAAAGTGTATGAAGTATCTTCAACAAGAAATTTGTTGTTTTATAATTTTCACACCTAATTAATATTTCTTCAAGTAAAGCCATACTAAGCAGACTATATGATCTAATATCAACTTTGACCTTTTTAACATCATGAGGTGACAGATCTTTTGTACTTATGGGTTGATTATTGTCATTATAATCCGGAAAAAGAGTGGGTGGAATATAAGGACCTTTAGTTATTGATACCCATAAGTCAGAATGAGGGTAGTTTACATGATTCCTGAACTTGATCATTCAGGACTTAAAGTCCGCTTTTGTTTCCAACTTTGGAGGCTAGTACGATGATCCACCAATAAAGCTACTCTTTTTATTCAAGTGTTGAAGTTTTAACTAAAATAAAGTTTTTATCAACAGTTAATAAAAGTCATCCAATAACACATATCTATGTTTCAATTAATTTTGAATATAGATTAATGTTAACTGACCAATGTAACAGTTCTTGCTGAAAGATAAATCACTGTTTTATTGTTTTAAAATTGATTCACACCGGAACGATTTTGCTCAAAAACAATAGATTTAATAAAAAGTACTAACAAATCTAAAGAAATAAGCAAACAATAAAAAAATTCTAACGCCGCTAGATCAATCGATCTAAATCAATGAGCACTTGGCTCTGATACCACCTGTGAATCTAAGGATTGCAATAAGGATTATTAGTGTCAGATTAGAATCAATTTAATGATCACAGAATTATCATTAATCGTTGTTTAATTGATTAAATAATAAATAACAAAGACAATCAATATATATAATAAACGCTCAAACGATATCAACAATATGCAAAGAAAAATGTTTTGAATCAAACGTAATTCATTAAAACTAATTAATGATTACAAAGAATCAAATAATAAGTGCTAGCTAACTTCTATGCAATAATGTGTGTTTATGGTTTTTGGTGATGATGTTATGGCTGCTAGGGTTTATGTTTTGTAAATCGTGCGAAACGATGTGATGGTCCTTAGGATGTCGTCTATTACATCCTTATTGATGTGTAACGTAGGACTTGTATTTATAGGCATTTATGTTTCTATTAAGGAAACACCGAATCTATTAGGTTTTGTTATTGAGTTGTTGACTTGAATCACTTGTATCATTTAAGTGCAAGTATTTGTTCTTCCTCAGCTATGTTGTCTTCCACAGCTACTTTGTCTTCTGCAACTATGTTGTCTTCCGAAGGTAAGTTGTATTCTCAAGGTAAGTTATCTTCCGAATGTAATTTGTCTTCCCAAGGTACTTTGATTTCTGTAGAAGTCTTCACTTTGTTTCGCCATGTGGTCCTGTAAGATAGATATCTACGGAAGAACAAAAATGTTCATCCGTAGATGTTTCTTACACTTAGTCACTTTTAGAAATTGACCAAGTATAATGTTTGTACGTGCAATCATACACATAAATCAACACACATCTGCGTTAGCCTATATACATAATGCATATATTCAACTATTGTATTACAAATATTCGTTACAAGAATTGATTAAAGTTTTAAGTCATTACATAATGATCTAGACCTATCATTCCTAGATCTAACAGAACCTTTCATTACAAAATGTACCATCTGGTGTACAATCACCAATTCAAGAAGAAAAAGAAGTGTTGATTGTTGATGAATCTCTAATGAAACAAACTCAAGATTCTTGTATGCAAACTGCAGATGACAATATTAAAGAAATGATCAATGAATTGCAAGTAAAGACTGTTGAACAAGAAGAAGTTATTAAGAAATTACAAGAAGAAATTGTTTTGTTGAAAGCTATGGCTGAAACGATAGATTTGACATGGCTGAATTCAAGAAAAGTATAAAGATTAAATGAAGAAGTTGAAAAGTTAAGAGAAAAGTTGAAAGAAAATAAGAAAGAACTGGAAAAGATTGAAATTGAAAAAGAAAAAGATCAGAAGTAATAATTACAGAAAAGGAGACAAAATCAAAATCTCAAGTGAATGTGATAGAAAAGATTTCTAAAGCAGATAAAAGGAAGAGAAAAATAAATGAAGTAGAGATAGAATTATGTATTGTACCATCAAAGATTCAGAAAACTGTAGACGAATCCATGCATGTTGATGAAATAGATGTTCAAAACCAGAGTGAAGCATTAGATGACATTGATTCTGATTTTCGTGATGATTGGCATGATGAAGTATTAGAAGATGAAGATGTAGACACATGTGTCCCTAGTTTCTGATCTTAATGTAATATCTTTGTATTGTCTTACACTTATGTAATTGTAATTGTACGGGTACTTAATGAAATACAATATGTGGTTGAGCTTAATGTTGAATATTTCATTGATTGGTATGTGATAACGCATATTGAATTGACTATATAGGTTATGGTTGTTTGAATAATATCTAAATTGATTAATGACTATGAAACATATTCAAACTTAATCATGTGAAGTTCTCATGCGATTGGCCCATGCTAATGGACCATACGCATGAACAACTTCATGCTAGTGAACCAATCGTATGAATGAACTAGGAGACTGGATCAGTCGCATGATTGAAACATGAGATTGACTCAGGCGCATGACTAAACACTCAGTCGTGCGAATGGTGAAGGATTATATGTGCCCAAGACACTTAGAATATTGATGTGGTTAGTACGTTATGATCCAAGTCGGGTAATACCCAATAACAAGCTTAGCAAACACCAATTAATATTTAATTGATGATATGATCATGCAATTAAATATTTACACCAATTTAGAAAATGGGTTTTCTAAATAAGTTGCATATGAGATTGAACAACTTATTAGGACATTTTGTTCAATGATATTATTTGTAATGTTATTTAAGTAAGTTGGATAACATCACATATTAATAAAAGGGTGTGTATGGACAATACAAATAAAAGGTTAATTGTATTTTCTAAGGATAAGACTAGTTAACCTTTTAATGTGTGAGATTTTAGGAGGGAAGCCAATTTTAAACCCCTTGGCCGTTTCCCGTTATGCATCCTATTGGACCTTTTTTTGCCTTGAAAAGGGACATATTAACTAGTCTTGTCTATCATCTCTCTCACACACAATCTCGTTGTTGCATGCAAGAACCAAAAATCTTTCTTCTCTCCCTCTCTTGTTACGGAACAAGGCAGCAGCATTGAAGCTCTTGGAGAACGATTTTGTGTTCATTTTGGTTGTGTTCTTCCTAACAAGAAGGTGTCTTGCAAGGAGCTTGGGGGTAAACACACTTGAGGGCTTCTTCCTTGGAGTCTTGGCCAAGATTTGAGCATCCAAACCTTTCTTCCTTGGTCGTTTTTGCTGCTAGAAGAAGGTAGTTATCACAGCTCATTGAAGCTGTGATTTTATGTAGTTTTACTTATGCTAATAGCTTGTTCATTCACATATTAAAGATCCTATTGATTTGGGTTTTAGTTTTCATCTTAAAACAGCTTTTAGAACACGTATTTTTCAGATTATTAACATGTTATAATCCTAAACCTCCGCTGCGTTTTCTGAAAGTTTAAAAGGTTAAACTATGTTTTAGTGTTCTAACAACCCTTCAATGGCATCAAGAGCCGGTTATGTGGATGACTTGCTTGTTTTGTCTTTAAAATTGGTTTTAAAGGATGATAATAAGCTTAGTATAGGCTGATTTTGGGCAGCTAAGTTCATATGATATGAAACCCCAATCTTTCAAAGTCATATCACACATGCTTGTGATTAAACTTTGAAAGATATACATGTTTGTTATTTGTTTTGTTTGGACAAAATAAAACCCGAAATTTCAGTTTATGTTGGCTGAAATTTCGTGGTTTTAAGTGGGGTTTTCATTATATTTTGGATGATATGATAGATGCTTGTTTTAGTGCATAACCTAGCCATTGACCTGTGATTGTTTGGATGTTTGTGATGGTTGTATTCATTCATTCAATTGGGTTGTATTATTTGTTGTTTGTGCTTTGTTTCAAATGTAATTTATTTATTATTGGGTTGTAATAAATAGATTAGGTGTATTTTCATTTTACTAGATATCTTGTATTAGGACTTTATATCTTGTAATATGAAGACATACACATTGGAAGCACAAAGGAAGGTCATGAAAGAAACATGGAGCATTTTGGATGCGGTTTCAAGTGGGAGGCTTTTGGAAGTTTTCTATATGCTTTGTTTGTGACCCTTAGGAATGTCCTATGGACCACACTTGTGATGGCAAACAAGTGTGGACCACTTTAGATGCTATGGTTATGCACATATGCACATATGCACATATGGTTGTTTATGTTTATGCTTGGTTGATTGTTTGTTGTTTGATTGTTTGGTTGATATTTGGATATTCATAACAAACTCATTAACAAACTTAACAAGCTGAAAATTGATGGTTCTTAAAAGTTAATAAAAGGTTATTAAAATGATTTAATGATTTAAAGATTAAAATAGGTTTTAATCAAAGAACCATAGGGTACCTTGTATTTGAAAGCATGCAAATACAAGTACATAGAGTTTTCTAAACTAGAATTTTGAAACCTCTAAACCTTTTTTACAAACAAGATCAACACCGTCCTTTTACACAACACTTGAGTCACTTGGGAACTCTTAGTGGGATAAAGGTCACCTAACCATTTTGAGGGAACTTGTGACTTGAGGTGAGAATGCCTTATTTGTGGGATAAAGGTCACCTAACCACTTATTTTCGCAAACTCACACGCAGGTGTAAGTAGGGTATCTTGATTTGCAAACCATGTCAAATGGATCACCTACGGTGTGGTTTCCAAATGGTGTTGATGGGATTAACATGCCGACTTTACATATGATGTTTCAAGTCGATCCCATATTTCTAGAAATTGCAAATGGTTGCAATCGTCAAACGTTGACCACCTTATTAATTTAAATTGTGGGATAAAGGTCACCTAACCACAATTTAAATGTAATGTTGGGTTCTAGACTTTAATATAAAAATGACCTTAAAAGGCATTAATTATTAAAAAATAACAATATCGAAAATACTAAAATAGATCTTTGTTAAATTTTGTAGATGGCCACAAATAATGAAAATCATGATAACTCATCCGCGTCCAACCAATCATTACGAGCGATCCTCCAAAAGGAACGTCTAAATCATAACTACTTTATTGATTGGTATCGAAACTTGAGAATCGTTCTCAAGCAAGAGAAAAGATCATATGTTTTAGACGACCCAATCCGCGATCAACCTTCCGAGGATAATGAGGAGGCCTATAACAATTGGCTGAAATACACTGAGGACTCCGTCCAAGTGTCTTGTCTCATGCTAGCGAGCATGACTCCGGATCTCCAAAAGGAGTATGAAATCACGGAGCTTACGACATGATAACCCAACGAAGGAAACGTTCCAACAGCAAGCAAGGGTTGAGCGCTTTGAAACGGTTCGAGCACTCCATGCATGTCGTATGGACGACAACCAATCTGTTTCATCTTATGTACTTAAGATGAAAAGTCATATTGACCGCCTCGAGAGGCTAAATTGTCCCGTCTCGAAGGAATTGGCCACGGATTTGATCCTAAATGGCCTTACCAAGAAGTTTGAGTCATTCGTGTTGAACTACAACATGAATGCATGGGAAAAAAGCATTGGTGAGCTTCACTCAATGCTCAAAACGGCCGAGGCGGCCATGGGTAAAAGGGTTTTCCCGTTCTCACCATCAATGAAGGTGGGAACAATAAAAGGCCTCGTCCCACACCCAAGGCAAAGGTTGCTAAGGGTAAGGGACCGGCTTGGGGAAAAGGGAAAGGGGTGGTAAGGGTACCACCCAAACCACAAGAGAAGAAGCAAAAGTTTGCTACCAATGACCCATGCTTCAAGTGTGGGGAAATTGGACATTGGGCAAGAAATTGTCCTGTCCATCTCCAAGAGTTGAAAGACAAGAGGGATGCCGGGCAGACCTCAGGTACAATATACATGATTCATATTGATCTTAATGTTACATCTTCAAACACATGGGTATTGGATACCGGATGTGGAACTCATATTTGCAATTTGTTGCAGGGGTTCACAAGAAGTAGGGACTTCAAACAAGGGGATGTTAGCCTCTTCATGGGAAATGGAACTAAAGTCCTAGTTGATGCTCGTGGGGACTACATCCTAAGACTTCCAAGTGGCTTGGAAGTTATTTTGAAGAATGTTTTGTATGCTCCTAGTTTGACTACGAACATTATTTCTGTATCACAATTAAGACTTTATGATTATGTATTATCTTTTATTGAAAATGATATTCATGTTTCTTTAAATAATATTTTCTATTTTAAAGCTATACCCATTAATGGTATTTATGAATTGGTTCATGAAAATGCTTTAAATAGTTCATTGTACCATACTAACACCAAAAAACTCAAGTTGGATTTGAGTGATACCTATCTTTGGCAATGTCGTCTTGGTCATATAAACAAGAAACGTATACAAACTCTTCAAAAGAATGGTCTTTTAAAAACAAATGACTAAGGCACCCTTTAGTGGAACTAACGAAAGGGCAAAAGATTTATTAGGAATCATACATTCGGATGTATGTGGTCCTTTTAAGCCAATGACTAGAATGGTGAAAGATACTTCATTACCTTTACCGACGATTATAGTCGCTATGGGTATGTGTACTTATTAAGACACAAAGATGAAGCTTTTGAAATGTTCAAAATCTTCAAGAATGAGGTGGAAAATCAACTCAAAAAGTCAATTAAAGTTCTTCGTACCGATATAGGAGGTGAATACCTAAGTGATGCTTTCCAAGATCATCTTAGGAGTTGTGGGATTGTCTCACAACTCACTCCACCTGGAACACCACAACACAATGGTGTGTCTGAGAGGAGGAATCGAACCTTATTGGATATGGTCCGATCTATGATGGCTAGAAGCACATTACCTCTATCATTTTGGGGATTCGCTTTGCTCTCCGCGGCCCGTATTTTAAATATGGCCCCAACCAAAAAGGTGGAAAGGACACCTTTTGAGATATGGCATGGAAGAGTTCCATCCCTATCATACTTAAGGGTCTGGGGTTGTGAGGCTTATGTTAAGACTCCCACCCCAAACAAATTGGAAGTCCGATCCACCAAGTGTATCTTTATTGGATATCCTAGAGATTCTATGGGATATTATTTCTATGATCCACTGGAACAAAAGGTGTTTGTTGCCAGAAAGGGTGAGTTCTTAGAAGCAAAGTTCTTATGGAAGGAACTGGCAGTAGAACAGTGGATCTTGAGGAGGATCAAGAACCAAAACCCGATGCACGTTTGGTTGAAACTAGCACACAACATGAGGATGTTGAAGTTGATCAAGTGGTTGATCAATACACACAAAACGTTCGTAGAAGTGGTAGAATTAGTAATCCACCTGAAAGATACAGATTTTTCATGGATGGATGCTATGTGGTAGATTCAGATGAGCCAACCACATACCATGATGCAGTGTCCAATTTGGATTGTGACAAATGGCTTGAGGCCATGAACGTTGAGATGCAATCCATGTATGACAATCAAGTTTGGGAACTTGTTGTACCACCTCTTAATTCCAAGGTAGTTGGAAGTAAGTGGGTTTTCAAGAAGAAAACCGATATGCATGGAAACTTGGATACTTATAAAGCTAGACTTGTAGCGAAGGGTTTCACTCAAACTCAAGGGGTTGATTATGATGAAACCTTCTCACCTGTTGCGATGCTAAAGTCTATAAGGATATTCTTTGCCATAGCTGCTCATTATGATTATGAGATTTGGCAAATGCATGTCAAAACCGCCTTCCTAAATGGATATCTTGAGGAAGATGTTTATATGGTTCAGCCTAAAGGTTTTGTCGATCCAAAACATCCTAATAAAGTATGCAAGTTAAAGAAATCAATCTATGGATTGAAACAAGCATCGAGAAGCTGGAATCATCGTTTTGATGAGGAGATAAAGAAATTTGGCTTCATCAAAAACGCTGATGAGGCTTGTGTGTATAAGAAGGCTAGTGGGAGCACAATAACTTTCCTAGTATTGTATGTTGATGACATACTACTATTTGGAAATGACATTCCAACCTTGGAAGGTGTAAAAACCTGGCTTGGAAGTTGTTTTTCCATTAAGGATCTTGGAGAAGCCGCCATATTCTGGGAATAAAGATCTATAGGGAAGATCAAGGCGGTTGATTGGTTAAATCAAAGTGCGTATATTGATAAAATCTTGAAAAGGTTCAAGATGGAAAACTCTAAGAAAGGTACCGTACGTATTCAAAGAGGAACGATATTGAGTACGACTCAATGTCCTAGCTCAAAGGATGAGCAAGATAAAATGAAGGCTATCCCATACACATCTGCTATTGGATCCATCATGTATGCGATGATATGCACTCGACCAGACGTGTCATGCGCCTTAAGCATGACAAGCCGTTACCAGCAAAATCCTGGAAGCAGTCATTGGATGGCTGTTAAGAACATACTTAAGTACCTAAGGAGGACAAGAGATATGTTCTTAATCTATGGATCTGGTGATGAGGAACTCGTTGTAAAGGGTTACACGGATGCGAGTTTCCAAACCGATCGTGATGATTCTCAGTCACATCGGGATATATTTTCATTCTGAATGGAGGAGCAGTCTCTTGGAAAAGCTCCAAACAGGATGTGGTGGCTCTATCAACTACAGAATCAGAATACGTCGCCGCCTCATTGGCAGCTCAAGAAGCTGCATGGTTAAAGAAATTCATTGCCTATCTGGGGATTGTCCCTTCCATTCAGGACCCCCTAGAGATCTTTTGTGATAACGAGGGTGCGATTGCTCAAATCAAGGAACCTCGTGCTCATCAAAAGACTAGGCACATTGAGTGGAGATTCAACTACATACGAGATGAAGTTTAAAAGGGAAAGATATGTATTCGCAAAGTTCACACGGATCAGAACATTGCGGATCCTCTCACGAAGCTCCTTGAAAAGGCAAAGCATGAAGGTCATACTTGTGCCATGGGACTTCGATATTCTAATGATTGGATTTGATCTATAAATTTTATATTTGGATATGAGGAACTCTTTATTATTTGAATAAAATTATTTGGTATAATATTTCAATTAATGTTCCGATTTAGCATGTTTAATCCATGAGTAAATTGTTTACTTTAAATGTCCATAATCGTTCATGCTTGTGGGAACAAGTGTGAGGGTAAGATTATTATGAACTTGGATTGGTTGATATTCATATTGATGAATATAAGGCAATGGGTTGCCACCAAGGTTCATAGATATTTGTGGGATACAAATATTGGACTAACCCGCATCTCAAATTTCACTACATGGAATCCTTTTGATTGATCATAAGTAAATTTGAGTAAATGCGAATATCATTTGGTATCCTCAGACCTGAGATACATATTGGGTTTTGATATTCACCAAGTGTTATACCTTGAGCTTATTCTTCACTGTCCTGAATTAGTGGACAGTGCATAAGGGTATGTTCAGGCATGACACGAGGTGTTTGTGAGAAACGTATGTAGTCAAGATGGAATTTGTTCCTCTTATTCGTTGAGAGTTAGATGTCTAAGGCCTGATTAAGTTAAATCAACAAGGAATGATCATTCTGTGTCCTTGGATTTAACATGACATCTGTAACAAAAGATAGATGATTGATTCACCTAAATCATTTCAAGTAGGGTACTTGAAAGGGATGATGTTATTGATGGCTATAAATCATGCGTATTAAGGGTAGTAAACCGTTGTTAGGCGGTATTTACTGCTTGCATCAATCTTCTATGAATCTTGGGCAAGTGGGAGATTGAAGGATTCTTTGTGCCCAAGACACTTAGAATATTGATGTGGTTAGTACGTTATGATCCAAGTCGGGTATACCCAATAACAAGCTTAGCAAACACCAATTAATATTTAATTGATGATATGATCATGCAATTAAATATTTACACCAATTTAGAAAATGGGTTTTCTAAATAAGTTGCATATGAGATGGAACAACTTATTAGGATATTTTGTTCAATGATATTATTTGTAATGTTATTTAAGTAAGTTGGATAACATCACATATTAATAAAAGGGAGTGTATGGACAATACAAATAAAAGGTTAATTGTATTTTCTAAGGATAAGACTAGTTAACCTTTTAATGTGTGAGATTTTAGAGGGAAGCCAATTTTAAACCCCTGTCCGTTTCCCCTTATGCATCCTATTGGACCGTTTTTTGCCTTGAAAAGGGACATATTAACTAGTCTTGTCTATCATCTCTCTCACACACAATCTCGTTGTTGCATGCAAGAACCAAAAATCTTTCTTCTCTCCCTCTCTGGTTACGGAACAAGGCAGCAGCATTGAAGCTCTTGGAGAACGATTTTGTGTTCATTTTGGTGTGTTCTTCCTAACAAGAAGGTGTCTTGCAAGGAGCTTGGGGGTAAACACACTTGAGGGCTTCTTTCTTGGAGTCTTGGCCAAGATTTGAGCATCCAAACCTTTCTTCATTGGTCGTTTTTGCTGCTGGAAGAAGGTAGCTATCACAGCTCATTGAAGCTGTGATTTTATGTAGTTTTACTTATGCTAATAGCTTGTTCATTCACATATTAAAGATCCTATTGATTTGGGTTTTAGTTTTCATCTTAAAACAGCTTTTAGAACACGTATTTTTCAGATTATTAACATGTTATAATCCTAAACCTCCGCTGCGTTTTCTGAAAGTTTAAAAGGTTAAACTTTGTTTTAGTGTTCTAACAAACCCTTCAAATGGATCAACCACATAACTCAATCACACGATTGAACCTTGAAAATGGTCCAGTCGCCTATTTGAGAAACCTTTACCTATAAATACCACTTAATTCGTGGAAAAACAAGACACTTCGAATATCTTGATACCCAGACGTACCCTAGCCGTCCAGTGACCTCTAGTAACCTGTTCCAACTTCAAAGATCGCAGTAGATCGATTGCTAATCGTTCTTAACATTTAGATTCAATCTTTAATTGGTTCTACGTGCATTCTCACTGATTGGATCGCCAATCAAATAGGATTCCGCACTATTTGATTGGGTACACGCATAAATCTGTTAGTATTCGTTGAGTACACGATCCCTAACAAGTGGTATGAGAGCTTTGGCTCCAGATTTACGTGTGATTCAATCGTTTTGATATACAAATTGTGTTTTTACGCTAAAAAACGCAATCTTTTGTGTCAAATTGGGTTTTAGACATCTCCTGATTGTAAAGTTAAGTTTTTTCAGGCATACGACAATTAGGGTTTGCGAAAATTCATGTCTTTGCGCTCAAACACCTTAAACCTAGAAATTTTCAAAATCTAACAGGTACAGTCTCACGATTGACTCAATCGCACGATTGAGATCATACTCATTCCCCATAAGCATGATTGGACTCAGTCGCATTCCATTTGGCCAATTGAGAAGACTATACGCATTGTTCATCCGCATTAGTTCATTTGGCCGACTGAGTCATCCGCATTTGTTCAGCCGCACGATTGGACCATCCGCATAGTTCAATCGCCCGAATAGCCCAATCGCACATCTTCATTCGCACTTATACAAAAGTTTGGTTTAAACTTCAAGTTAATAGCAATGGAAGACCAATATTCAGGCTTTACAGCAGGGAGAGACTCACGTATACAAAATTTACTGCTACTGGAGAATGAGGTGGGGAATCACAACAAACCCCCAAAGCTTATCACGTTAGACGAATATCCATAATGGAAACAACGTTTCGATATCTAATTAAACGAGTATACCCAAATCTGTGGGAGTCTATAGAGTCGGGGTACAACATGCCTGTAGGAGCTGATGGTGTCAAACTCACACTTGGTGGCATGACTGACGGACAAAAGGTTAAATACAATGCAAAGAAGAAAGTTTATGCTTTACTTACTCAGTCAGTTCCAAAGGATATTTTCCATCATTCTTGGAATATACACAAGCAAAGAAGCTCTGGGATGCATTGGAGAAACGGTATGACGGAAACACATCATTGAAGGCCATGAAGGCTAAGGCTTTAAAGAAGGAGTTTGAGAACTATACTCGATGGGTAAAGAAAGCCTAGATGATGTGATCGATAGATTTTACCACTTGATGAGTGAGATGCACACTCATGGAGTATCGACGTCAATGGAGGACAAAGTGTCCAACTTTGAAGATGGGCTGCCGGAGAAATGGGTGTCATTTGTCTCCAATCTCAGACAGAATGGTATGCTAACGAAGTTAGATATCAATGACTTCATTTTGAAACTGAGAGAAGAAGAACTGAGGATGAAGTACAGAGTTCAAAAGTCTTCATATGATCAGAACCCAACGCTGTACAACGCGACTCCTCAAGCCAAGACATCTGGAGCACCTCTTCAGACAGCTTTTGTACCAAGCTCGTCTCGTCCCTCACCAGCCTCAACTTTTGGATCAGAAACGTCAGGGTTGTCTTGTACCCAATACATTCCACCTGAAGCAAATGTAGCAAAGCTGAAGACCGAGAACTTCGGCAATGTGACAGTTGAGGTAGCTAAAGAGCACATGGATCTCTTAGCTACGGTAGTCCACTCCTATGATGGACTAATTGCTGGAAAGATTGGGAACTGCCATTTGGCAGATGAGGATTATGAGTAGGTGGATGAGACAGAAGTGGAGTGGATGGATATATTGTGGGCCTTAGCCAGTGTAGTCCGGAGAGCTAAGAAGTTTGTCAAAAAGACCGGACAAAACTTGATTGCGACGAAGGACACTACCTTCGGCTTTGATATATCCAAGGTAACCTGCTTCAACTGCGGTGAGAAAGGGCACTTCAAAAGGGAGTGTGTGAAGCCAAAAGAAGACTGGCAATGGGAATCCTTCTCCTCCTTCAATCATCAGGAAAAACCCACTAGCAGTCCTACGTCATCAAGCAAGGATCCCAAAGCCTTGGCTACTCATGATAATGAAGGATAGGACTAGAGCTTTCGGTTTGTCTCACCGGAAGAATCCAATACGCTAGTGTGGAGGATATCGATGATGACTCTGCCAGTGAGGGAGATATAGCAGTCGAACTTGCGATCTCAACATGAGAAGAAACTGCACCAGTGGTCACCTACCTGCCTAAAGGCGGGAAAACTACTACAGCGGCAGGATCACGAGCTCCAGAAACATCAGATTCTGCATTGATGGCTGATTTTTCAGAAACCGCTCAGGTAAGTACTACTGACCAACTTTTTAATAATCATGCTTGATCTGATTGTAACAAATGTAGGGAAAGCATTTATCTAAAATTTGCTAGGTTATTAGATCATAATGATAACTTAGTAAAGGACCTAGAACTATGCACTAAGGCTAACAAAGTTTTAAAACAAAATGAGCATAGTTACAAAGTAAAGATAGATCTTTTGAATAAACAGCTTAGGGAAACAGAAGTTGTAGCCTTTAACCAAGCTAATGACATTAGGTACTATCTAAACTCCCTAGAGGAAACTAAGAAGCAAAAAGCAGTTCTAGAAGTAGAACTTAATTCCCTAAAACAAAAACTACATAGTTGGACTAGTTCTTCACAAATAGTCCAAAACTTAGTGAGAGAGAGAAACAACAGGGATGGATTGGGTTATAAAGTGGTTCCACCATCACATGAGATCTTGATGAACACAAAATGTAAACCAATTAATGATAATCCAATCAAAGATCATATGGTGTCTACTCCTCTTGTAAGTGATCCAGATTCCACATGTTCATCAAATGAATCTGACACTAAACAAAAGGAGGCCACTTCAAAGGCAAAAGGTAAAATGCCTTGTATTAATCCGGACAAAGAGTTTGAAAAGGTTAGTATTAAGTCCGGTACAAACTTTGTCAAATCTGAACCTAAAAAGACCAGTAATGTTAACCAATCACGTGAATCATGTCAAAGCCCTGTAAATAGAAAAGAAAAAGATGTTAAAAGTGTTGAAGAAATTAACTTTGTTAAACCAGACAAAACATCTAAAAAAGGAGAGTCAAAACCCAAACAAAGTAAGGTCACCCTAGTGTCACATACATCTCCACAAAAGCAGCTAAATCGTAAAGTCAAAAGCAGAGCTTTCTATAGTTGTGGAGAGTATGGACACATTGCGTCTCATTGTCGTTACTATGAGACGCCAAGGAGGAAAGTTGAACTTCCTAAACAAAAACCTATCTCTCTTAGGAGGAACTCAATGACACCACCTAAAAGAGATAGTGAACCTAAAATTCAATCCATTAGTCAGGCGTCTGTTTATCACAAACAGGCCTTACACAAATCTAGCTTATGGAAGGAGAAATCAACCTCAGTGTCTGATAATAGGAACAAGGAGACATCTGAATTTCCCTCATCCTCGCATGGTCAATGGGTTACCTTTATCATGTGTGATACCTCTGGGAAACCCAAGCTAGTGAACGCTTGGGTCCCTAACCTTAACTAATGTTTTCAAATTGAATGTGCAGGGTGTTCGATATAGTGCTGAGACCAACATGTGGATTATAGACAGCGGAGCATCCAGGCACATGACAGGGTATAGGAATCTCTTATCAAACGTCAAATAGATAATAGGAGGTCATGTTTTGTTTGATGGAAACAAAGGTGGGTACATCATAGCTCATAGGGAAGTAGGTAATTAGAAAGTGAAGTTCAACAAGGTAAAATATGTTCAACAACTTCAGAATAACTTGCTTTCTGTTTCTCAAATTTATGATAAAGACTTTAAGGTGTGTTTGACAACAAGAAGTGCTATGTCCTAAAGAAGGACTATGTCATCCTGGAGGATAAAGTTGTTGGACCAAAAGAACCAATGAGCCAAGATCAGAAAACCTCTAAGTCCCACATGGTATCACAACAACTGCTGAAAGCCTCATCAGTAGTTTGACAAGTGCTGAAGACTTCAACAGCTGAAGATCAAGTGCTGAAGACCTCAACAGCTGAAGAACCAAAGTGCTAAAGTACAACAGCTGAAGAACACAAGTGCTGAAGCTGAAAGACCAAAGTACTGAAGTACAACAGCTGAAGAGTTTACAAGTGCTGAAGATCAACAACTGATGTACAAGGTCTGAAGACAAAGACTGAAGGCATCAGCTGATGATATCTACTGAAGTCATCAGCTGATGAAACACCTGAAGGTCAAAGTCTGAAGATCAAGTACTGAAGCCTCAGTAGTTTGTCACAACTGCTGAAGAGTACTTCTTCAGTAGTTGTGATATCAGTAGTTTTATATTTTTATGTTTCAGTAGTTTTGTAAAACGACTGAAGAGCTTGTTCTTCCGTCGTTGTAGTTTCAGTAGTTTTATATTTTTGTACTTACATGCTGATATGTTCTCAGTAGTTGTGAACATTTCAGTAGTTTGTTAAGAATTAGTTATTCTTGTATTAGATCTGCCAGTTGTCACTTTCCGTGATAACAGCAGTGATTGTTGCACTCTATATAAGGAGTGACAACTCATTGTAACGAAGATGAATGAGATGAATGAATTCAATAAACGAATGATTTGATTAGAAATATTCTTCATCCATAACATTCCTTGAAATCAGAAATATATATTCTCTCCCTATAACCGTATGCGCTTTTAATGCTTACAAATATCAATTGCTTGCTACAATCTGTCTAATTCTGTTTGTATTCTGCTGCTTTGTATCCTAATACATCAAACTTGTGATCGCTGATCCTGTCAAAAGTATGATGTCTGCCTCAAGATATAAGGATCTTTATGCCTTGGAGCTACGAAAGGCCTCCACAACAGATCACAAATTTCAGTGCTTCTTGTCAAAAGCTACTAAGAAGGAATCCATCTTCTGGCATAGGAGAATGGTACACATTAATCCATGAAAGATGAATCACCTAATCCAGAATGATCTAGTGAGAGGAGTTAACGTCAAAAACTTCAAACTTCCGGATTTCTGTGTTGCGTGCAAGAAGGAAAAACAGACGAAGAAGTCTCATAAGGAAAAGAAAGTTCACTCTATCATTTCCTCCTGAACTTCTTCACATTGATCTGTTTGGTCCAGTCAGTACAAGAGGCATCGCAGGCGACTTGTACTGCTATGTGATGACTACTCAATATTCACTTGGGTGATGTTTCTGAAATCCAAATCAGAAACATTTGAGTCATTCACGGAGTTAGTTACTACACTGGAGTCCCTATACAAGTTAAAGGTATTTCAAGTGCGCTCAGACAACAGAACCGAGTTCAAGAATCAGTAGATGGAGGCTTACTGCAAGGAAAAGGAATTGTGCATGAGTTCACTTCTACCTACACTCCTCAGATGAACGGTGTTGCTAAAAGGAAGAATCTCAGCTTGATAGAGACGGCACGAACAATGTTAGCAGACTCAAACTGCCTATCCAATTCAAGAATGAAGCAGTTGCAAATGCATGTTATACACTAAATAGAGTTCTGGTAGTTAAACGCCATGGGAGGACGTGCTACGAGTTACTACAACGACGTAAACCCAATCTTGAGTATCTCGAGTCGTTTGGCGCTCCGTGCACCCTACTTAAGAAGACTCAGGAGGGAAAATTCAATGAGAAGGCTCATGAAGGTATCTTTCTATGAAACAACTTACCGAACAAGAGGGTCTACAACAACTCAATGGGTCACGTCGAAGTTTGGTGTAATGTTGATGTTCAGAGATACACCACACCACCCGCTGGAAAAGGATCTGCCTTCTTTATTGACTATGATGGTTTCTTCAAGTCTTCAACATACCACTCTCCACTTCTGATGATGAATTAGCAACAAAGATGATGTATGATGTTCTAAACACACCATCTCAGGACTCTACATCATCAAACATACAAGGTGATTCATCTAGCAACTCAAGGGGAGCACTTGGAGACAATGATTCTTCCTCTGATAAAGAAGCTGTGTTGACTGATCAGAACAATCAAGGGCAACAGGTTCCTCCTACCGATAGTACACAAGCATCTGACATTGATGCCTCTACGTCTTCGGAACCTCCGACTCCTACTGCCTCAGATACTGACCCGAATGTTCATAATTTTGACTCTGAGGTAGTTGTTACAACCACTCCTGGTTCACGACTAAATGTGTATCATCCTTTGGATAATGTCATTGGAGATGTGAGATTAGGAGTTCAGACCAGAAATCAGTTGTATTCAGCTGATTATGCCTCGGTGATGGAAAAGGGTTACATTCATGATGGTGCATATCATTGCTTTGTGTCTCAGTTTGAGCCAAAGTATGTTAGTGAGGCCCTGAATGATGAGGCATGGGTGAGTGCCATACAAGAAGAACTTCTTTAGTTCAAGAAGTTAGGTGTATGGACTCTAGTGGATAAACCTAAGGTGCTAAGGTGATTCGAACCTAATGGGTCTTGAAATTCAAGAAAGTTGATCAAGGTGTGATCATCAGAAACAAGGCTCGGCTTGTTGTCCAAGGATTTCGACAAGTCGAGGGAATTGAATACAATGAAGTGTTTGCACCCGTGGCAAGAAAGGAAGCAATCCACATCTTCCTTGCCTATGCATCTTATATGAAGATTAAAGTTTATCAACTTGATGTGAAAAGTGCTTTCCTTCATGGTGAAAATAAGAGAGACGGTGTATGTCAGTCAACCCGAGGGAATTGAGGATCCATATAATCGGGACAGAGTTTACAAACTCGACAAGGCTCTATATGGGCTTCATCAAGCTCCTAGAGCCTGGTATGAGAAACTCTCGACTCACCTTGTGAAACACGGTTTTCGCAGAGGTGTCATTGACTGTACACTGTTCATAAAAGAAAAGGATGGAGATTTACTACTTGTCCAAATCTATGTCGATGACATAATCTTGGGTTCAAAGAACGAAGATCTATGTAAAGAGTTTGAAGCAGTAATGAAGGCTGAGTTTGAGATGAGTGCCTTGGGAGAGATGAAATTCTTTCTCGGGTACAGGTGGATCAGACATCAAAAGGGATTTCCGTACATCAGACCAAGTACGTAGGAGATATCCTCGGTCGGTTTGACATGGAGAATTCTTCCGCAGCTGGGACTCCACTTGCTACAAACCATGATGTAGCACCCGACGAGAATGGTGATCTGGTTGATGCCACCATGTACCGAGGTATGATTGGATCTCTCATGTGCCTCACTGCCTCAAGACCTGATATCATGTATGCAACATGTTTATATTCTAGATATCAGGCAAAGCCAAAAGTTAACCATATCATAGGGTTCAAAAGGATCTTTCGTTATCTGAAGGGTACTCCAACACTTGGGCTGTGGTATCATAATGACGATGACTTCGAGCTGACAGCGTATAGTGACTTGGATTACGGGGGATGCAAGATGAAATACAACTCTACTTTGGCAGGATGTCAATTCTTTGGGAGGAGATTAGTGACCTGGCAGTGTAAGAAGCAAACCTCGATTGCTTTGTTAACCTGTGAAGCCAAATACGTTGCTGCTGCAAGTTGCTATTCACAGATCATATGGATTCAATAGCAAATGCGTGACTACGGTTTGAAATTCTCATCTACTACTATTTTTGTTGATAACTCTGCTGCGATTGTAGTAACTAAAAATCCGGTCCAACATCCTAAGACCAAACACATCGGCATAAAATATCAATTTATACGTGATTGCTTTGAAAATAACTTAATCAGTGTGATTAAAATAAATATTGATTTTCAATGCGCTGACCTCTATACAAAGGCTTTGGACAAACCACCTTTTTTATATCTGTTAGAGGTCAACGGCGTTAAAAAGAAAAGTGATGTAATTTCCGATGATGACCACGTGTAATCCGATACGTACTGTCCATCTGGCTTTTAATTTAATTTTATTTTATTTTGTTCAAGTAGCTTAATTACATTAATGTTATTCAGTCGCCTATTAAAATCCTAAAAAGCGTAAATGGGTTACGGTTTTAGAATTTTAGGGGGATAATAGGTCAGTTAGTAACAGTAACAAAAAAACAAGGGAGAAGGAGAGGCTAGATGATAGAAAGTAGATCGTATTCTGTGATACCGATTCAATGACTTTGGAAAATGATAGTACACAGGTACAAATCACTTGAGACTTTAAAATTTAAATAAAACAAGATGCGAAGTTTAAATTATAAGTCTGTCTAGTCTGAGCAATATAAAAGGAAAAATGATAGTAAGACTAGATACTACTAAGGTAAAACAAAGAAAGTAAACCTAGAGGTTGTTAGACCACAGATGATATGTCGGTAGATTCAACACAATAGACGATTAGACCTTATTGGTGATTTCAAGATCAAACTAAGTTGTTCAACAAGCAGTGGGTTAACATCTTATCCCTGGTTAAAACAATCAACAAATTCCAATAAGGGGTGACGAGCAGAATAAACGCCACAAATGTGAGCAAAAGACCAAATGATGAGCAAAAAAAATCAAACTAATAACTTATGTTGTTGGTGAGAACTATGCAAAAAGATTAAAAATGCATAAACAAGAAGATAGGATATGTGCCTCTCTGCTGTGCGGTGGCACTGACTTGAGGATAAGCATAACCTATATGTATTCTAGACTTCATTGTTGTTTACCACCTCTCTGCTGTGCGGTGGCACTGACCTGAGGATTGGCTTCTCTTTGACAGTTCTAAGAATAGTCTCTTCTTGAAAACTACCCTGAGACTGCTCAAAAATCTCCTGAGGAATGTTGATTATCATATAAGTATGGGATCCACAAACGCTTGTTGAAATAATCAAACCTAAACTATCACCAATGTATGTCAAAAGTCTGTGTATGTATTTTAGAGGACCAGTATACTAACAATCATCGTGGCTGCAATTCTTGAAAGTCCAAATCAAGGTGGGATCTAATAGTACTAGTATGATTTCCTAAACTTGCTAACGACTCTAGATGAAAAACAAGACTTGAGCATCAAAAGGTGTTGATAACATGTCCCAAATGATTTGACATGCCTGATGATTCCAAATTGAATTGGTCCAATTATGGTTGAAATTAATTGAAGCTGCCTATTCTGGAACCGAATCCATTAGATTTCTATCTTAGGATTTGTACCTCACCCAAAAAGTCAAAAACAAGTTTAGTTCTATATTTCAGTTTAAGTCTTTCATTGTTTCAATTTAGTCAATTTAGTTTGTTTAATATTGGACTACATCATGGAACTTAGTAAGGGAGTAAATCATCAAAAAGGGTCACGTCTAAGGTGACCACACGTACTTTACAATGGTAATATCAGTCACGTGTGAGGTGACAAATTTGTTTAAAAGGATCACGTCTGAGGTGGTCAAAAGGTTTTCAAGTTAAAATGATCATGTCTGAGATGATCAAATGCACATAAAGTTTAATCAAAAGTTAAAAAGGGTTAAGTGAGAAATGGTCATAAAGTCAAAATCATGAATCCAATCGCACGACTGGACCATGAGTATGGACCTACAATGCGAATGGACCATACTCATGCACTAAATTGCACGACTGGACCATGAGTATGGATCTACAGTGTGAATGGACCATCCTCATGCACTAAATAGCCAAATGGCACATGAGTAGGACCATTCAACCAAATGGCTTATCAGAATGAGCCATTCAACTGAATGGAAGTGTGCGAATGAGTTAGTCGCCCGATTGAACTCCAGTCGGCAGACGAAATGTGGTCGATTGAGCCAATCACACGACTGAGGTCCATTCACCCGAATGAACCGAGCGAATGGGTCCAGTCGATCGATTGAAATCAGATTCAGTATAAATAGGGCCACAATCGATGGCATTCAACTCATCACCCCCAATCATCCTACTATCGCACTTCTTATGGTTACTCAGCCAAATTTTCATCTAACCCATATTAGTTGACTATTCGCATATTCTGACCTTCGCTATTGATTATACAAGTAAAATGCGGTGTACCCATGCCAAAACTCCATCGATAGGAGTCCATAATCGAGAAATTGGGCAAACAAGAACCGAACGGTTTAATGGACTAATAACCTAACCAAACTGAGTAAAATGTTGAAATTAATGTTATTAAGTTATTAGTTAAGTGATTGCGAGTCTAAAGAACCATTCCGCGAAATTTAATTTCAAGAATGGTTGAAAATATAATCTCAGTCGACCGAACAGTGGGTCATGCGACTAGACACCAGGATGAACTCCAACCGCACGATTGAGTTGGTCGAATGGCTCAGTCGGCGGAATGGATCATACAAATGAGCTCAGTCGGCTGACTGAACCAATCCCAGGTTCAGTCAACCGATTGAATTCAGTTGCATACTCAGTCACGCGAAGGTATCTAGTCGCATGCCAAGTCAACCGACTGAACACAGTCGAATGATTCAACCATGTTAATTTGAACTGATATGTGTCGTGTGGTTAGCTAATGTGTATGTGTTTTGTGTTACAGATTGATGGCAGACAAGTGGTCCATCAACCCCAAGCCTAACATTTGTGCTCACTTGGACTCCACAACTCGGAATGGTGCCGAGTTTGCAGGGATCATTGCTTTCCTCAAGCGATCAAGGATCACACGGCGATATCTACACCATGCACCCCCTACAGGTCTATACAACAGGCCTTCTGGGAGAATGCATCGATTGATTGATCACGTCTGAAGACATTCAGCGTGTACTTGGGTTGGGAGATGATACAGACCGCCCCACCAGACTTAACCCACACACGGTGAGAGGGTGCTTCATAAGGATGAAGTACGCTGGGGATATAAACGCAGGGGTGCCCAACATAAGCAACCTGTGTCCCCAGTACAAGTAGTTGGCACACATCATCCTCAACTGCCTGGCGTCGCGAAGGGGTGGGTTCGATGACCTATCAGACCAGACTCAATCGCACGACCAAACCATGCAATTGGTCCAGTCTCACAATGAGAAACCTTAACCTATAAATACCACTTAATTCATGAAAAACAAGACATTTCGAATATCTTCATACCCAGCCGTCTAGAGGCCTCTAGTAACCTGTTCCAACTTCAAAGATCGCAGTAGATTGATTGCTAATTGTTCTTAATGTTTAGATTCAATCTTTATTGATTCTACGTGCGTTCTCACTGATTGGATCGCTAATCAAATAGAATTCCGCACTATTTGATTCGGTACAGGCGTAAATCTATTAGTATTCATTGAGTACACGATCCCTAACAGAAGATGTATGTGAGATTATTGAGTCTCCATTTCAAAACATTCAACAAGAAACTCCTTGTGATTTTGAAGATCGATATAACTATCTTGTATGAAATAAGTATAATCGTGTGTTTTAGGGTGTGTTTTAGGATGGATTAACTATATCTCAGATTAACGAAGAATATGATAAGCGTATGTTAGCAAAATCATCAGCTCCAGTGGATCCTAATGAGATTTTCTTAGAACATGAAGAATGGTCACCCATGAGTGAAAGCATTAATATTGATGATATTCCTACATCTGAATTGCACTATCCTAATCTTGAGGATATGAGCATACCAACGTTAAGGATGTGGTTGCAATCAAGAAATTATCCAAGAAAGAAATTAAACAAATTGCAAGGTGCTTCAATGAGAAACTTAGTAAGAATTTTTGAAGAAACCAAGAAACAGAACAACAAGATGATTGTTTTGACAAGAATAATCCACAATACTTCGATATTATAAAAAAGAACAAGAATTTTGAAGCCTCAAGAGATAAAATTCATGGAATTAGTGAGAAGGAGCTAGGATCAAAGGAAATAACTAATGAAGATGTTTCCAGATTTAGAAAAGCAAGCTTACAAGGTTTCAATTGATCAAAAACAACTATGGAACAAATCTTGATTGGTTTCAGACATAGTTCGTAACGTTTTACAAATAGGACAATCAATTTAGAGTTATTTAATGCCATGATTGCGGCTGATACAACAAAAGAAGTGGAGATCATTTCATGAAGTATGATGAGGTGTATGATTCGTTTGTGATAAAGAGAGTAAATGCAATATTTGATGTTTACCATTTTTAGTCTACTATCATCGTATTGCCATTCGAAGACTTGAAAGAACTACAAAAGTTACCTCTGATTAATCCTACAAAGGCATCAAGAGGAGAGAACTTTGTGAAACTACTAGACCATGGAATCTTGAGAATGGCATATTTTCTTAAAATACATTGAGATTAAGAAAACAAGATGTATTTTCAATCATTAAAGAGAAAGAAAAAAGGAGAATAGAGTTCAACTGAAGAAGAAAGTTATTTGGAGGCATATGGTGATAAGTATTTTGACAAAGTAACTAATCCAGGATTAAAAGTGATAAATGGTACTCAAACTTCCAAACGAATCCTGAGATGGTTTTATGATTCTGAAACATTTAAGTTAATGCTTGTCTGAAATGTAGATGACTAGGATAAAGACTTGATACATCTTTTTGGATTGTTTGAATTGAAATTATTGCATCCAAGTTATATCTCAATTCTTTTAAACTAAAAGTTTGAGCAAGTGTCATTGGAAGTAGTAGAGAATGACAGAAAGTATTTCATGACCATTATCAAAGTAATGAATGCCGCTACGGAGCGAATTTCGTTAAGGAAAGCTCTAGCGTAGGCAAATATCATAAAGAAAGACATACAGAACATTAAGTTTATGAGAATCTCAAGTAAAGGAGCATTGGAGATTCATTCAAGAGATCAATCTAATCTGATAGAGTTTAATGCTAATATTGATAATGTTGGCTTATCCAAAGAAACTTTACAAGTCATGGATGCAATAGAGATAAAGATAGACGCTTCGAAACTAGAACAAGGAATCTTAGCAGGAAAATTCAAGTAATCAATAAAGAAGGCACTAAATGAATTAGAGCTATTTAAAGAAAAACCAATGTTCAAGATAAAGGAAGAACCGAAAGATTTCTTTTAACTGAAGACAAAATGCAAATCTTAGGGGGAGTATTGTTGGAGCTCTTTGAAGATTAGCATTAGTCTTTATGTTTTTGTTTTTTGTCTTAGTATAGGGACTTATTTTGTAATTATGTGTAACTAGTTTTCATTGTTTAGTATAAATAGGATATGACATGTATTTCTGTAGGTAGACTTTTGAGATATAGTTAGAACTTTTCTATTATTCACCTAGTACATTGTATCCAATTCTTTACTATCAATGAAAATTCTAATAATTTTTGAAGTATTTGCAATTTTTTTATTACTTTGTGCATATAATTGATTATTGCATTACAACATCATCATAGATCGATCCACTTGACCTATCAAAGGATAAAAGGATAAAAGTACAAAAGTAGAAAGTTACAAACAAAAGACCTTAATCTACATTCTAATTCATTACAAAAAAGATAAAAGTATTGAAGTTGAAAGTTATAGGCAAAAGACTTTAATCTACAGTTTGACGTATGGACTTTTCACTAACTCATATAAGTTGGTGAGTAATCAGAGATGGTAGCAGAAAGTGGTTTGGCATAATTCATTGAGTTGGATTAGGGTTTAGGAAGATTTTATACTTAGCATATTTCACGGAGTTGTATCAAACCTTCTGAAATAAGTTTCTTATACTTTTCATGTGCATGCTGAGAGTTTTGCATCAACCTCTAAGTGTAATACTTACAATTCTACTTTTTGTATTTTGATCATTAATATATGCAAATATCATTTTATTATATTATGTTCTTGTTTATGGTTATTGAAAATTGTGATATTACCATTATAATTCAATAGCAATTTAAGAATATTCGATCCAATCAATCCACCTAGTTGAAATGTACAACCAAGTGTAATGAATTATCACTTCAGATTTGTTTGCATTTTCTTGAATATTATGAGTTTGACATCATGAGCAGTTTAGTGACCTTATCAAACCAAACTAATAGTTATGAATTGGTAACCGGATATGCAAATTTATGTCAAGGATATCATCATACATCTTACACACCAAGTGCACCTCAAAGTTCATAGTGTTTTTTTTTGTCATACCTACTACATTCATTTCTTAAACAAACTCAAGTCTCATATCTTAGTTTTCCCAAAAGAGCATTTGAACATAGTAACTACTACCCTAGCCAGTTTCGAGGCTACCAATCCATTAACATTTAAAGCAAATGATCCGAATAAATCAACCTTGATAATTTTATGGCAATGGAAATCCAATGGAAAATGGCTAGGTCTTCTTTAATGGCTAAGTGTTTGTAAGTCCCCGTTCCAGGGACGGTCACAGCAGGTCGATCATCTCAATTAAAAAATATAAATACATTTGTTTTTCATAAAACATCACAGTGGAATTACCAAAATATACATCTCATTTTGTTATAAAAGCTTTTGGAAAATAATACGTTGTTAACAAGTTACAAAATACATGTTGCATTACATCACAAAAGCATTATAAAATGGATGCCATCCAAAAAAGCTGAGTAGCCACCCCGTGCCATCCTTAGCAACATTACCTGCAACTGGAAACACATAAAAGTCAATGTTGCTAAGTGAGTTCTAGTTTTATAAAACTCATACTTTTCTTTTGTTAAAATCGTTCTAGACTTCATGCAATCATACACCATAGGTACACATAGATAATATCATTATTATCTTCATTAATCGTTCATTAACTTTGGTTCATTCTTCGTATGTCATTATTATTCTCATTCATTCATACTTCTTACATTCTTTCGTACGTTCATTACATTCGAAGACATGTACAGTACCTCGAATATTGTGCACGAAGCGGGTAATTGGGCCTGAGGTCTTTCATAGACCTCGAACACTAGGCATGGAGCTGACTCCAGTACCTAGGGTAAGTACATTCACCACTTATCTTTTCTCTTTCATTCCGGACCAATTCCATATGCCATACCCCGAACATTCTGCACAAAGCTAGTAACTGGGCCTGAGGCCTTTCATAGACCTCGAACATTGTGCACGAAGCTAACTCCAGCACCTAGGGTGAGCAGCAACGATCCCATACATATGGTCAATCACAAAGATTGGACCGCAGTGTGCATCCTTCGGGGTAGCTAACCCACAAACCGTTGAGCTAACACCTTCGTTGGGTGTGCACCTCCATACATTTGCTTGCAAGCCTTTCTTACGTTCATTCGTTCATTAATGCATGCATTCGTTCATCATGTTCCTCTCTCCATTATCTTTAACTTTACGTTACATAATACTTTCATTCATTCATTTACATTCAACATAAAGTCACCGGAAAGATAAACATACATCATAATAAGGAACATAACATTCACAGTCAACAACATCATACAGGGGAACATCATACATTCATAACATACATCATGCATAAACATGCAACATCATCATCATGACCAACATAACCTCTATGACCACAACAGTCATCTTACATGAACTTACGGGAACCTTCCATGTCAAAACTTACATCTGCACTTTCCCCGAAAGTCAGTAACATACTATGTTTTCCTAGGTACACCAACCCTACTTGGGCGTATGGGCACCCTTTAGTCGCATAGCGTTCACGTGACTGAACATCATGCAAATGGACCAATGTGGATGAACACCTATGTGAATGAACACCCATGCGAATGGACCTAATACAGATGGACTCAATGCGGTGAGTCCCATGCGAATGGAACTAATGCAGATGAACACTTATGTGAATTGGCCATCAGTCGCATGACTCCCATGCGACTGGCCCCCAATCGTATGAATAAATCCTCAGTGGTGCGAATGAAACCTCAATCGTGAGAATGAACCTCAATCTCACCACAATTGGCCGTATGGCCTCCATTCGATCGCCTAGCCCTAGCTGATGCACAATGCAATTCATCCCGAACCCAATCTGCCATTTTCAACCTCCAAGCTCATCCAAACCCATTCTAAGCCCAAATCGACCATCCTAAACCTTAGGAATGCATACCACAACACCATTCAAGCACGCACAACCTGGTAACAAACTCCGAACGCATCACACACAACCACATACAAATGGGTCAAACACACACACACATAGAAAATGGATTTTCAGATGTGTTCCAGCCCTAAAATCGACAAAAAAACATTTAATAGAGGGGTATTGGAACTCACACAATCAACACCAAGAAGTAGAGCTTCGTTTGGACCCGCTACACAATGATTTTGCACTCTTCAATCCACCCGAACCAACCTTTTTCTCTCTTTTCTCCTTTTCTTCTTCTCCTCTCTTTTCTTTGCTAAGATTTTGGGTGTGGGGAGAGGGTAAGGGTTGTCCACTCCCTTCAAATACTTCAATTCACCCAACTTTCTCTTGTTGGAGAGTTTGGCCCCTTGACCTTGGACTTTATTTCTTTTCTTCTTTCATTGGCTTCAAAGAAAATAAATAACCGGGTGTTACAAGTCCACCCCCCTTAAATAGGTTTTGTCCATGAAACCTGTTATTCATCGAACAAACATGGGTAATGCTGCATCATTTCTTCCTCAGTTTCCATGTTGACTTAGATCCTTTCCTGTGCTTCCACTGTACACGCACACGAGGGACCACTTTATTTCTCAGCCTCTTTTCTTTTCGATCGATGATTACCACTGGTTGCTCCACATAATTGAGCCTTTCGTCTACTTCGATATCCTCTACTGGAACAATCATATCTTCATCTGCCAAGCACTTTCTCAGATGGATACATGGAATATCGGGTGAATTCCACTTAGCTCATCTGCTAACTCCAGTCTATAGGCTAGCTCTCCTACTCGAGCAATGACTCAGAAAGGCCCTATATACCGCGGGCTCAACTTGCCCCGCTTCCTAAATAGGATGATCCCCTTCCAAGGTGAGACCTTCAACATAACCCGGTCACCCACCCGGAACTCAATCGGTCTGCGTCGTGTATCATCATACGACTTCTATCTATCTTTGGATGCCTTCACGAAGGCCTTGATCTTTTCAAGCTTCTCAGTCGTAGCCTAGATTACCTCGACGCTCACTATTTCTTTTTGACCAATATCACCCCACAGACGGGTGTTAGCATCTCCTACCATATAGGATCTCATAAGGTGGCATACCAATACTAGTATGATAACTGTTGTTGTATGAGAATTCATCTAATGGTAAGTGGTCATCCCAACTTCCCCCAAAATCAATAACACATGCCCAAATCATGTCTTCCAATGTTTGAATGGTCCACTTGAACTGACCATCAGTCTGAGGATGATAAGCCGTGCTAATATGTAACCTCGTCCCCATGGCGTTATGGAATTTCATCGAGAGTTTGGCTGTAATCTGGGTGTCACGATCAGACACAATGGACACTGGCACACCATGACGAGTTACCATTTCCTTGATAAACAGATCAGCCAACCTCTCAGATGAATATGTCTCGCGGATCGGTAGGAAGTGAGCACTCTTCGTCAAGCGGTCAACAATCACCCATATAGCATCATACCTTTTCGGAGTACGCGAAAACTTCGTAATGAAATCCATGGTGATGTGCTCCGACTTCCATTCTGGTAAATCCAAAGGTTGGATCTTCCTATACGGCTTTTGATGCTCGGCCTTCACCTATAGACAAGTAAGGCATTTACTCACAAACTCCACCATGTCACGTTTTATACCTGGCCACCGACAATCCTTCTTCATGTCTTGATACATCTTTGTGGCATCTGGTTGAATGGAGTATCGATTCTTGTGAGCCTCATCCATGATCCTTGTCCGTAGATCCCTAAAACAAGGAATCCACACTCGTCCAACTCGGGTTTTAACACCAAGTGTGTTTTCACCCAGTTCCGCAACCAGACCTCTCATCCTTTAAGAGTTAAGATGATCTTCCTTCAATGCCTCATCTTGAAACTCTTTAACTTGATTCATCACGTCAGAGGTCATGATTAGCTGATACACTTTCACCCAAATCGGCTTGGGCCTCTCTTTTCGACTAGGGCATCCGCCACCGCGTTGGCTTTGCCCGGAATGTAATGGATCTTGCAATCATAATCTTTTATGAGCTCCAACCATCGTCTCTGTCTCATGTTCAGGTCCTTCTGCTCAAAGAATTACTTCAAGTGGTCAGTGAATATGGTGCACTTCGTCCCGTAAAGATAGTGCCTCCAAATCTTTAGTGCAAAGAGCATGGCTGCTAGCTCCAAGTCAAGAGTAGGATAATTGACCTCATGGACCTTCAACTATCGGGATGTTAGGCTATAACTTTTCCTTTCTGCATTAACACACACCCCAACCTTGAGTAGGAAGCATTAGAATAAACCACTAGATCTTCACTTCCATCAGGTAATGACAAAACAGGAGCTTGAGTCAATCTTGTCTTTAGTTCTTCGAACGCCTTCTATTGAGCCTGACCCCACACAAACGTCACATCTTTCCGGGTCAACTTAGTTAGTGGCGAAGCGATCTTAGAAAAGTCTTGAATAAATCTTCTGTAGTAGCCCTCCAAACCCAAGAAACTACGAATCTCAGATGGCGTCTTTGGAGACTTCCATTGCATCACCGCCACCACCTTTGCCGGTCCACCATAATCCCGTCGGGATTTACCACATGACACAAGAATTGAACCTCGTGCAACGAGAACGCGCACTTGGAGAACTTAGCGTACAACTTCTCCTTTCTCAACGTCTCCAAAACGTCCCGAATGTGACAGGCATGCTTAATCTCGCTCTTCGAATAAATCAGGATATCATCAATAAACACAATCATTGATTTATCCAACATCGGCCGACACCCGATTCATCAAATCCATAAAAGTAGCTGGCGCATTGGTCTAACCAAAAGACATGACAAGAAACTCGTAGTGACCATAACGTGTGCGTAAAGTTGTTTTAGGGATATCCTGCTCCTTTACCTTCAATTGACGGTAGCCCAATCGAAGATCTATCCTTGAAAACCAACTAGCACCTTGAAGCTGATTGTACAAATCGTCTATTCTTGGTAAGGGGTATCGGTCCTTACTGTCAGCATGTTTAACTCATGGTAGCCAATGCACATTCTCATACTACCGTCTTTCTTCTTCACAACAGGACCGGAGCATCCCAAGGAGAGATACTCGGTCTAATGAACCCCTTATCAAGCAGCTCTTTCAACTGCTCCATCAACTCTTTCATTTCTGTCGGAGCCAACCGATACAGTGCTTGGAAACAGGTTGGGCACCCGGTATCAGATCAATCTGAAACTCGATCTCTCTGTCAGGTGGCACTCCTAGTAAATCTTCTGGGAACATGTCCGAAATCTCACACACAACCGGTACATCAGATAGTTGTGGTGTTTGTGTATCCACATCCTTTACATAAGCCAAGTAGGCGCTACATCCACGCCTCATACACTTTCCCACCACCGCCATTGAGATTACTTTTGGGATCGTCATGACCCGATCCCCATAAACAGTTACCGAACTCCCGTCAGGCGCTGCCAAACGAACCATCTTCCTGCGACACACAATGTTCGCCTTGAAGTCCGCCAACCAATCCATCCCAAGAACCAAATCGAAACCACCTAAGGTCATCACGAATGGTCTAACAAGAAATTTATGACGTTTTAGCTCCACATCATAGTTCTTTATCATCTCAGAAATCCTGGTAGACATACTTATGGCAGTTTCTACATCAAAGGGCGCATCAACACGTCTACTACTAATAGGCAACTTAGCACAAAAAACAGCAGAAATAAAACTTTTAGTGGCACTCGAATCAAAAAACACAGAAGCTAAAGTTTGGTTCACTAGAAATGTACCTAACACGACATCGAGTCCATCCTAGCTTCCTCCTGTGTCATAGTGAATGCCCTGGCGCTCGCCCTCGGTCCTTCACTTCGAGTCTTCTTTACCCCGGAACCCTCAGCCCTCAGCTTCTTACAGTCTTTACTAATATGACCACTTTCCCCACAGTTGAAACACCTTGTACCCCTGCAGTCTCTAGCCATATGACCAGGCTTCCTACACTTGAAACAGGTGTTTGACCCCCACCTACACTCACCACTTTGTTCCTTCCCACATTTGCCACACTTTTTCGATCCCGTACCCGGTGTGACTACAGGATAATCGTCCACCCGTGCCATCTTGTTACCCATCGAGGCATCACTCCGACCAAACCTCTTCCTATTCTAGTTCCGATCACCACCACCCTTCTGCTACCTTCAGCCACCACCACTACCGCCCTCTCATCATACAGTCTCCCCGCCAAATCCACCACTGACCTAATCGTGCTCGGTCGGGCAACGATCATGTGCCTGTGAATATCTGCCGGCAAGCCCTGAATATACCTCTTGATCATTCGAGACAAAGGTTTCACCTGATCCAACACCAGACGTGACATCTCGTTGAACTCCGTGGTGTACTCCTGATGTGTCATGGTTCTCGTCTCCAGCTACAGGAACTCTCTCTAAACCTGTCCATCTCCCGATGAGGACATAACTCCACAATCATCAACTTTTTCAACTCCAACCATCTCATTCTCCCAATAGCCCTGCTACCCTCGGCTTTGACAATGTTGTCCCACCAGCACAGAGCTTAGTCCACAAAAGGGTGGGCAGCAAACTTTACTTCCTGATCCTCCCGGCACTCAGTGATGTTCAATACAGCTTCCATTTCTCTCACCTACCGGTGAGCAGCAGCAGTGCCGTTACCATCAAAAGTTGGGGGCTTGCATCTCATAAACGCCCCATAATTACAGCCTCGTGCTGCGTCTGGCACAAGCTCTTCTTCTTCTTCTTCGTCATCAGAGAGAATCGTTTCAGGTTCCGGTTGCTCCCGTCCTCCCGAGGACCTATTCCTCTATTGTCTCTCCCCCTCCTATACCGCCTTAATCACTTTAGTCACTACAGACGATAAGATTATCTGCATGACCTGATGCACCTCCTCAACCACCGTTTCTTTCACCGAGGCCCATAAGTTTGCACTCTCATCACCACCTTCCGGAAGAGGTGTCTTTGGTTCTTCGTGAACCACCTTTTCAACTTTAGGTCTTCCCTTCTTGGGTCGCGGCTCAGCTTCAAGCCCATCACGACCACCACCACGAGAGGCTTTCAAAGATCTACCTCAAGCTATTCACACTCACACTAAAAGATTCAAACACCAACACGACCATTCAACGAAACAACTCAGTTTATGTCAAGTATAGTAAGTCCCTAATTACAGTGGCCAGTTGTGATTAGCCACTTACTTTACTCTTCATACCCCAAGGATTACCTGTCCTGACTAAATTAGTATTTAAATCTATGAGCAACACATAAACCACATAACATGCGCACATAATATTGGTTAACATTACAAAAATACCTCATGGCCGCAACTACTCAAATTGGCATCCCTTCCCTCTCCGTCCCATTCTAACTTTAAGTTATGGTTTATTTTGAAAATTTACCCATTTCACTTAAACTTTGGCTTTGATACCAACTTGTAAGGCCCCGTTCCCGGGATGCTCATAGCTAGTCGATCATCGCAATTAAAACATATAAATACATTTGTCTTTCATTAAACATCGTAGCAGAATTACCAAGATATACATCTCATTTCGTTATAAAATATTTTGCAAAATAATACATAGTTAACAAGTTACAAAATACATGTCGCATTACATCACAAAAGCATTATAAAGATGGATGTCATTCAAAAGAGCTGAGTAGCCGCCCCGTGCCATCCTCAGCAAAATTACCTGCCAACTGGAAACACATACAAGTCAGTGTTGTTGAGTGAGTTCTGGTTTTATAATAAAACATACTTTTCTTTTGTTAAAACCGTTCTTTACTTTCATACGATCATACGCAATACGCACACATAGATAATATCATTATTATCTTCGTTAATCGCTCATTAACTTTTGTTCATTCATCGTACGTCATTATCATTCTCATACGTTCATACTTCTTACATTCATTCGTACGTTCATTACTTTCGATGACATGTACATTACCCTGAACATTGTGCACGAAGAAGGTAACTGGGCCTGGGGTCTTTCATAGACCTCGAACATTGGGCACGGAGCTGACCCCAGTACCTAGGGTAAGTACATTCACCACTTATCTTTTCTCTTTCATTCGAGATCAATGCCATATGCTATACCCCGAACATTGTGCACAAAGCTAGTAATTGGGCAAGAGGTCTTTCATAGACCTCGAACATTGTTAATGAAGCTGACTCCAGCACCTAGGGCGAGCAGCAAGGATCCCATACATATGGTCAATCACAAAGATTGGACCGTAGTGTGCATCCTTCGGGGTAACTAACCCACACACCATTGAGCTAACACCTTCATTGGGGGTGCACCTGCATACATTTGCATGCAAGCCTTTCTTACGTTCATTCATTCATTAATGCATGCATTCATTCATCATGTTCCTCTTTTCATTATCTTTAAATTTACGTTACATAATACTTTCATTCATTCATTTACAATCAACGTAAAGTCAGGGGAAAGATAAACATACATCATAATAAGGAACATAACATTCACAGTCAACAACATCATACAGGGGAACATCATAGATACCTAACATACATCATGCATAAACATGCAACATCATCATCATGCCCAACATAACCTCTATGACCACAACAGTCATCTTACATGAACTTACGAGAACCTTCTGCAGGACCGTTTAAGGGCTTTAACACAATTACAACACAACGACACAAAAAGAGGAGATTAACTAAACTTTAATCAAATAGTGAACTGGGTTAACCAAACTGATACAAAGAGCACAAGTAAAGTAAGAGACAGAATAAGAGAGTTTGGTTTTCAAGAATGCAGTATATTGCTTTCTCTATGTTCTTTTACAAGTGTTTCAAAGCATGAGATAAAAGATACAAGAACATGAGATACTTATACTACATCCTATAGCTGGCTATACTTTGAAAGCCAGCTGATACAATTGACTAGACACACAAACAAAATCAATTGTAGAGTCAAAAGGCAGATTGCCTTTTGACTTGTGACTATGACATGCCATAGCTCACATCCTTATCTACTACAAAAAGGATAAAGTACATAAAGTAGAAAGTATACAGACTCAAGAACTCAATGTACAGTTACCAAAAGCATGGACCTTTTCACCAACTCATGTAAGTTGGTGACTTGCAGAGGTACAGCGGAAAGGTGTCCAGCTTTACAGAAAAGTACATCAGAAAAAGCATGTCTTAAAAGTCTTTGGAAGAAATTTGTCTTCATAACTTGAAGCTTCGGAAGACTTTGTCTCTGAGGCTTCGGAAGACTTCATCTTTGGCTTCGGAAGATATTGGTCTTGGCTTCGGAAGATTTTACACTTAGAGTATTTTCTAATGCATTGTGTAAAACTTCCGAAGCATTCTTCACTTCAGTACTTACTGCATGTTGCTGAGACACTTTGGATGTTTTGGGTTGCATCAGACTTAGGAATCCTTACACCTTCCACGTCAAAACTTGCATCTGCACTTTCCCCAAAAGTCAGTAAATACACTACATTTTCCCTAGGTACACCAGCCCTACTTGGGCATATGAGCACCCTTTAGTAACATAGCCTTCATGCGACTGAACATCATATGAATGGACCAATGTGGATGAACACCTATGTGAATGAACACCCATGCGAATGGACCTAATGCAGATGGACTCAATGCGGGTGAGTCCCATGCGAATGGAACTAATGAGGATGAACACTTATGCGAATGGGCCCTTAGTCATATGAATAAATCCTCAGTCATGCGAATCAACCCTCAATCATGCGGATGAACCCTCAATCGTGAGAATGAACCTCAATCGCACCTCAATCAGCCGTATGGCCTCCATTCGGTCGCCTAGCCCTACCTGATGCGGAATGTAGTTCATCCCGAACCCAATCTGCCATTTTCAACCTCCAAGATCATCCAAACCCATTCTAAGCCCAATTCGACCATCCTAATCCTTAGAAATGCATACCATAACACCAATCAAGCACTCACAAGCCCGGAAACAAACTCCGAACGCATCACACACAACCACATACAAATGGGTCAAACACACACACATACAAAACGGTTTTCAAATGTGTTCCAGCCCCAAAATCGACCAAAAACGTTTAAAAGAGAGGGGTCCTTGACTTCACACAATCAACACGAAGAAGTAGAGCTTCGTTTGGACCCGCTACACTATAGGGTTTGTTGAAAGATAAAACGATTTTTGACCTCTTAATCTTTCAGAAAACGCAGCGGATATATATATTATATATATATATTATATATATTATATATATATATATAATTTATAAAAACATGATTATGAATCTGAACTTTCATTTTATGGTGACATATATATGAAAGAAACAAAACCAAAACAAAAGGATCAAATATGTGAATAAACAAGCTATGAACAATATGTAAGTGTACATAAAATCACAACTACATAAAGCTGTGCTTAACTACCTTTCTCCAACTAAAATGTCGACCAAGGATGAGTGATAAGATGCTAAAGATTCGGCCAAGGCTCCAAGGAAGGACCCCTCAAGCTAGTATACCCCAAGCTTGTGTGCAAACATTCTTCTTGTTAGGGAGATCACCACTAAAAACCAAAAGAAACCCTCAAAACCTTCTGCAATTGCCGTGAACTTTTGAGAGAAAAGGAGAGTCCTTTTTGGTTCAAGATTGCATGTAATGAGAGAGGTCAATAAGTTGGAGTGAATGACATGCTTTATTGTGTATCTATTCAGGAGAGAAAAGGGCCAATACCCTTGAGTGGGCAGCCGAAACTATTAAAGGGAAAAGGATTTTCCCTCTCAAACACACACACATAATATATAAAACTAGTCATCTAATAATTTATACAATTAACTATTTATTGTATAAGTTATAAACCCCTTTTATATTTGATGTATCTCATACGCAACTTATTAGAAAACCCATTTTCTAAATTTGGTGTTATTATTTGTTGATGCATGTATGTCCCTAGATCATGATTTGAAATGTAATGAATCTTGTCTGTCTGAGTATGATGTAATTTGTATTGAATAATGAAATGACATAATTGTGTGTTACTTGTGATGTTAATATTTCATTAATGAGTCGTGATTGAATGATTGGGTTTATTATTGTTTGAATGGTTGCACATTATGTATATAATTAAAACATTCAAACTTAACTTAATGAAGTTCTCATGCGAATGGCTCATGCGAATGAACCATACGCATGAATAACTTCACACGATTGACTCAGTCGCACGACTGAACCAGGAGACTGGATCAGTCGTACGATTGTGACATAAGATTGGTTCAGTCGCATGACTGAACACTCAGTCGTACGAATGAATCAACCGCATGGTTCAATGGCAAGACTGAACCAGACTAATGGTTCAGCCGCACGATTGAATAATACCAACCTATAAATACATCTCAATTCATGAAAAAGAAGCACTCTCGAAGAATTACGATTCCAGACGTACCCTAGCCGTCCAGAAACCTTCCAATTCGTTCTCCAAGTTCATAGAACACATTAGATCGATTCCCAATCGATTTCTAACGTTAGTTTCAATTCTTGATTGATTCATCGTGTGTTCTCACTGATTGGATTGCCAATCAAATAGGATTCCGCACTATTTGATCTGGTTTACACGTTAATCTCTAGGTATTTCGGTCAAATACCAGGTCCTACAAGTGGTATCAGAGCTTTGACTCTTGATTACGTGTTGATTCAATCAAGATTGCATAAAAGTTTGTGTTTTTGCACTAAAAACGCAATATTTGGCATCAAAAGTGATCTTGGAAGTTCCCTGCTCATCGAAGTTTGGTTTCTACAGACTTAGGCGATTAGAACTTGTGAAATTTCGAATCTTTACGGCTGAAACCCGTCAAACCTAGAAATTTTCGCAAAACAGCAGCTTCAGCCGCACGAGTGACTCATTCGCACGATTGGACTCCATTCGCATTGCTCATACGCACGATTGGACATAGTCGCACCCTCATTCGGGCGACTGAACCGTTCGTTCGCATAGCTCATACGCACCAGATTCATTCACCCCACTGAACCAATCGCCCAGTTCAGCCGCACGATGAACCAGTCGCAGAGTTCATACGCACGATTAGATCATTCGCATCCTTCAGTCGCATCAGTGAAAGTTTGTTTGATTAGATTCTAAGCTTATTAGTCATGGAAGATCAGATGTCAGCCTTTACTGCTGGGAAGGACTCAAGGATACAGAACCTGCTGTTGCTTGAGAGTGAGGTGGGTAATCACAATAAACCACCAAAGCATTTGACTTAGATGGGTTTCCCCACTGGAAACAACGTTTTGAGATCTACCTTAATGGAGTAGATCCTAATCTGTGGGAAGCCATTGAGATCGGTTATAGTACACCGGTTGGAGCTAATGGAGTTAAGCTAACATTAAGCGGGATGACAGACGCACAGAAAATAAAGTACAATGCAGAGAAAAAGAATTTATGCATTGATCACTCAGTCTATCCCCAAAGACATATTCACCAGTATTCAGAGAACAAGCAATCCAAGAAACTGTGGGATGAGCTAGAGAAGAGATATGATGGGAATGCGTCATTGAAGGCAATCAAGGCAAAAGAGTTAAAGAAGGAATTCGATAACTTCTCATCGATTGGTAATGAAAGTTAGACGAAGTCATAGACAGATTCTACCACTTGATGAGCGAATTGCATACACATGGAGTGAAACGACTATGGAAGAAAAGTAAGCAACTTCACAGACGGATTGCCTGATAAGTGGGCTACATTCGTGTCTAACCTGAGACAGAATGGAATGCTTGTAAAGCTGGATATAAATGACTTCATTCTTAAGTTGCGAGAAGAAGCACTAAGGATGAAGTATAGAGCTCAGAAGTCTTCGTACACACAAAATCCAGCTTTATACAACGCCACGCAAGCTAAGACATCTGGAGCACCACTCCAGACTGCTTTTGTGTCTAGCTCGTTAGGTCCTTCACATGCTTCTCCTTCTGGATCAGACACGTCTGGGTCGTCATGTACCCATTTATTGGATCAGAAGCAAGTGCTACCAAACTGAAGATCGAGAACCTCGGTAATGTGACCATAGAAGTAGCTCGAGAGCATATGGATCTTTTAGCAGCAGTGGTTCATTCATATGATGGACTTGTTGCCGGGAAGATTGGAAACTGCCATCTGGCAGATGAGGACTACGAGCAGGTGGATGAAATGGAGCTTGAGAGGATGGATATAATGTGGGCCTTAGCTAGCGCTGTCCGAAGGGCGAAGAAGTTTGTTAAGAAGACTGGACAGGACTTGATAGCTACTAAGGATACCACATTTGGCTTTGACAAGAGCAAAGTGACCTGCTTTAACTGTGGAGAGAAGGGGCACTTCAAAAGAGAATGTGTCAAGCCAAAGAAGACGGGTAATGGGAACCCGTTCTCGTCTTTTACTCGCCAAGACAAGCAAGCCTCCAGTTCTACTTCATCAAACAAGGATCCCACCCAAAAGCCTTGAATGATGATGATGAGGACAGGATTGGAGTTTTAGGTTTGTCTCACCAAGAGAATCTAACATTGCCAGTGTTGAGGATATTGATGATGATTCTGCGAGTGAAGGTGATCTAGTAGTTGAGATAGCAATGTCACATAGTGAAGAAGAACAACTGCAGCCGAGGTCAGTTACAAGCCAAATGAGGAGATTTCCACGTCAGAGACAGAAAAAAGTCAGAATCACCAGAACCAGAGACATCTGATGCTGCAATGATGGCTAACTCTTCTGAACCAACTCAGATAAGTACTACGGACCAAATGTTAATAATCATGCTTGTTCTGATTGTGATACTTTTAGGAATAGCATAGATGAAAATTTTGCTAGGTTATTAGATCATAATGATAACTTAGTAAAAGATTACGACTGTGCACTGAGGCTAATAGAGTACTAAAACAAAATGAGCATAGTTATAAAGAAAAGATAGACCTATTGACTAAACAACTTAGGGAAACCGAAGTAGTGGCCTTTAACCAAGCAAATGACATTAGGTAATATCTAAACTCCCTAGAAGAAACTAAGAAGCAAAAGGCAGTTCTAGAAGTAGAAGTTAATTCATTAAAATAGAAACTGCATAGTCGGACTAGTTCTTCACACATAGTTCAACACTTAGTGAGAGAAAGGAATAACGGGGAGGGATTAGGCTACAAAGTGGTTCCACCACCACCTGAGACATTGATGAAGACTAAGTCTAGACCAGTAAATAATAACCCATCAAGGATCATGTGGTGATCACTCCTCTTGTTACTGATCCAAACACCTCATGTTCATCTACTGAATCTGGACAGAAACAAAAGGAGGCCATTTCAAAGGCAAAGGGTAAATTGCCTTGTGTTAATCTGGAAAATGAATTTGAAAAAGTTAGCTTAAAGTCAGGGTCAAACAGAGTAAAATCAGAACCTAAAAGGACTTCAAATGTTACTTTTTCACATGCTTCAATTCAAAAACCAGTTAACCAAAAGGTGAAACAGGTTAAAACAGTAAATTTTGTTAAATCAGAGAAAACATCAAACATTAAAGAGTAAAAAACTAAAGTGATTGATGTTACTACAGTGTCACGCACTTCTCCACAAAGAAAGTCTACTCATAAAGTTGATAGCAGGTCATGCTACAACTGTGGAGAATGTGGACACATTGCTTCCTATTGCATTTCTATCAGACACCTAGGAAGAAGATTGATCTTCAGGACTCTAGACCTAGGTATTCTAAGAGGAGTTCTCTAACTCCACCTAGAAGAGCTAGTGAACCTAAAGTCCAACCTGTAAGCCAGACGACTGTTTATCATAAACAGGCATTGCACAAATCTGGCTTATGGAAAGAAAAGTCCACCTACGTGTCTGATACTGATGACAAGAAGGAACCTGAGCTACCTTCACCCTCTAAGGGTTAATGGGTGGAGTTTATGATGTGTGATACCTCTGGGAAACGCAAGACAGTGAAAGCTTGGGTTCCTAACCTAAACTAATTCATTTACTTTGTATGTGCAGGGTGTTCGATACAGTGCTGAGACTAACACGTGGATTATAGACGGCGGAGCATCCAGGCACATGACAGGAAATAGAGCCCTTTTATCAAACGTCAAACAAATAAAAGGAGGGCATGTTTCCTTTGCAGGAAACAAAGGAGCCTATATCACAGCTCAGGGAGAAGTGGGAAATCAGAAAGTTAAGTTTGATAAGGTGAACTACGTTCAACAACTTCAGAACAACCTACTTTCTGTTTCCCAAATCTGTGATAAAGGATTTAAAGTCATCTTCGACAACAAGAAGTGTTACGTGCTGAAGAAAGAATATATGATCCCAGAGGACCAAGTTCTAATGACTGCTTCAAGATATAAAGACCTTTATATCTTGGATCTGTCAACAGCTTCTACAATGGATCATGAGGTTCAGTGCTTTCTATCCAAAGCTACTGAAAAAGACTCAATCTCCTGGCATAGGAGAATGGGACACATCAGTCAAAGGAAGATGAATCACTTGATTCAGAAGGATCTGGTGAGAGGTATAAATGTCAAGAACTTTCAGCTTCCTGATTTTTGTGTAGCTTGCAAGAAAGGCAAACAGACAAAGAAGTCTCATAAGGAAAAGAAAGTTCATTCAATAGAACTTCCTCTTGAGCTTCTTCACATGGATCTGTTTGGTCCAGTTAGTACAAGGAGCATTGCAGGCGACATGTACTGTTTTGTGGTCACTGATGACTACTCAAGGTTCACTTGGGTAATGTTTCTGAAATCCAAATCAGAAACATTGGAGACATTCCAGGAATTAGTAACCACACTGGAATCTCTCTACAAGCTAAAAGTTAGACAAGTACGCTCAGACAACGGGACAGAATTCAAGAATCAAGGGATGGAGGCATACTGCAAGGAAAAGGGAATTGTGCATCAATTCACTTCTGCTTACACACCTCAAGTGAATGGCGTTGCAGAGAGAAAGAACAGAAGTTTGATAGAGACAACACGGACTATGCTGGCAGACTCGAATCTGCCTATCCAATTCTGGAGTGAGGCGGTGGCAAATGCGTGTTATACACTGAATCGAGTCCTAATAGTCAAGCGCCACGGAAAGACATGTTATGAGCTACTACAAAGACGCAAACCGAATTTGGAGTATCTTGAACCTTTTGGTGCGTCGTGTACACTTCTGAAGAAGACACAAGAAGGCAAATTCAGCGACAAGGCAGATGAAGGAATTTTCTAGATACAACATACCGAACAAGCGAGTTTACAATAACTCAACGGGTCTTGTAGAAGTGTGGTGTAATGTCGACGTTCAGAGATATACCACACCACCTACAGGCAAAGGACCTGCATACTTCTTCGATTATGATGGATTCTTCAAGTCCTTCAACATCCCTCTCTCTCCCTCGGATGATGAGTTAGCTACTAGGATGATGTATGATATTCTAAATACACCATCTAGCACCCAGGTGAAACACGGCTTTCGCAGGGGAGTCTTTGACTGTACACTGTTTATTAAAGAAAAGGATGGCGACCTACTGCTTGTACAGATATATGTTGATGACATAATCTTCGGGTCAAGAACGAAGAGTTATGCAAAGAGTTTGAAGCAGTGATGAAGAAAGAGTTTGAGATGAGTGCTATGGGGGAGATGAAGTTCTTTCTCGGGTTACAGGTGGATCAAAACACCTACTGGGATCTTTCTACATCAGACCAAGTATGTAGGATACATTCTCAATCGCTTTGACATGGAGAATGTTTCTGCTGCTGGGACTCCACTTGCTACGAATCATGATATAGCACTGATGAGAATGGAGATCTTGTAGATGCCACTATGTACCGACGAATGATTGGATCCCTCATGTATCTCACTGCCTCAAGACCTGATATTATGTATGCTACATGTCTATGTTCTAGATATCAGGCTAAACCAAAGGTCAACCATCTAATCGGGGTCAAGAGGATTTTTCGTTATCTGAAGGGGGTACACCCACACTTGGATTGTGGTATCCTCGTGATTATGACTTTGAGCTTACCACGTATAGTGACTCGGATTACGGGGGATGCAAGATGAACTACAAGTCTACATCAGCGGGGTGTCAATTCTTTGGGAGAAGATTAGTTACCTGGCAGTGTAAGAAGCAGACATCGGTTGCATTGTCAACCTGTGAAGCCGAATATGTTGCCGCTGCAAGTTGCTGTTCACAAATCATTTGGATTCAATAGCAAATGCGGGATTACGGTTTAAAATTCTCATCTACTCCTATTTTTGTTGATAACTCTGCTACAATTGCAGTAACTAAAAATCCGGTTCAACATCCTAAGACCAAACACATCGGTATTAAATACCACTTCATAAGAGACTGTTTTGAAAAGAACATAATTGATGTGGTTAAAATTAATACTGATTTTCAACGCGCTGACCTCTATACTAAAGCCTTTGATAAACCACGTTTTCAATATTTGCTAGAGGTCAACAGCGTTAAAAAGAAAAGTGAGGTAATTCCTGATGATAATATAATGTGTAGTCCGATGTAGTTTAGTTAAAGTTTATTTTATTTTATGTTATCTGTTATTTTCATCTGTTATATTTAAACTCATGTATATTGTTGTTTATTAAAATCCAAAAATAATTAACCAGAAATGTTTAGTATTTTAGGGGGAGATATTGTCAGCAAGTTAACAGTAAATAAAAAAAATATGAGGGAGAAGGAGTAACTAGGTGAAATAAGGTAGATTGTGTCTGTGATACCGATTCATACCTTTGGAAAATGATAGTACCAGGAACAAATCAAGAGGGACTTTAAAAATTCAAGTTTTGAAAAGATGCAAAAGTTCAAAGTATATGTCTGGGCAGTAGTCTAAGCAATATAAAAAGGGAAGATGATAGAAAACTGGCAACTCCTAAGGTGACACAAAGAAAGTAGACTTAGAGGCTGCTAGACCACAAATGATATGTTGGTAGATTCAACACAATAGACAATTAGACCTGATTGGTGATCTCAAGATCAAACTAAGTTGTTCAACTGACTGTGGGCTTCCATCTTATCACTGGTTAACACAATCAAATATATTCCAATAAGGGTAATGAGCATTTAAATGCCACAAATGTGTGCGGATGACCATAATTAGAGCAAAGCAAGAAAAAAATGAAAGACAAATGCAATAAAGCTAATGACTTATGTTGTTGGTGCACATTGTGTAAAATAAAATAAGCTGCTCTAACAAGGAGATAGGTTGTGTGCCTCTCTGCTGTGCGATGGCACTGACCTGAGGATAAGCATAACCTAGATATTCTAGAATTCATTGTTGTTTGCGCCTCTCTGTTGTGCGATGGCACTGACCTGAGGACAGGCTTCTCTTTGAAAGCTCTAAGAATACTTCTCTTGTAATAATACCCGTAGACCGCTCAAAAGCTTCTGAGGAATGTTGATTACCATATAAGTGTGGGATCCACAAATGTTAGTTGAAATAATTAAACCTAAATCAGTCACCAGTCTGCGTCAAAAGTCTGTGTATGGATTTAAGTGGACAAACATACTGACAATCTTAGTGGCTACATTCTCAAGAGTTCAAATCAATGTGAAAATCTAAGAGTTCCAGTATGATTTCCTTAAGTTGCTAACGACTCTGGATGAACACCGAGAATTTAAGCAACAAAAAGTTTTAATAACAAGTCCCAAATGATTTGACTTACCTGTATGATTCCAAAATTGACTAGGTCCAGATATGATCAATCAAAGTTGAAGTTGTCTACTCCCGAACCAAATCCCGTAGATATCAATCTCTGGATTTATCTCTCACTAAAAGCCAAAAATAAGTTTGTTTATGAAATTAGTTTAAGGTTTAAATTAGTTAGTTGTTTTAATTTAATTGTAGGCGTGTGTCGGGCTACATCAGGAAAAATCAGAAGGAATCAAATCACTAAAAGGGTCATGTCTGAGATGACCATATGTGCTTTGAAAGTTTTAAAAAAGTCACGTTTGAGGTGACAAAGTGTTTTTAAAAGGGTCATGTCTAAGGGGACTAAAGTGTTTAAAAGGATCACGTCTGAGGTGATCAAAATGTTTTCAAAATAAAATGATCATGTCTGAGATGATCAAAGGCTCATAAATTTAATTTCAATTAATTTAAAAGGGCTTAAATGTAAATTGGTATAAATGGCAGAAAATTAACTAAGTGTGACCCATTCGCACGATTGGACCATGAGAATGGACCAACCATGCGAATGGCTTCCAGTAACACGAATGGCTCATCAGAATAGCTCATTCGACCGATCGGAAGAGGGTGAATGAGTCAGTCGACCGATTGATACTCATTCAGTCAACTGAACATGCGAATGAAAGGCACGACTGAGCCAGTCGACCGACTGAATCTCAGTCGGTCAAGTGCATGCGACTGGTTGGGCTAATCGTACGATTGAGCCTGAGTCGCCCGAATGAACTGGGAGACTGAGGCCAGTCGGCCGACTGAGCCCGGCTTCAGTATTTAAAGGGCTCTGTCGATCGCATTTCACTCATCACTCCCAAATCGCCCTTAAATCGCACTCCCTACCGTTACTCTGCCAAAATTTTATTAGCACTACTTTATCATTGTTTTTGATTCACTGACGTTCCCCATTCATTATACAGTAGATTGAAGTCTTGTTTCATTGAAATCAGAAGGATTGAACCATAATGTGGTGAATTCGAACGAAAACAAGAAACAGACAGAACGCGACCTAATAACCCACGTCAACTATGCAAAATGTTAAAATTAAGGTTAATAGGTTATTAGTAATAAGAATGCGAGTATATTGAACCGGTAATCCATGTTAAATCACTTGTATTGATCAAGACTCGAACCTCAGGTGACTGAACAACTGAGACAGGCGACTGGTCGTCCGGATGAACTTCAATCGCACGATTGAATCTGACGATTTCGTCATTCGGCCGAATGAACCATACGATTGATCTCAGTCAGCCGACTGAACCATTCGCAGACTCAATCAGCAGACTGAACCCAATCGCATGTCACATTGACCAGAATGGTCCAGTCGCATGAAAGAACAGACGACTGACTTCAGTCGCATCATTCATTCGCATGAATGAATCAAAATGACTTTCAACTTTACACTTAGAACCGAAGTTTTCATGTCTTATGTACTAATGGTTCTATGTCTTGTGTGTTTCAGGTAAATGGCAGAAAGGGGGTCCATAAATCCAAAGCACAACATCTGTGCTCATTTGGATCACACCACCAGGAACGGGGCCGAGTTTACTGACATTATAGCCTTTCTGAGACGGTCCCGGATTCATAAGGCTATCTCTACGCCTTGCATGCCATTAGGTCACTCCATCAGGCATTCTGGGAGAATGCCTCGGGGACCGCTCTCGTGAGCCGTACTGATTAGGAGCTCTATATTAGGCCATGATATCGAGATCTCTGCTGCAGACATTTAGAGGGTCCTAGAGTTTAGGGATGACACTGATCATCCTACTAAACTACATCCGTTGATAGTGAGAGGATGCTTCCTGAGGATAAAGAACGCTGGGGATATCAACTCATGTGTGCTCAACAAGAGCAACCTGAGCCCCCAGTACAAGTACATGCACACGTGATCCTCAAGTGTGTTGCATCGAGGAGGGGTGGGTTTGACGACCTCTCAAAACCAGATTCAAAATGCCTACGTGGCACTGGTTCTGAACCACCCCTTCAATTTTTCCAGCATGATATTCTCTACTTAGTGGAACTTGGAGGTCAAGGGTAAAGAGGGGTTTTGTATGTACCCCAGAGATTCTTACAGTCGTCTTCAACGAGAAGCTGCCACAGTTGCCCAAAGAGAGTCATGATGCAGTGGCCTTAGAGATAATGGATGATACTACTCTGGGCAGGATGAGAGTTTACAGGGGAAAGCAGGTAAAGCCCCAAGTGAAGAGACTGATTGGCCACCTGGCCAACGAGAGGTATGTGGCGCATGGCAGACGCAAATGGCGTCATGATGAAAGCGACTCCGATGATGAGAGGTTGCTCCTACTAGATATGGATTCTGATGATGATGACAGCGGCAACGCCGGGGATGATATGCTGCTACACAAAGAGGCACTGAGTCAGATGTTATTCCCCCGGGGTCTGACACTGTCGGAGAGGTTGCTGAGACGGCCGGTTTCCATCAGGGGTTCATTGTTGGTGATCAGGAAGAGGAGGAGTCGGATGAGGAGCCCCTCACTAGGACTGTGGGAAGCAAAGTTGTTCCACAGAACACGGGCTTAGGGTGGTTGGTGAACACCCTCGGGACTCCACTGAGAGAGAGACTGACTCAAGCTATGCTCCGGGTTCAGTGAGCAGAGCTGCAGGGGGAGCATCCATTTCCACCAGGACTAGGAGGAAGAGGATGGCTCAACCCCACGGACTGAAGAAGAAGAAGAAGCGTCGCCTGACCTTCGTTACCACTGCTACCACTACTTCCACCACCACAGCCACCACTACCACCTCCACTGACATACCACCCATCACCATATCCACTACTGCTACCATAGCCACCACCTTACCTACCACCACTGTATCCTTCCCATCCACCACCATACCATTCACACCTACATCACCAGCACCGGCTTACAAACCCATATTCACCACTGCTACTACCACCACCACCTCATATCATGCCGGACCTTCAACCCAGCCATCACATGTATATGGATCTACTCTACCTCACATCGGGGTAGAGGAGCAGCTGTCGGCACTTAACCGTATGGTGATGCGCCTACTAGCTGCAGATGAAGAGAAAGGCACCAGATTCGCCAGTTGACCGATCTGACTGCTGCCCAGTCTCAGCAGTTGGCAGAGCAGGCTCGAGTGATAGAGCAGCAGACCCAGCTAATCGATGCTAGGAGAGTCGAAATGTCCCAACTCCAGGACCAGCAGGCCCAAGCAGCCAAACGTATAGAGGAGTTGGAGATGACCAACAAGATGATTATGATGAGGTTAAAGGGGTCAAAGGATGAGCCTTTAAAGATAAAGGAGGGTGATGGGGATGATGGAGATGGTCATGATGAAAATGATGATGACGATGAGGAAGATGATGAGGATGAAGAAGAGACAGAGGAAGAAAGGACAGAAGGTAGAGTTGATGATGACGAAGCAGAAGGAGGGGATGCGGCTATATCGGCCTCTGCTTCTGGTCAAGAGCGAAGATCGAAGAATCGACAGGATCAGCCATCTACCACTTCTGCTCCTCCGAGCGCGACGAGCCCAGGATTCAAGACAAAAGTACAGATTAGATGTCTTATGTATTTATTTATTTTGTGATTGAATCTTGGAATGAAAAACAAGTGTGTTGAATGTTTATATATTAAGTTGATATAATTCTGGTTGATTACTACTAATGGTTTGTGTTTGAGTGTGTTTATATATTAAGTTGATATAATTCTGTTTGATCACTTACTAATGGTTTATGTGTTGAATGTTTAAATCAAAGAGATCCAAACTTTCAAAGGGATGAGTTTGACATTGCTCCCCTCAACAGGTCAAGACTCAACTAACCATGACTCTTGATCTGCAAGGGATTATAAGAAGGTCTGTGAGTTATACCCCTGAAGAAGGGGAAATACTTCATGACCTATCTAACGAGCAACTGACAGAGATGTTCAGACTCAATCCTGATGAAATTGTCAAGGATGCTCCAACAGTTGATTCAACCAGTGATGAAGAACTAAATGACGTTGATGAAGTTGAGGTTGAAGATATTACTGCAGAAGAGTACCCTCAGTATGCTGACAACGAGGGTAATGTGGTCTCCAATCTGGGTGAGTCCCTAGTCAGTGATATGTTTGAGGTACTAGACAAGATGGAGCAGGAAACAGGAAAGACCGAAGGAATAGCCCAAGCCTCAAATGATGACGTAGACACTAGAAAGGCTGAGTGGGCTGCCTGTTTTGAAGAAGTTAGAGCCCAGCGCGCTGCACCAAAGAAAGATGCCAACACCAAGCTCTACAGAGTCAAGAAACACCATAAGGTGTCAGGCAGGATTATTGAATGGGCTTATTTTGATGACCTTAACGCGTATGCAGTTAAGAGGGAACAGGGCATAGAGTACTTCAGATTTCCACATGATCTGAAGACTCTACCTGGTTTTGAGCTCAACCAGCTGGCTAAGCTAAAGCTGCTGTATGCTGACCCATGAAAAATGTCAGACTGGTTCGAGGCTGCCCTGAAGAAGGAGTACCACACCAGATGGGTTAACTTCAGACCACAACAGCCTACGAGGTATATAAGAAGGTCTGAGGTTGATGCCAGTACTGGCAAGCGCAAGATTGTGTTGAAGTGGAGTCCTCCGTGCACTATGTCGAGAATCCCTCTCAGGGAAATGCCACAGGACTTCACTCCACACTTCAAATGGTGGTACTATGATTGGAGAACTGCTGAAGCTGTCATAGTTCTGAATAAAGAGGGACAAATGGATACTATCAGGGTATTCGACCCGATGTGGCTAACCAACTTGTCTGCTAATGATGTCTATACATTATACAAGTGGCCACTGTTCTATGACACACAATACATTGTACAAGCCCTCCAGTTCCAAAACCTATACGACTTTGTTTTGCGTTTGAGATTCATGCAGGAGTCATGAAGGAGGAGAAGTACAAGAAGTATAAGGAGGTTATGCAGAAGACAAGAGATTAGATAGATCTAGGTCCAAGGGGGAGTTTCTTGATGCATGTATGTCCCTAGATCATGATTTGAAATGTAATGAATCTTGTCTGTCTGAGTATGATGTAATTTGTATTGATTAATGAAATGACATAAATTGTTTGTTACTTGTGATGTTTAATATTTCAGTAATGAGTCGTGATTGAATTGATTGGGTTTATTATTGTTTGAATGGTTGCACATTATGTTATATTAATTAAAACATTCAAACTTAACTTAATGAAGTTCTCATGCGAATGGCTCATGCGAATGAACCATACGCATGAATAACTTCACACGATTGACTCAGTCGCACGACTGAACCAGGAGACTGGATCAGTCGTACGATTGTGACATAAGATTGGCTCAGTCGCACGACTGAACACTCAGTCGTACGAATGAATCACCGCATGGTTCAATCGCACGACTGAACCAGACTAATGGTTCAGCCGCACGATTGAATAATACCAACCTATAAATACAACTCAATTCGTGAAAAAGAAGCACTCTCGATCAATTACGATTCCAGACGTACCCTAACCGTCCAGAAACCTTCCAATTCGTTCTCCAAGTTCATAGAACACATTAGATCGATTCCCAATCGATTTCTAACGTTAGTTTCAGTTCTTGATTGATTCTTCGTGTGTTCTCACTGATTGGATTGCCAATCAAATAGGATTCCGCACTATTTGATCTGGTTTACACGTTAATCTCTAGGTATTTCGGTCAAATACCAGGTCCTACATTATTTAATTGCATGATCATATCATGAATTGAATAATTGTTTGTGTTTGCAAAGCTTGTTATTGGGTATAACCCAACTTGGATCATGACATACTAACCGCATCAATGTTCTATGTGACTTGGGCATACAGAATCCAACAATTTCCCACTTGCACAAGATTCATAGAAAATTGATGCAAGCAGTAAATACCGCCTAACAACGGTTTACTACCTTAATACGCATGACTTACAGCCATTCAATAACATCATCCCATTCAAGTATCCTACTTGAAATGATTTAGGTGAATTAATCATCTATCCTTTTGTTACAGATGTCATGTCAAATCCAAGGACACAGAGTGATCATTCCTTGTTGATTTAACTTATCCAGGCCTTAGTCATCTAACTCTCAACGAATAAGAGGAACAATCCCATCTTGACTACATACGTTTCTCACAATCACCTTGTGTCACATCTGAACATAGCTCATGTACTGTCCATTTTTTTCAGAACAGCGGATACCGGATCAAGGTATGACACTTGGTGAATATCAAAACCCAATATGTATCTCAGGTCTGAGGATACCAAATGATATTTGACTTTACTCAAATTACTTATGATCAATCAATACGATTCCATGTAGTAAAGTTTGAGCTGCGGGTTAGTCCAACATTTGTATCCCACAAATATCTATGAACCTTGGTAGCAACCCATTGCTCTATATTCATCCTTAGGAATATCAACCAATCCAAGTTCATAATAATCTTACCCTCACACTTGTTCCCACAAGTCCGAACGACTACGGCCATTTAGAGTAAGCAATTTACTCATGGATTAAACATGCTAAATTGAAATATTAATTGAAACTTATTACCAAATAATTTTATTCAAATAATAAGAGTTCCATATATCCAAATACAAAATTTACAGATCAAATCCCATCACTAGAATATCGAAGTCCCATGGCACAAGTATGACCTTCATGCTTGCCTTTTCAAGGAGCTTTGTGAGAGGATCCGCAATGTTCTGATCCGTGTGAACTTTGCGAATACATATCTTTCCCTTTTCAACTTCATCTCGTATGTAGTTGAATCTTCGCTCAATGTGCCTAGTCTTTTGATGAGCACAAGGTTCCTTGATTTGAGCAATCGCACCCTCATTATCACAAAAGATCTCTAGGGGGTCCTGAGTGGAAGGGACAACCCCCAGATCGGCAATGAATTCTTCAACCATGCAGCTTCTTGAGCTGCCAATAAGGCGGTGACGTATTCTGATTCTATAGTTGATAGTGCCACCACATCCTGTTTGGAGCTCTTCCAAGAGACCGCTCCTCCATTCAGAATGAAAATATATCCCGATTGTGATCGTGAATCATCACGATCTGTTTGGAAACTGGCATCCGTGTAACCTTTTACAACAAGTTCCTCATCACCAGATCCATAGATTAGGAACATATCTTTTGTCCTCCTTAGGTACTTAAGTATGTTCTTAACAACCATCCAATGACTGTTTCTAGGATTTTGCTAATATCGGCTTGTCATGCTTAAGGCGCATGACATGTCCGGTCGAGTGCATATCATTGCATACATGATGGATCCAATAGCAGATGCGTATGGGATTGCCTTCATTTTATCTTGCTCATCCTTTGAGCTAGGACATTGAGTCATGCTCAATATCGTTCCACTTTGAATAGGTACCGTACCTTTCTTAGAGTTCTCCATCTTGAACCTTTTCAAGATTTTATCAGTGTATGCACTTTGATTTAAACCAATCAACCGCCTTGATCTATCCCTATAGATCTTTATTCTCAGAATATAGGTGGCCTCACCAAGATCCTTGATGGAAAAACAACTTCTAAGCAAGGTTTTTACACCTTCCAAGGTTGGAATGTCGTTTCGAATAGTAGTATGACATCAACATACAATACTAACGAAGTGATGATGCTCCCACTAGCTTTCTTTAATACACAAGCTTTGTCAGCGTTCTTGATGAATCCGAATTTAATTATTTCTTCATCAAAACGGTAATTCCAACTTCTCGATGCTTGTTTCAATCCATCATTGATTTCTTTAACTTGCATACTTTATCAGGATGTTTGGATCGACAAAAACTTTAGGCTGAACCATATAGACGTCTTCCTCAAGATATCCATTTAGGAAAGCGGTTTTGACATCCATTTGCCAAATCTCATAATCATAATGAGCACTATGGCAACAATATCCTTATAGACTTTAGCATCGCAACTGTGAGAAGTTTCATCATAATCACCCCTTGAGTTTGAGTGAAACCCTTTGCTACAAGTCTAGCCTTATAAGTATCCAAGTTTCCATGCATATCGGTTTTCTTCTTGAAAACCCACTTGCTTCCAAATACTTTGGAGTTAAGAGGTGGTACAACCAAGTCCCATACTTGATTCTCATGCATGGATTGCATCTCCACGCTCATGGCCTCAAGCCATTTGTCACAATCCGAATTGGACACTGCATCATGGTATGTGGTTGGTTCATCTGAATCTACCACATAGCATCCATCCATGAAAAATCCGTATCTTTCAGGTGGATTACAATTCTACCACTTTTGCGAACGTTTTATGTGTATTGATCAACCATTTGATCATCTTCAACATCCTCATGTTGAGTGCTAGTTTCAACCAACGTGCATCGGGTTGTGGTTCTTGATCCTCCTCAAGATCCACTGTTCTACTGCTAGTTCCTTCCATAAGGAACTTTGCTTCTAAGAACTCACCCTTTCTGGCAACAAACACCTTTTGTTCCAGTGGATCATAGAAATATATCCCATCTCGAGGTATCCAACAAAGATACACTTGGTGGATCGGACTTCCAATTTTTTTGGGGTGGGAGTCTTAACATAAGCCTCACAACCCTAGACCCTTAAGTATGATAGGGATGGAACTCTTCCATGCCATATCTCAGAAGGTGTCCTTTCCACCTTTTTGGTTGGGGCCATATTTAAAATACGGGCCGCGGGGAGCAAAGCGAAACCCCAAAATGATAGAGGTAATGGGCTTCTAGCCATCATAGATCATACCATATCCAATAAGGTTTGATTCCTCCTCTTAGACACACCATTATGTTGTGGTGTTCTAGGTGGAGTGAGTTGTGAGACAATCCACAACTCCTAAAATGATCTTGAAAAGCATCATTTAGGTATTCACCTCCTCTATCGGTGCGGAGAACTTTAATCGACTTGTTGAGTTGATTTGTACTTCAATTTGAAAGATATTGAACATTTCAAAACCTTCGTCTTTATGTCTTAACAGGTACACATACCCATAGCGACTGTAATCGTCGGTAAAGGTAATGAAGTATCTTTCACCATTCCTAGTCATTGGCTTAAAAGGACCACATACATCCGAATGTATGATTCCTAATAAATCTTTTGCCCTTTCGTTAGTTCCACTAAAGGGTGCCTTAGTCATTTTACCTTGTAAACAAGATTCACACACATCAAATGAATCACATTCACTTGTTTTTAAAAGACCATTCTTTTGTAGTGTTTGAATTCTTTTCTTGTTTATATGACCAAGACGACAACGCCAAGATAGGTATCACTCAAATCCAACTTGAGTTTCGTGGTGCTAGTTTGGTACAATGAACTATTTAAAGTACTTTCATGACCAATATAAATACCATTAATGGAATAGCTTTAAAGTAGAACATATCATTAAAAGAAACATGAATATCTTTTTCAACAAATGATAATACATATCCAGATTGTTTTAACAGGGCTACAGAGATAATATTCCTAGTCAAACTAGGAGCATACAAAACATTGTTCAAAATTACTTCCAAACCATTTGGAAGTTTCAAGATGTAGTCACCATGGGCTTCAACTTGATCTTTAGCCCCATTGCTCATGTAGAGGCTAACATCCCCATTCTTGATGTCACTAATTCTTCTGAACCCCTGCAATAAATTGCAAATGTGAGTTCCACATCCGGTATCTAATACCCATGTGTTAGAGGATATCATGCTTAAATCAATATGGATCATGTATATTGTACTTGAGGTTTGCTACGCATCCCTCTTTGCTTTGCAACTATTGGAGATGGACGGGACATTTCTTGCCCATGTCCAATCTCCCCACACTTGAAGCATGGTTCATTAGTAGCAACTTTTGCTTCTTTCCTGTGGTTTGGGTGGCACCCTTACCACCCCTTTCCCTTTTCCCCATACGGGTCCCTTGCCCTTGGCAACCTTTGCCTTGGGTGTGGGATGAGGCCTTTTCTTGTTCCCACCTTCATTGATGGTGAGAATGGGTAAAACCCTTTTACCCATGGCCGCCTCGGCCGTTTTGAGCATTGAGTGAAGTTCACCATGCTTTTGTCCCAAGCATTCATTTGTAATTCAACACGAATGTCTCGAACTTCTTGGTAAGGCCATTGAGGATCAAATCCGTGGCCAATTCCTTCAAGAAAGGACAATTAAGCCTTTCGAGGTGGTCAATGTGGCTTTTCATCTTAAGTACATAAGATGAAACCGATTGGTTGTCATCCATACGACATGCATGGAGTGCTTGAACCGTTTCGAAGCGCTCAACCCTCGCTTGCTGTTGGAACGTTTCCTTCAGCTGGTTATCATGTCACAAGCTCTATGATGTTCATACTCCTTTTGGAGATCTGGAGTCATGCTCACCAGCATGAGACAAGACACTTGGACGGAGTCCTCAGTGTACTTAAGCCATCGTTATAGGCCTCCTCATCATCCTCAGCACGTTGATCGGGGATAGGGTCGTCTAAAATATATGATTGTCTTTCTTGCTTGAGAACGATTCTCAAGTTTCGATACGAATCAATGAAATTATTATGATTTAGACTTTCTTTTTGGATAATCGCTCGCAATGATTGGGCGGACGCGGATGAATTATCATGATTATCATTATTGGTGTCCATCTACAAAATATAACAAAGATCTATTTTAGTAGTTTTGATATTGCTATTTTAAATATTTAATACCTTTTAAGGTCATTTTCATATTAAAATCTAGAACCCAACATTACATTTGAATTGTGGTTACGTGACCTTTATCCCACGATTTAAATTAATAAGGTGGTCAACGATTGACGATTGCAACCATTTGCAACTTCTAGAGGTATGGGATCAACTTAAAACATCATATGTAAAGTCGGCATGTTAATCCCATCAACACCATTTGAAACCATATTGTAGGTGATCCATTTAACATGGTTTGCAGATCAAGTTACCCTACTTGCACACACATGTGAGTTTACCAACATAAGTGGTTAGGTGACCTTTATCCCACAAATGTGGTATCCCCACCTTAAGTCACAAGTTCTCCCTATATGGTTAGGTGACCATTATCCCATTAAGAGTTTCAAATGACTCAAGTGTTGTGCAAAAGGACGGTGTTAAACTTGTTTGAAATATTATTTAGAGATTTCATAATTCTAGTTTAGAAACTCTATGTACTTGTACTTGCATGCTTTCAGAGACAAGATGCCCTATAGTTCTTTGATTAAAACCCATTTTAAAATTAAATCATTAAATCGTTTTAATAACTTTTTATTTTCTTTTAATGATTAAGAACCAATTAATAAGATTGTTAAGTTCATAGAAAGGTTTGTTAAAGCAAATATCACATACATGCTATCAACCACAATAATATAAACAAAACAACATAGCAAATGTGCATAACCATAGCATCTAAAGTAGTCCACACTTGTTTGCCATCACAAGTGTGGTCCACAATTGTTAGGACCTGGTATTTGAACGAAATACCTGGAGATTAGCGTGTAAACCAGATCAAATAGTGTGGAATCCTATTTGATTGGCGATCCAATCAGTGAGAACACACGAAGAATCAATCTAGAATTGAAACTAATGTTAGAAATCGATTGGGAATCAATCAAAAGTGTTCTATGAACTTCGAGAACGAATTGTGAGGGTTCTGGATGGCTAGAGTACGTCTGGAATCGTAATTAATCAAAAGCCTTTATTTTTCACGAATTGGGTTGTATTTATAGGTTGGTATTATTCAATCGTGCGACTGAATCATTAGTATGGTTCAGTCGTGCGATTGAACCATGCGGTTGATTCATCCGCACGACTGAGTGTTCAGTCGTGCGACTGAGCCAATCTTATGTGTCAATCATACGTCTAATCCAGTCTCCCGGTTCAGTCGTGCGACTGAGTCATTTGTATGAAGTTATTCATGCTTATGGTCCATTCGCATGGGCCATTCGCATGAGAACTTCATTATGTTAAGTTTGAATGTATTAATTAATAAACATTATGTGTAACCATTCAAACAATCGCTAACCTAATTAACCAATTTAATATTAACTCATTAATGAAATATTAGTCATTACAACTCACAAACAACAATTATCATTTCATTAATCATATCAAATTACACCAGAATCAAATAAACAAGATCTATTACATTTCATATCATGATCTAGGGACATACATGTATCAACAAACTCCCCGTTGGACCTAGATCTCTCTAATCTCTTGTTTTCTGCGTAACCTCCTTGTATTTCTTGTACTTCTCCTCTTTTGTGACTCCCGTGTGAATCTCAAATGCTAAGCAGAGTCGTATAACGTTCCTGGAACTGGAGGGCTTGTACAATATCTTGTGTATCATAGAACAGTGGCCACTTGTATAGCGTATAGACATCACTTTCGGACAAGTTTTTAAGCCACATCTGGTCGAATACCCTGATAGTAGCCATTTTTCCCTCTTTGCTTAAGACTATAACCGCTTCAGCTGTTCTCCAATCATAGTACCACCACTTAAAATGTGGAGTGAAATCCTGTGGCATTTTCCTGAGTGGGATTCTTGACATTGTGCATGAAGGATTCCACTTCAACACTATCTTAGGCTTGCCAGTAATGGTGTTGGACCAAAAGAACCAATGAGCCTGATCAGAAAAACCTCTAAGTCCTACAGACATCACAACAACTGCTGAAGACTTGATCAGCTGTTGTAACAAAGTCTGAAGATCAACAGCTGAAGACTAAAGTACTGAAGACTTCAACAGCTAAAGACTAAAGTACTAAAGACTTCAACAGCTGAAGACTAAAGTCTGAAGATCAACAGCTGAAGACAAAGTACTGAAGATCAACAACTGAAGTATAAAGACTGAAGACATCAGCTGATGACAACAGCTGAAGTTCAAGTACAAGTACTGAAGCCTTCAGACTTTGTTACAACAGCTGAAGAAGCATTCTTCAGTTGTTGTGATGGTTTCCTTTCAGTAGTTTTCTTTTTGTTTCAGTATTTTAAAACACTGAAGAGCATGTTCTTCAGTTGTTGTATTTTCAGTAGTTTCTTCTCAGTAGTTGTAGTGATAGTTAACACTTAGCATTTTTGTAAGAAGATGTCAGCTGTTTGACATCTTCAGTAGTTGTGTTAACTATCAGTAGTTTGAATAAATTTTGTTAGATGTCACTATCAAGTGACATCACAGATGTCACATCTCTTATATAAGAGGTGTGACCTAATTGTGTGTGACATTCTGTACCACGAAAGCGAATATTAAATGAAATATCTTTTGCAGAATTCTCAATGTCTATAACCATTTGTTCTTACCTTGAATATCTTTTGTGTTCTTGTGAATTGGCTAATTCATTGTTTGATTTCCTCTGCTATATCTCTAATCAATCAAACATAGATCACTAATCCTAACAAATGGTATCAGAGCAGGTTAATCATTGATCGATCTAACAATTGATCATTGAAACTGCTATTTGATATCTATGTTTGATTGAATTAGCACATTTGCAAGAACTGGTTATAGATTATTGAATTTCTGCCGCTTTCGTTTATTCATTTTGAGATCTCTCTTGATTCAATTTGGTTATTGTGTTTTGTTCTAAATCTGCTATAGCTTAATTGAATTTGGTTGAATCTGAGATGACTACTCCTTCTAATGACCCTCACAATACCGGTTCCTCAACCAAGCCTCCGATGATGGTTAGGATTGAGTATAACATATGGCAACGAAGGATGCTTCATCACCTGTCTATTAACAGTTCAGGTTGTTGGACATCTGTGGTACATGGACCACATAAGCCTATGGTGAACAATCCGGAAACCAATCAAATGGTTTCCGAAAAGAAGAGCAAATACTCAAATGAAGATCGGAAACTGTTTGAGATTGATACTAAAGCCCATGGAATTCTGGCCATGGCACTGCCGAATAAAATCAATTCAGGGCTTATGCCATGAAACTGGTCATGACCTCTGGAATGCACTGAAGGAACAATTCGGTGGAACTGATGAGGTCTTAGCAAACAACAGAGAAATCCTCACCCAACATATGAGACATTCTCTCATAGAAAGGGTGAGACACTGACTCAACAGTTTGAGCGTTTTTCCTGTTGATCTCTGCGCTGAAAATGGTGAAACAGGAATACACAATAGCCAGATGAATACCAGGTTCCTCAGATCACTGCCTGAGAGATGGGACACATACACTATTCCTATGCTCCAGTGCAAATCTGGATAGCCTATCTCTCACCCACTTCATGGGAAACTGCCTACATTTGAAAGAGAGATAGCAGAAAAGGAAACTGTCATCATGAGGAAAGCTCACTGATGACTTTGTACCCGGGAATACTGCCTTGGTTGGTCATGAGTCAGAATATGCTGCATCTGAAAGCAATTATGATGAGATATTGACTTCTCTTCAAACAGTTCTGATCATGCATTGTTGGTATTGAGAGTCATTTGGCAGTAATAGTGACAATCATGCTTTATCATGGATGATTTGAAAGGAATAGCTGATGATGATCTAGAAGAGATGGATATTCTGAGCCAAATGGCATTGATTAATATCAGATCTCAGAAGTTCTATAAGAGAACTGGCAGGAAATTTCCTGGACTCTCTGGCAAAACCAAAGTTGGTTTTGACAAGAGTAAGTTGAGGTGTCACAAATGCCAAAGGCTTGGACACTTTGCAAGAGAGTGTAGATCAACTGGATCTAACTCTTCTGCACCCTTTGTGACTTTTCCTAGTACTAGTCCACAAAACAGAGGGCAACATCCTGCTGGTTCTGGTCATCATTCACATCCTAGAGTCTCCTGCATACTTTGTCCCCCAGGGTCAAATGTCATATCCTTATCCTGCTATTATATGCCTCAACCAAATCCTGTTCAAGCTCCAATTGCACAACAACAACAAGCATTGCCGAACCACAACCTTCCAATCTATCAACAAACTCAACCTCGACAACACAGTTCTTCACCCCAGGAGTTGTTGACTGGAGCAGTTTACCAGTTGATTTGTCTGGTCAGAACAACTGTTCACTGGTGCTGGTCAACATGGTGGTGACAGTCCCTTTGGAAATCTAGCTCTTATGGCTTTGGATTCTGCTGATACTTCATTACTAATGCCTCTACACCAAAGGTATCACATGTATCCTCTGAGGCAAAAGCCAAATTATGTTTGAACATGCATATCAGCATTTGCATCTATTAGAGAAGCAAATGTAGCTTTGATTAACAAGAACATTGAGCTAGAACAAATAATTTCCAAAAGAAAAGCTGAATTGAGTCTGTGCTTAATGAAAGAATGATGAGATTTACAAACTTAAATGCCAAATCACAGATTATAAGGCTAGGGAAGAGATACTTCTAGAGAAGTACAAAGATCTCAAAGAAACCCTTGCAGTCACCAAGTAGAGTGTGATCGATGGGTACAATCATGCAAAGGTTTTGAAATGCTTCTTAGTAAGCAATCTGCTTCCAACGTGAAGTTTGGCATTGGTTACAATCACACTGCTCCACCTACAGATTTTACTCCCAGAGCAGAGGTAGAATCTGATGGTGAGAGTAATAACCAATCCATTCATCATGTGATCTACTTTCTGATACAGCACCATCAGAAGTAGAAGTCAGCAGCATTAAGCCCTCTCAGAACCTATCAGCTGATGTTGATGGTTCCAATGCTGACACTCACATGATCAAAGAGTTGATCAACTCAGAGTTAATTCTGAAAGTCCTGAAAGGACTAGAGAGCAAGATTTAACACCTGAAGTTCAAACTCCAACTACTGTCAGTACTGAAAAGAAGAAAACTGTCAGTAGAAAGAGTTTGAAGAACTAAAGAGGAAGTCAAGAAAGCAAACAATGCTTTCAAAGCACTGAAGAGCAAGTCTTCAGTAGTTTCATCCTCTTTAGTGATGATCAACATAAGAGGAAGAAGAAACCATGTGAAGTATGTGGTTTGTTCAATCATCTTACAGATGATTGCTGGTACAAAAGCGGATCCAAACTCAAACATAAAGAGAGGAATTAAAGAGAAAATGGTTAAAATGAAAACTGAGTTAGAGACCACATTGTATGAGCAACATCAAATCCTGTAACCTTAAGTCCATAAGAAATCCAAAAAGGAAGGGGTTAAACAGGTAACAGCTGAGAGGCAAAAGAAGAAGGTGCAACATAGGAACTTATCAAACTCCAATGGCAATGTGTCTGATGAGCTGAAAGCTTTATCACAAAATCAGAAACAGCTGGTTATGATGGTTCAACATCTATTGGGAAGAGTTAACCAATTAGATGTTCCTATGTTGAAACCACAGAAAAGGAGGTCCAAGCCAAGGATTCCTCTTCTTCACCATCTTCTTCCTCTCAGGCTGTTGTTTCCATCAAACCTGTTAGTTTACCATCTGTGATGAGAACAGGCCCAAACCCAAAAAGGTTTGGGTCTCCAAAACTAACTGATTGTTTATATTGCAGGGTTCTTCAACATGCCAAAGTAGCATCTGGTATGTAGACAGTGGGGGATCTATGCACATGACTGGGAACAGCTCTCTTCTTCATGACTACTCTCAAGGAAAGAAGGGGTTTGTTTCTTTTGGCAATGATGCTAGGGGTACATCATTGGAAACGGCTTTGTCTCCAATGGAGAAATAAAGTTTGATGATGTTAATCATGTGGAAAATCTCAAGTACAATCTCTTGAGTGTCAGTCAAATGTGTGATAAAGGCCATGTTGCTCTTTTCACCAGTCAGAACTGTAGGATTCTGTCATCCAAAGTTCTGCATTTGATTGATAAGGTGTTGGATGATCACACTCTCTGAGAGCCAACAGGACAGGAAGAGTGTATGCCTTAGATCTTTCCAAGAAAATAGATCTCAGAGGCATCCTTGCCTATTTTCCAAAGCCTCTTCTCAAGAATCTAAACTGTGGCACAGGGAGGCTGGGTCATGTTAATTTCAAAAACATGAATCAGCTGATCCACAATAGTTTAGTCAGAGGCTTACCAATAAAGGAGTTCCACTGTGATGAAACCTGCACTGCTTGTTTAAAAGGAAAACAGCACAAAGTCTCATTCCCTCCTATTGAAGAGCCTAAGTCCACTGCCTGCTTGCAATTACTGCATATGGATCTTGGTCCTGTGAGAGTGATGAGCATGGCAAAGAAGAAATACTGTCTGGTAATTGTGGATGATTACTCCAGATTTGTATGGACTTTCTTTCTACATTCAAAGGATGAGGTTGCTCAGAAGATTATTCACTTTGTGTTGTATGTTGAGAAGCAGTATTCCCTTCCAGTCAAGTGTATTAGGAGTGACAATGGAACTGAATTCAGAAACCATACACTTGATGACTTCTATCTTTCAAAGGGAATCAAAAGGCAGTTTAGCATACCACGGACTCCAGAACAAAATGGAGTAGTGAGAGGAAGAACAGGACCTAATTGAAGCTGCAAGGTCCATGCTGGCTGACTCTGGTTTGCCACTGACCTTTTGGGCTGAAGCTGTTAACACAGCTTGCTATGTGCAGAATAGAGCCTTAGTAAATCAGAGGTTGATGAAAACTCCATATGAAGTTCTCCATCACTTGGCTCCTCTAATTTCATTTTTCAAAGCATTTGGGTGTCCCTGTTTTATTCTCAACACAAAGGATCAACTCCAAAAATTTGATCCTAAGGTGGATGCAGGGTATTTTGTTGGTTATTCATCTACTTGCAAGGCATACAGAGTCTTCAACTGCAGAACAAAGATAGTTGAAGAGACTTTGCATGTGAAGTTTAATGAATCTCCTATGGACAAGATTCCACAAAACCCTGTGGAGTTGTTTGATTTGGACATACTGCAATATGTTCCTTATCAACCTCCAGCTGTTGCAGATCATGTGGATAAATCATCTTCTGCAGCATGTCTTCCACCTGGTGGTATTGATGATGATGATGATAATATCAATACTCACCTATTCAAGTTTAGTGAACAACTGCCTGTGTCTGCTAAATTTGATGTTCCTGTAGCTTCAGCAGTTCCATCCACAACAAATGCTGATGAGATCTCTGATTCCTCTACATCTTTTGAGTTACCATCTAATTCTTGGTTTCAAGAGTCTGCATCAACATCTGCTGCTGTGAAGGTCCTACAAACACTTGCACAGATCTCATTGTTTATCAAGAACTGAAGAATCACCAATGTCTCAGATTATTGGTGATATCAATGCTGGTGTTTCAACAAGAAGTCAATTGTCTAACTTCTGCTTCTATGCTCTCTTCATCAGTCAGCTAGAGCCAAAGAACTACCATTTCTTTGAGAGACAATGGATGGGTTGAAGCCATGCAGCTTGAGCTACTCAGTTCAAGAAGAAAAAGCAAGTGTGGGAACTGGTTCCTCTTCCCCCAGGTAAGTGTGCAATAGGCACTAAATGGGTGTTTAGGAATAAAACTGATGAAAATGGGCTTATTGTTAAGAACAAGGCTAGACTGGTTGTACAGGGGTTTCACAAGAAGAAGGTATTGACTATGATGAAACCTTTGCCCCTGTAGCCAGACTAGAGGCAATCAGATTGTTTTTAGCCTATGCTGCATTCCACAATCTTAAAGTTTTTCAAATGGATGTCAAAGTGCATTTCTATATGGTAAAATAAAGGAAGAAGTTATGTGTGTCAACCACCAGGTTTTGAGGATAATAAACATCCTGAATGGGTGTATAAACTTGATAAGGCTCTTTATGGGTTGAAACAATCCTAGAGCCTGGTATGAGACACTTTCCACTTTTCTTCTTAAGAATAATTTCACTAGAGGCTCCATTGATAAAACTTTGTTTATTAAGAAGGTGGATCAGCATAAGCTACTTGTTCAATTTATGTTGATGATATCATTTTTGCATCCTCTGATCCCCAGTTGTGTGATGATTTTACAACATTAATGAAAAAGAGGTTTGAAATGAGTGCAATGGGAGAATTACAGTTCTTTCTAGGCTTGCAAATTAAACAAAAGGCTGATGGAACCTTTATTCATCAGTCAAAATATACAAAAGATCTTTTGAATAAGTTTGATTTACAAAACTGTAAGCCCTGTTCTACTCCCATGTGCAACACCACACAACTGGATGCAGATCAGAAAGGTAAAGCTGTTGATGAACACTTTACAGATGTATGATTGGGTCCTTGATGTATTTAACAGCTTCTAGACCAGATTATGTTTGTTACATGTGTTTGTGCTAGAGATTCAGGCTGCTCCTAAAGAGTCTATTTGATTGCAGTCAAGAGAATCTTTAGATATTTGCAAGGTACACAATCTCTAGGTTTATGGTATTCCACTGGACACTCTTGCAAATTAGTTGCTTTTTCAGATAGTGACTATGCAGGGTGCAAGTTAACTAGAAAGTCAACTTCTGGTGGTTGTCAATTCCTAGGCAACTGTTTGATTTCTTGGCAGAGTAAGAAACAAACATCTGTTGCTACATCAACTGCTGAAGCCGAGTACATTGCTGCTGCAAGTTGCACTTCTCAGGTACTCTGGCTTCAGAACCAACTTCTGGATTATGGCATACAGAGACTAAGACTCCATTATTAATGGATAGTGCTTCAGCTCTGTGTATTGTCAAAAATCCAGTCCAGCACTCTAGGACCAAACATATAGAGATCAGACATCACTTTATTCGGGATTGTTTTGAAAAAGGTCTGATTGATCCTAAGTTTGTGCCTAGTGCTGATGAGCTTGCAGATATTTTTACTAAGCCTTTGGATAGTTCTACTTTCCAAAACCTTGTGTTTAGGCTTGGTAGCTGCAGCTAGAATAAGTGACAACTACTGATGATTTCAGTAAAAAGTACTGGTGATCATTGGTAACCATGTCACATATAAGTACTGATGAGTTGTTTCACCTTCAGTAGTTTTATAACTACTGACGGCTAATGCCTCACAAGTACTGAGTACTTTATCTGTTCTAAACCACTGATGTAGTTACAACTACTGAAATCAGTACAAACAGATAAGTACTGACGTCCTATGAAACACCTGAAAGCAGATGCAAAGTCTGATGAGTAAGTGTTGAGGACAGTATGAAACAGCTGAAAGGCTATGAATTGACGAAAACTACTGAAGAGAACTTTCTCTTCAGTTGTTTCTACAACTGCTGTTTCATCCTAAACAACTGATGACAAAACCATGTCTTCAGTAGTTTCACAACTACTGATGACTAATACCAAGTCATCAGCTGTTTTAACAACTGATGACAAAGCCATGTCTTCAGTAGTTTCACACACTACTGAAGACTAACACAAAGTCTTCAGCTGTTTACAATTGACAAAACCAAGTCTTCAGTTGTTTCATCATCTGAAGTCAAAACCATGGTCTTCAGTAGTTTTCTAACTGCTGATGCCTAAAACCACGACTTCAGCTGTTTCAACGTCTGAAAGGGTAATACCATGTCAACAGTCGTTTAAAACTACTGATGACTAACACCAAACCCTTCAGTCGTTTTCTAACCCGTACCCTATAAATATGACCTAATCCTTCAGAGCCTCATCTTCTTCAAACCTAACGTTCATCTCTCCAAAACTTCTCTCTCATAATGGCGTCCATGCAGCTCAAACCGCGACAAACTGTGTAGCTTACCTCACCAAATCGCCATTCTGGGCTAAGTTCGATAATGCTATTGATCTTATGGTCCAGTCACCCTACAAAACGGCCTCTTCTCAATCCAATCCTTCATGCCGAATCCCTTAACCAGTTTTGGATGAACGTCACCCTCACTGGGGAGAACAACACAGCGTCTCTCCGGTCGGTCATCAACAAACGAAGTGGTCATCACTCCCGATATACTTCGTACCCTACACCTGGATGATGCCACTTCTCCTGCTGGATATCCAAAGGGCACAACTGATTTATCCTTTGCCCACCATGGATATCAGGAAAACCTTAGTGCCTCCACCATACTGAAGAAACATTTCCATGATGCTGAACGTCTCATATTTCACATGGTAAATGTCTGTTTGGCTCCTAAGACTTCCTCTTGGGATCAAATGTCTACAAGGTGGCAGCAGGTAATGTACTCCATCCTTGAGCAACAACCTTTAAATTTTTCGGAAATACTATTTTCAGAGCTCAAGGATATGGCTCAAAAACAAACTGCTAACCGTTGGATATTATATCCTCGGTTCATAATGGCCATAATTGCAAACCAGCTTCAAGCTGAGGGACTTGTTGGCCTGGAGTCCCTGCTATGGCTGTATTGCCTGAAGTATACTCCGGCACAACTCTGACCAATCACTCAAAATGGCTGCCAAGCTGCGCAAACCCACGCAGCTGGAACCCACAGCCACCACCTCCAAATCAAAAGTCCCCCACAAACCCACTCAAAAGAAAACCAAAAAACTACTCAGGGAAATGAGTTCCCTGAGGATGCCCCTGCAACACAAACGCAGGCTATATCCACTGGTATAACCCCCTAGTGGATATAAGGACTCTTCCAGCCACAGCCGCTCAGGATTCCTCTCAAAAGGAGCCTGCAGCAACCTCAGAAGGGGTACCACCAATCTGGGATCTTCCTCATTTGAGGAGATTGCCATTGAAGAGCACCATCCTCCCCAGGTGCAGACTGCTTTACCCCTCTCCCCATGCAACCGCCCCCCAAAGTCCTACATTACTTGTTGCACAAGTGCTGACTCAGTTGCACTCCTCACCCCCTCCCCAGATACCAATTACTACTGGGAACACTTCTACCATTGAGGGGGAGGACCAAAGTGCAGCTGAGAACCCACAACATAGGGGTTACAATGTTCCTTCTCCTAGTGTAGCAATGGAGATTGGAACTTCTGGTGAGGCTGCCACTTCTCCTGCGTCAGCATATGATCAGGTTGTAGTTGGTACCATTACTAAGACCTTACCAGAGGCAACTGCTGATGACGGACAAAGTCCTGAGGCAGGAAGTCCCCAGTTCCAAGACAAAGGGGCACATGCTACAACTGAGCTACACTCAGTGCATGTTCATCCTGATCCTATCAGGAGGTCAGGTGATTCAGTATCTACTGATGATGACCTGGGCTTCTTTTACGATGTAATCGCCCAAAACACCATCCTGGAAGAGGAGGTGAGCAGACTCAAAGAGCTGCTTGCCAAAACTTCTAAGGAACAAAGACCATCTGCCTCTACCACCTCACAGATGGCACCTTCATCTGAAGGTCTCCCAAACACTGAGCCACTCCCAACAACTCAGCCACCTGCCTCTGCTTCTGGCACTATTTCTCAGGAACAGAACCCTCCTGAGCAAATAGTTGCTATCCTTCAAAATTCCCTCCCTCTCATCACACCCATAATCACTGACATCGTGATCAAAGCCATTGATGAGAGGCTTTCCTCAGTAATACACCATTGATTGATAGAGGAGGTGTGTGGGCAAACAACTTCTGGCAATCAACCCCTTTCAACCAATGCAACCAAAAAGGGGGAGATTAAGTCAGTGAAAGGAAAAAGAAAGAGGAGTACAGAGGAGAAAGAAAAGGAAAAAAGAACAAAAGGGAGAGTAGTGGAAAAGGAGTTGGAGTTGAATGTGGAGACCGATAAAGAGAAGGAAAAGAGAAAGCCTTGGAGCTACTGATAAAAGAGGCTGATGCCGAACACAACAGATCAATGGACAACATCATTGATCAGCTGTTTAGGCAAGGCCATGACACCGATAAACTTGACTCTGAGATTCGACGATTAGAGATTGAAGAAATCCAGAATAGATGGGCAAGTTATGAAGTGTTAGAAAGAGAAAGGCTTGAGATCATGATTAGATTTATTGCAAAATATCTGGGAAGATCAATGATCGAAATTAAAGCTTGGTCCAGGGACAGTATCTTGTCAATCACCACCGATCTGTTCATCTGAAGCATATACTAAGGGACTTGTTATTGAAGCTTTGAATGAAGCAGGAGCAGGGAGCAGGACTGAGCTAGCCAAATACTCAAAAGCAACACTCACCTCCAAGATGCTAACTCAGCCTGTCAACATCCCTCTCCAAAACAACCACAACCACAACCCACAAAACCAACTCCCTTACCATCTAAACCAACAGCGAGATGATGCACCTAAGAAGAAGAAGAGAAGGGTGTGAGGCTAGAAGAAGAAGAAGAGGATGATGATGTGGAAGAAGATAGGCTGCCTCTGTCTGCAGTCCTAACATTGGCTAAAGCCAAACCCATGCCCATCACTCCCACCCCACAGATGGAAGCTGTGAGAGTAAAGATTGAAGAAGACAGCAGCGCAAAAGCTTCATGATGATGAAATGCTGAAAAGCATTGACAAAACTTATGCTGCTTCATCATCAATTATTAGTATGAAGAAAGAAGCTCTGAGGTTGTACACCCTTGCCAACACATTTCAATATCAGAAGGAAAAGGTGAGAGTATGGCCTGATCCTAGGGTGGCTCACAGGATTGTAAAGAAATACATTCCTTCGAGATACAAGGGCCAAGTCAAAAGGATCGTAGATGAAGAGATCACAGTGGTCCTTGTAGTATCACCCTGGGAGATTGTAGAAGACTTCAAGAAGGCCTATGAGACTAAACAACCACCCCAAAAGATGTTAGAGAACAAAATTATTAAAAAAGGGTTAGTCTACAAGAGGCTTGAGAACTTCAAACACAATGAGCTTAGTCTGTTACTTGAAGGGACTCATCCTGATGAGTTTGCATACCGACAGATTACAACAGTTGAGCTCAAAAATGGTAAACAGGCCAAGTACATCTCAGAGCTGTATGGGCGAGAAGGATTGTTTGATGGTGAAGCCGAGAACCTGACCATGGAAGAACAAATCATGTTTCTCATAGCATACACCAGAGAATCCTACAGGCTTATACATGGGAAGTGAGTCTCATGGATGGGGGAACAGCTCCGTGTCCAATTCCCCAATACAGAGCTCCCATCCATACATTGCCAACCAAATCTTCAGAGACTCATTTCCAGGCCAGTGCTTATATTGGTCATCTTCTCAACTGATCAAGAAGGAAAAAGACCAACCATTCTGCCAACAATAAGTGGGACCTCAATAAAGTTAAAGGTTTTGGCTGCATTGGTTCAGGGGGAGTTCGTTGGACCAAAGAACCAATGAGCCGGATCAGAAAAACCTTTAAGTCCTACAAACGTGACAACAACTACTGAAGACCACAACAGCTGAAGACAACAGCTGATTACAAAGTCTGAAGACACAAGTGCTGAAGACAAAGTCTGAAGACACAAATGCTGAAGACAAAGTTTGAAGACACAAGTGCTGAAGACAAAGTCTGAAGACACAAGTTCTAAAGACAAAGTCTGAAGACACAAGTGCTGAAGACAAAGTCTGAAGACACAAGTGCTGAAGACAAAGTCTGAAGACACAAGCGCTGATGTCAAACTCTGAAGACACAAGTGCTGAAGTCAAAGTCTGAAGACACAAGTGCTGAAGACAACGTATCAGACGTTGTCACAACAGCTGAAGAGGTCTTCTTCAGTAGTTGTGATGGTTTACCTTTCAGTAGTTTTCTTTGTTTCAGTATTTGTAAAACAACTGAAGAGTTTGTTCTTCAGTTGTTATTGTTTCAGTACTTTCTTTTGAGCAGTTGTAATAATAGTAAACACTTAGCATTTTTGTAAGAAGATGTCAGCTGTTTGACATCTTCAGTAGTTGTGTTAACTATCAGTATTTTGTGATAAATTCTGTTAGATGTCACTATCAAGTGACATCAGCAGACGTCACATCTCTTATATAAGAGGTGTCGACCTAATTGTAAGTGTGACATTCCGTTACCACGAAAGCGAAATTGAATGAAATATATCTGTAGAATTCTCCCTATCTATAACCGTTTTTGTTCTTACATTGAATATCTTTTTGTTCTTGTGAATTGGCTAATTCATTGTTAGAATTCCGCTGCTATACTCTCTAATCAATCAAACGTAGATCACTGATCCTAACAGATTCAGTCAGTGAAAGCAAAAAGAAAGAGGAGTGCAGAGAGGAAAGAGAAAGAGAAAGAACAGAAGTGACAGAGAGGAAAGGAGAAGGAGTTGGCTGTGGAGACTGAAAAGAGAAGGAGAAGGAAGCTGACATGGAGAAATCAAAGAAAAGAAGAATGAGAAGGAGACTGCCTTGAGCTGATGGTGAAGCGGCTGATGCCAACACAGCAGATCAATGGATAACATCATTGATCAGTTGTTTAGGCAAGGCCATGACACTGACAAACTTGACTCTGAGCTCAGAAGATTAGAGATTGAAGAAATCCAAACTAGATGGGCAAGTTATGATGTGTTAGAAAGAGAAAGGCTGGAGATCATGATCAGGTTTATAGCAAAATATCTTGGAAGATCATTGATTGAAATCAAGGCTTGGTCCAGGGACAGCATCTTGGCAATAACCACCAAGATCTGTTCGTCTGAAGTATACACTAAAGGATAGTTATTGAAGCTTGAATGAAGCTGGTGCTGGGAGCAGGACAGAACTAACAAGCAATCTAAAGCCACACTCACCTCCAAAATGCTAGAAAAGCCTGTCAACATTCCCACACCAAAACCACCAAAAAAACACAACCACAAACCAACTCCCTTACCCTCAAAACCAATAGCCGATGATGTACCCCAGAAGAAGAAGAGAAGGGTATTGAGGCTAGAAGAAGATGACGAAGATAATGATGAAGATGAAGATAGGCTGCCACTCTCAGCTGTTATACAGTTGCCGAAGGCCACAAGTCACTCTCCAACAATTACTCCTGAAACTCAAAGACAAATTGTGAAAGTGAAGCTAGAAGAAGAAGAGCTTCACAAACAACATGATGAGGAATTGTTGAGGAGGGTTGACAAAGCATATGCTGCCACATCTTCAATCATCAACATGAAGAAGCATGCTCTCAGATTATACACTCTTAAACATACATTTCAATATCAAAAGGAGAGAGTGAGGATCTGGCCTGATCCCAGGGTGTCTCATAGGATTCACAAGAAAAACATTCCACAGAGATACATTGGCCAGGTGAAAAAGATTGTAGATGAAGTGATCTCACTGGTCTTTGTAGTATCACCCTGGGAAATCCTAGATGACTTCAAGAAAGCCTATAAAGCTAACCTGACCCCACAGAAGATGCTGGAAAATAAAATGGTAAAAAGGGGTTAGTATATAAGAGGCTTGAGGAAGTCAGAAAGAATGAGCTCCAGTTGTTCCTAGAGGGTAATCACCCTGATGAATTTGCTTATAGAATAATAACAACTGTGGAGCTAAAGAATGGGAAACAGGTCAAATACCTATCTGAGTACTATGGGCCAGAATCATTATTTGAAGGAGGTGCTGAAGAGCTGACCATAGAGGAACAAATTACCTTCCTCGAGGCCTATACAAGAGAGTCATACAGACTCATAGTGGGGAAGTAGATCTCATGGATGGGGTAACAACTCTGTGTCCAGTTCCCTAAGACAGAGTTCCCATTCATACATTACTGAACAGATCATTAAGACTTCTTCCCAGGCCTGTGCTTACAAGGGTCACTTCTGAGTTGATCTAGAAGAGAAAAAGACCAATCCTTCTGCCATAATAAGTGGGACATCTTCAATAAGTTTAGAGGTTTTGGCTGTATTGGTTCAGGGGGAGTTTGTTGGACCAAAAGAACCAATGAGCCTGATCAAAAAACCTCTAAGTCCTACAAACATCACAACAACTGATGAATACTTGATCAGCTGTTGTAACAAAGTCTGAAGATCAACAGCTAAAGACTTAAGTACTGAAGACTTCAACAGCTGAAGACTAAAGTACTGAAGACTTCAATAGCTGAAGACTAAAGTGTGAAGATCAACAGTTGAAGAACAAAGTACTGAAGATCAACAGCTGAAGTATAAAGACTGAATACATCAACTGATGACAACAGCTGAAGTTCAAGTACAAGTATTGAAGCCTTCAGAGTTTGTTACAACAGCTGAAGAAGCATTCTTCAGTTGTTATGATGGTTTCCTTTCAGTTGTTTTCTTTTTGTTTCAGTATTTGTTGAAAACTGAAGAGCATGTGCTTCAGTTGTTGTAGTTTCAGTAGTTTCTTTTCAGTAGTTGTAATGATAGTTAACACTTAGCATTTTTGTAAGAAGATGTCAGCTATTTGACATCTTCAGTAGTTGTGTTAACTATCAGTAGTTTGAATAAATTGGTTAGATGTCACTATCAAGTGACATCAGCAGACGTCACATCTCTTATATAAGAGGTGTGACCTACTTGTATGTGTGACATTCTGTTACCACGAAAGCGAATATTGAATAAAATATCTTTTGCAGAATTCTCTCTGTCTATAACCGTTTGTTCTTACCTTGAATATCTTTTGTGTTCTTGTGAATTGGCTAATTCATTGTTTGATTTCTGCTGCTATACACTCTAATCAATAAAACGTAGATCACTGATCCTAACAAATGGCATCAACCTCAGACCTTCTGATATACCTTGTAGGCTGTTGGGGTCTGAAGTTAACCCATCTAGTGTGGTACTCCTTCTTTAGGGCAACCTCAAACCAGCCTGACATCTTCCTCGGGTCAGCATACAAAAGCATTAGTTTGACAGCTGGTTGAGCTCAAAACCTGGTAGAGTCTTGAGATCATGTGGGAATCTGAAGTACTCTATGCCCTGTTCTCTTAACTGCATACGCAGTGAGATCTTCAAAGTACGCCCATGCTATGATCCTTCCTGACACCTTGTGATGTTTGTTCACTCTATAGAGTTTGGTGTAGGAATCCTTCTTTGGTGCAGTACGTTGGACTCTAACTTCTTCAAAACAGGCAGCCCACTCAGCCTTTCGAATGTCGACATCATCATTTGAGGCTTGGGTTGTGTCCTCTGCTTTCTCTGTTTCTTGCTCCATATAGTTCAACACCTCAATAGTATCGCTGATAAGGGATTCACCTAGATTGGGAACCACATTACCCTCATTGTCAGCGTACTGAGGGTACTCCTCGCAGTGACATCTTCGATCTCTACATCATCAACATGGTTGAGCTCTTCGTCACTTGTCAAATCGCATGTCGGAGCATCTTTTACTATCTCATCTGGATTTAGCTGAAAAGCTCTGCGAGTTGCTCATTTGATAGGTCATGAATTATTTCCCCTTCTTCAGGGTATAATTCACTAACCTCCTGACAATCCCTTGCAGATCAAGAATCATTGTTAGCTGAGACTTAACCTGCTGAAGGGGAGCAACATCAAACTCATCTCTTTGGTAATTTGATCTGTTTGATTTAAACATTCCACACATAAATCATTAGTAATTAATCAAACAGAAATGCATTAAAGTAATATAAACATTAAATACATTGTGTTCAATACAGGATTCAAATGCAAAAGAAGATAAATACATAAACATCTAGTCTTTACTTTTATCTTGTATCATTGTTTCATCACTTGGAGGAGCAGAGGTAGAAGCTTATTGATCTTGTCTGTTCTTTGTCCTTTTCTCTTGACCTGTAGCAGGGGCCGATGCAGGTGCATCCCCTCCTTCTGCTTCTTCATCATCGTCCTTCTCCTCTGTCCTATCTCTTTCTGTATCTTCATACTCCTCAGTATCACACTTATCATCCTCATCATTATCTTCATCATCATCATCTCTGTCTCCTTCCCTGATCTTCAATGGCTCCTCCTTAGATCCTTTCAGTTTTAACAGGATAATCTTCTTTGCCTTCTCCAGCTCCTCTATTTTCTTGCTTGATGTGACACTTTGAGCTTGGAGTTAGTCCATCTTGGTGCTCTGAGCAGCCATCTGCTCGGCCTGCTCCTCTATAACTCGAACCTGCTCTGCAATTTGGTGAGATTGTGTAGCAGTCAGGTCAGTAAGCTGGCGGATCTGAGCTGCCTTTTCCTCATCAGCAGCCAGTAAGCGCATCACCATTCTGTTAAGCGCTGACAACCGTTCCTCTAGCCCGATTGGAGGTAGAGGATATTTATAAGCATGTGAGGGATAGGCTGAGGGTATTGATTGGTGTGACGTGGTGGTGGAGGTGGCTGTAGTGAAGATAGGTCTGTAATCGTGGAGGTGATGTGGGAGTAAAGGATATGGTGGTGGAGGGAACTGTACTGTGGTGGTAGGTATGGTGGTGGCTGTGGTAGATTGGTGGATGTGGTGCTGTGGTGGAGGTGGTGGCTGTGGTGGATGTGGTAGATGTGGTGGATGTGGTGGTTGTGGTGGATGTGGTGGCTGTGGTAGTGAGGAAAGTCACCCGACGCTTCTTCTTCTTCTAACCATGGGGTTTAGTCATTCTCTTCTCCTTGTTCCAGTGAGGTGGAAGCTCCCCCTACAACCCTGCATGTGGACCCCAGTGCATAGCTTGGGTCAGTATCAGTATCTCTGGAGTCTCTCGGGTGTTCACCAACCACCCTTAACCCATGTTCTGTGGGAACAACTTTTCTTCCCACAGTTCGCGTAAGGGGCTCCTCATCCGATTCATCCTCCTCCTCCACGCCAAGAACAAAATCCTGATGAAATCCCGCTGACTCGGTTACTTCTCCAGCTATTTGGACACTGGAGGTACAGAATCAGACATAGTGCCTCTGAGTGGAATAGGCATATCGTCTCCAGCATCCCCACTGTCATCATCATCTGAGTCATAAGTGGGTAGAGCTATCTGTTCCACATCAGAGTCACTATTATCGTGATGCCACTTTCTCTTTGCTGGCACCACGTAGTCATCCCGGGCAAGATGACCAAACAACCTCCTGACAGGAGGCTTCACTTGCTTTCCCCTGTACACTTTCATCCTTCCCAGGGTAGTGTCATCCATTACCTCCAAGACTGCCGCCTCCTCCTTTTCCTGCGGCAGGGAGGGAAGCTTCTGATCTATGATCATCTGCATAAACCTTGGGTACATACAGAAGGCTTCTTTTCCTTTCCCCTCGATGTTCTCCACCAGATAGGTGAAGATCATCTTGGAGAAGCTGAACGGATGGTTTAGCACCAACGCAACGTACGCGTTCTGCATCTGGTCAGACAGCTCATCAAAACCACCTTTTCTGGAAGCCATGCACTTGAGTAGCACATGCGCAAGATATTTAAACTGGGGACAGAGGTTACTCTTGTTGAGTACCCCAGAATTGATGTCCCTAGAGTATTTGGCTGTAAGAAAGCATCCTGACTGTGAGCGGGTGTAATCGAGTCGGACAATCAGCGTCATCCCCCAATTGTAGTACGGTCCTTAGATCCTCCTCTGAAATAGTAATAGCCTCTCCAAATATAGTAATTCTGATGCAATGAGGCTCAGATGATCTATCAACTGTAGCCCCTTCCCAGAAGGCTTGTTGAATGGATCGATACGGAGTGCAAGGAGTAGATATGGCATGTGCAATCCTCGATCTCAGTAGAAATGTGATTATGCCAGAGAAATCAGCAGCGTTTCTGGATGTTAAGTCCAGATGAGCACATATATTGTGCTTTGTGCTCATAATCCATCTACTCGCCATCTGTTACACAAAGATAGTAAACATTAGTACCATTTACTAAGAAGGTCATGAAAACCTTACGCTTGAAGAAAATCTTTCTATCATGCGGTTGAAATGTGCGATGAGTTCAGGTGTGTGTGAATAGTGCGAAAGGAGTTGGTCGTGCGATTGAACCGTGCGAAAGGGGTTCAGTCGTGCGATTGAACCGTACGAATGGGAGCTCAGTCGTGCGACTGATCCCATACGTACCTCTGAGTGTGCGACTGGGCTCCTACGTATATACCCTCATGCGGTTACACCAGTCGTGCGACTGAACTTCATACGCATGGTTCAGTCATGCGTTTAAGCAGTTTGAGCCCTTCACTCGTGCGACAGAAGTTCATCACTCTGTCCATTCGCATGAAGTACTGACTGTTCAATTCAAAATTACTTTTTCACCATTTTTGAGTTTTAGACATCGTTATCTGGTTCATTTGACTCGCAATTCATTCTTAAACCACCTAACATCGTTACTTTTGTTTGTTTGAGTCATTTAGGTAGGTTATTTAGTCACTTAAGTCTCGTTTACTTTGCGAGTCCGAATGTATACGTTTTTTCATCAAATTTAAAGTTATGGGAGTGCATCTATACAGTAAATTACCTGTAGAGTCGATGTAGATGGTCAGTAATCAAGAAACAGGGGGTTTGCGATCAATTGAAATTTTTGCAGAGTTGGGTTAATTCGTGCGATTCAGGGTGATTTTGAAGGTGGTGAGTCTCTGCGACCGACTCCCCTTCTATTTATATTAACCCTAGATTAAATCGTGCGACTGAGCTCATACGCACCTTTCAATCGTACGAGTGGGACTCAGTCGTGCGATTGGTTCAATCGTCCTTCTTCAGTCGTCCGACTGAATCTCAGTCGTGCGACTGACTCACTCATTCTCCTTAATCATCCGACTGGCCAATCGTATGGGCCATTCGGTTGAATAGTCCATATTCATGGTCCATTCGTACGAATAGCTTCCATTCGTATGATTGGTCCATACGGATGGTCCATTCATGCGAATAGGTCATTTTATTAACTTTTCTGCCAATTTGAATATTTAACTTTTAAAATCCTTTAATTGCAGAAATTTACGTTATGAGCAGTTGATCATCTTAGACATGATCGTTTTGACTTGAAAACCTTTTTATCACCTCAGACGTGACTGATTTAACTTTTAACACATATGTGGTCATCTCAGACATGACCCTGTTAGTGAGTTGATCCCTTACTAATTTTCCTGATGTAATCCGACAAACAAACAAACTAAAACGACTAACTAAATTAGAAAATTAAACTAAAAAATAAAAATTGTTTTTGCTTTTTGTGAGAGATAAGTCCTGAGATGGAAATCTACTGGATTTGGTTCTGGAATAGACAGCTTTAACTTAGATTGACCATACCTGGACCAATTCCATTTTGGAATCATACAGGCAGTTCAAATCAGTTTGGACTTGTTATGAAAATCTTTTGATGCTCAATTGTTTGGTGTTCATCCAGAGTCATTTGCAACTTTAGGAAATCATACTGAAGCTCTTAGATTACCACATTGAATCAAACTTTCAAGAATTGCGTCACAATGATTGTCAATATGTTTGTCCACTTAAATCCATACACAGACTTTTGACCCAAACTGGTGATTGTTTTAGGTTTAATTTTCAACTAACATTTGTGGATCCCACACTTATATGGTAAGCAACATTCCTCAGGAGCTTTTGAGCGGTCTACAGGTATTATTACAAGGAGAGACTATTCTTAGAGCTTTCAAAGAGAAGCCAGTCCTCAGGTCAGTGCCATCGCACAGCAGAGAGGCGGCAAACAAAATGAATTCTAGAATATCTAGGTTATGCTTATTCTCAGGTCAGTGCCACGGCACAGCAGAGAGGCACATAGCCTATCTCCTTGTTAGAGCAGCTTAATTTTATGTTGCACCAAATGCACCAATGACATAAGTCATTAGCTTGATAGCATTTTAATTCATTTTTTTGTGCTTTGCTCTATTTATGGTCATCCGCACACATTTGTGGCGTTTATGCTCATTACCCCTTATTGGAATATAGTTGAATGTGTTAACCAGTGATAAGATGGGAGCCCACAGTCAGTTGAACCACTTAGTTTGATCTTGAGATCACCAGTCAGGTCTAATATCTATTGTGTTGAATCTACCGACATATCAATTGTGGTCTAGCAACCTCTAGGTCTACTCATTGTGTTACCTTAAGAGTTACAAGTTTTTCTATCATCTTCCCTTTTATATTGCTTAGACAACACAGACTTATACTTTGAATTTTGCACCTTTTCTAAATTAAAATTTCAAGGTCCCTTTTGATTTGTTCCTGTGTACTATCATATTCCAAAGGGTTTGAATCGGTATCATAGATACGATCTACTTATATCACCTTTCCACTCCTTCTATTTTGTTTTTTTTATGTAACTTGCTGACTTATTCTCCCCCTAAAATAGTAAAATCATAACTGGTTTATTATTTAGGATTTTAATAACCAGCAAAAGAACATGAGTTTAAATTAACAGACTAAATAAACAATAAAATAAAAGGAAAAATTAACTAACCTACATGGGACTACACATGATCATTATCAGGAATAACATCACTTTTTTTAACGTCGTTGACCTCTAGCAAATATTGAAAACGTGGTTTATCAAAGGCTTTAGTGTAGAGGTCAGCGCGTTGAAAATCAGTATAATTTTTACCACATCAATTAAGTTCTTTTCAAAACAGTCTCTTATGAAATGGTATTTAATACCGATATGTTTGGTCTTAGGATGTTGGACGGATTTTTAGTTACTGCAATTGCAGCAGAGTTATCAACACAAATAGGAGTAGAGGAGAACTTTAAACCGTAATCCCGCATTTGCTGTGAATCCAGACGATTTGTGAACAGCAACTTGCAGCAGCAACATATTCGGCTTCACAGGTGGACAATGCAACCGATGTCTGTTTCATACACTGCCAAGTCACTAGTCTTCTCCCAAAGAATTGACACCCTGTGGATGTAGACTTGTAGTTCATCTTGCAGCCTCCGTAATCCGAGTCACTATACGCCAGAGCTCAAAATCATCATCATGAGGATACCACAACCCAAGTGTGGGTGTACCCTTTAGATAGCGAAAAATCCTTTTGACCCCGATCAGATGATTGACCTTAGGTTTAGCCTGATTTCTAGAACATAAACATGTAGCATACATGATATCAGGTCTTGAGGTGTGAGATACATAAGGGATCCAATCATTCCTCGGTACATCGGGGATCTACAAGATCTCCATTTTCATGAGGTGCTATGTCGTGATTCGTAGCAAGTGGAGTACCAGCAGCAGATGCATTCTCCATGTCAAAGCGTTGAGAATGTCTCCTACGTACTTGGTCTGATGTAGAAAGATCCATTTGGTGTTTGATCACCTGTAGCCCGAGAAAGAACTTCATCTCCCCCATAGCACTCATCTCAAAATCTTTCTTCATAACTGCTTCAAACTCTTTGCATAACTCTTCGTTCTTTGAACCGAAAATTATGTCATCAACATAGATCTGTACGAGCAGTAGGTCGCCATCTTTCTCTTTAATGAACAGCGTCCAGTCAATTACTCCCCTGCGAAAGCCGTGTTTCACAAGATGAGTAGAGAGTTTTTCATACCAAGCTCTTGGAGCTTGATGAAGCTCGTATAAAGCCTTGTCGAGCTTGAAGACTCTATCTCGATGATACGGATCTTCAAATCCTCTCGGGTTGACATACATAGACTGTTTCTCTGATTTCCCCATGAAGGAATGCACTCTTCACATCTAATTGATAGACTTTAATCTTCATGTATGATGCATAGGCAAGGAATATACGAATGGCTTCCATCCGTGCCACGGGTGCAAACACCTCATTGTAATCAATTCCCTCGACTTGGCGAAAACCTGAACCACCAGTCGAGCTTTGTTCCTGATAATGACCCCTTGGTCATCCTTCTCGCATTTCAAGACCCATTTGGTGCCAATTACTTTAGCACCTTTAGGTCTATCAACCAGAGTCCATACACCTAACTTCTTGAACTGAAGAAGTTCTTCTTGCATTGCACTCACCCACGCCTCATCATTTAGTGCTTCACTGACGTATTTTGGCTCAAATTGTGAGACAAAACACCGATAAGCACCATCATGAATATATCCCTTCTCCGTAACTGAGCCGTAATCAGCTGAGTATAGCTGATTTCGGGTTTGTACTCCTGATCTAACATCTCCAATGACATGTCTAATAGATGATAGACGTTTAGTCGTGATCCTGGAGTAGTAGGAACAATACCTCAGAGCCAAGATTATGAACATTTGGTTCTGCATCTGAGGTAGTTGGAGTTTGAGGCTCTGAAGTCAAAGGTGCATCACTGTAGATGCTTGTGAAGTTTCAGGAACTGGAACCTGTTCCTCCTGACTGTTCTGGTTATCTTCTTCAGCTTCATCTTCAGAGGAGGAGTCACTGTCATTGACCACTTCCCCTGACTGAGTAGATGATTCTCCCTGTGAGCTAGATGTTGGTGTATTCAAGATATCATACATCATTCGTGTAGCTAACTCGTTATCCGAGGGAGAGAGAGGGATGTTGAAGCACTTGAAGAATCCATCATAGTCGAAAAAGTAGGCGGGTGCCAGTAGGTGGTGTGGTATATCGCGGAACGTCAACATTACACCACACTTCTACTAGACCCGTTGAGTTGTTGTAAACTCGCTTGTTCGGTATGTTGTATCCTTGCCTTTTCGCTGAATTTACCCTCTTGTGTCTTCTTCAGAAGTGTGCACGGCGCGCCAAATGGTTCGAGATACTCCAAGTTTGGTTTGCGTCTTTGTAGTAGCTTGTAACATGTATTTTCGTGGCGCTTGACTATCAGGACTCGATTCCAGAATTGGATAGGTAGTTTCGAGTCTGCCAGCATAATCCGTGCTGTCTCTATCAAGCTTCTGTTCTTTCTCTCAGCAACGCCATTCATCTGAGGTGTGTAGGCAGAAGTGAATTGATGCACAATTCCCTTTTCCTTGCAGTATGTCTCCATCCACTGGTTCTTGAATTCTGTTCCGTTGTCTAAGCGTACTTGTCTAACTTTCAGCTTGTAGAGAGATTCCAGTGTGGTTACCAACTCCTTGAATGACTCAAGTGTTTCTGATTTGAATTTCAGAAACATTACCCAAGTGAACCTTGAGTTTTCATCAGTGACCACAAAACTGTACAAGTCGCCTGCAATGCTCTTTGTACTGACTGGACCAAACAGATCCATGTCAAGAAGTTCAAGAGGTAGTTCTGTTGAATGAACTTTCTTTTCCGTATGAGACTTCTTTGTCTGTTTGCCTTTCTTTCAAGCTACACAAAAGTCAGGAAGCTGGAACTTCTTGACAATAACTCCTCTCACCAGATCCTTCTGAATCAAGTGATTCATCTTCCTTTGACTAATGTGTCCCTTTCTCCTATGCCAGGAGATGGAATCCTTTTCAGTAGCTTTAGATAGAAAACACTGAACCTCATGATCCATTGTAGAAGCTGTTGACAAATCCAAGACATAAAGATCTTTATATCTTGAAGTAGTCATCAAAACTTGGTCCTCTGGGATCACGTAGTCTTTCTTTAGTACGTAACACTTCTTGTTGTTGAAGATGACTTTAAATCCCTTATCACATATTTGGGAAACAGAAAGTAATTTATTTTGTAGTTGTTGAACGTAGTTCACTTTATCAAACTTAACTTTCTGATTCCCCACTTCTCCCTGGGTTGTGATATAGCCACCCTTGTTTCCAGCAAACGAAACATGTCCTCCTTTTATTTGCTTGACGTTTGATAAAAGAGCTCTGTTTCCTGTCATGTGCCTGGATGCTCCATGTCTACTATCCACGTGTTAGTTTCAGCACTGTATCGAACACCCTGCACACATAAGGTAAGGATTAGTTTGGGTTAGGAACCCAAGCCTTTACTGGCTTGGATTTCCCCGAGGCATCACACATCATAAATTCTACCCATTGACCCTTAGAGGAAGAGGGTAGCTCAGGTTCCTTCATGTCATTATTATCAGACAGAGAGGATGTATTCTCCTTCCATAATCCAGATTTGTGCAAGGCCTATTGTGATAAACAGTTGACTGACTTACAGGATGAATTTTAGATTCACTGGTTCTTCTAGGTGGAGCCAAAGAAATCCTCTTAGAAGACCTAGGCTTTGAAACCTGACGTTCACTCTTCTTCCTAGGTGTCTGATAGCAGTGACAATAGGAGGCAATGTGTCCATATTCACCATAGTCGTAGCATGACCTGTTATCAACTTTATGATTAAACTTTCTTTGTGGAGAGATGTGTGACACTCTAGTAACATAACTAACTCTAGGTTTTGACTCTGGTTCTGATTCCTTGTTTGCTTTCACGATATGTGAAAGATTAACCTTAGAAGTCATTTAAGGTCCTGATTTGACTTTGGGGGTGTTTGATATGGGCTGACTGGACTGACTGGGCTGACCGGCTGACCCGGTCAGCGGGTAAGCCCGTTTGATTTGTAATCTGACCCGGCTGACCGAGAGGTTAGATTCTGACCCAGACTTTAAAAAAAATACTTGCTGACCCATTCTCCACACACAAACCTCCTCAAAGCTCTGAAGAAACAATCACGTTCCACAAGGTGCTCTGCCAACACCCCCGCTACCCACCGCCGCCAGCGACACCTCCGCCGGCGACAACCCCACCGTCCCGACACCCCACTACGCACACCCCCACCGCGCACAGCCCCACCGCGCACAGCCCCACCGCGCACAGCCCCCCCGCGACACCCCCACCGCCGCGACACTCCTCCATCTGTCGGCGACACATTTGCGACACCCACTTGCAACCGAAACCGACAACCATCTCCCTCCTCGATCTGCAGGTACGTGTTCTAATTTTCTTCATTTTGGTGCTTGATAATGTGTTGTTAGATGATTAGGTTTGGATTTTTAGGTCAATAGTTTGATTTTTAGGTTGGTTGTTAATTAGCAGCATATATATTGTTTGACTGTTCTTTCAATTAGCAGCATATATATTGGATTTTTAGGTGATTTGGAGAAAGCACAATAGTTGGTTTGATCTAAATATATGTGTATATGTTGTCAAGTATATGTTGATTATGTTGTCAAGTATATATGTGTCAAGTACATATGTTGGTTTGATATATATATATATATATATGTGTGTGTATATGTGTCAAGTATATGTTGATTATGTTGTCAAGTATATATGTGTCAAGTACATATGTTGGTTTGATATATATATATATATATATGTGTGTATATGTTGTCAAGTATATGTTGATTATGTTGTCAAGTATATATGTGTATATGTTGTCAAGTATATATGTGCATATGTTGTCAAGTATATAGCTTATGTTGTCAAGTATATATGTTTTGATATTAGTTCTTGATCTAGGCATGACAGAAAAAAAGCTAGAGTTAATTGGAAGTCGGATTATGTCAACAAAACATTTCTCGAAGCATGTATACATGAAGTAACAAACAACGGTCGGGAGGGTAGTAGCCTAAAAGGAAGCTCATGGAAAGTTGTTGCGGAAAAACTAAAAGATTATCATAATTCATTGTTGACCATAAACAAATGAGAAATCGATATGACTACCTCAAGTCAAAGTACGGGCCTGGGTCAAACTGAAAAACAAAACGGGGAATATTTATGATCCTATAACCAACACTTTCAATATGAGTGATGAAGAATGGGAAGCGGAGGCAAAGGTATTTTCTAATATGAAAACCTTTTAATAACATTATTTTTGTTAGTAGCTTTATTATATCTATAAAATTTTTAAACAGTTAAACAAGTTTGTGGAAAAGTTGAGAAATGCGCCCCTTCCTTTCCCTGATCTTTGCACCAAACTGTTTGAGGGAGTGACCACGACTGGCATTCATAGTTGGGGGCCATCTTCTACACTTCCTCATCCAACTAAAGGATTCTCTGAGCATGAGTTGGATGATGTTCAGTGCACTCAGATGGAAACAGAGCCCCAACCTATAAGTGAAGATTCCTCTAGCCGGTCAAAACGAAAGGCAAATACTAAAAGTAGCAAAGAAGTTCGTAGAAAAACAATAGATGACGACTAAGAGAAGTTGGGAATGAAATATCAATGTTACAAGGATGTTGGTGGGAAGAAATAATATTGACAATGAAATGGACGCATGCATGGATAAGCTGGAAAAAATGGAATGGGGGGTCGAAGATCCGAGATATAACACAGCTCTTTTGCTATTTGGTGAAAGTGCTGATGTTAGAAAAGTTTGGTTACGTCTTAAGCCGGTGAGTTGCGAGGCGTGGGTGAGAAATGCTCGGAGAAAGTTTGGATTATTTGGTTGACTTTTGTATGACTTTTGGTTGACTTTTGTATGACTTTTGGTACCACTTTTGTATGAACTGTATGACATTTGGTACCACTTTTGTATGAATTGTATGACATTTGGTACCACTTTTATATGAACTTGTATGACATTTGGTACCACTTTTGTATGAACTTGTATGACATTGGTACCACTTTTGTATTTATGTATGACATTTGTATGACATTTGGTATATGTGGCTTTGGTATGTCATTTGACTTTTGTATGACTTTTGTATTACTTTTGAATGACAGTTAACAGCTCAACTATGTATACAGATGGTGAAATTTTATCTTTTTTTATACTTTCATGGTATTGGTTGAAGTTGGCACGAAAAAGGAAACGAGAGGGTATAATTGAAAGAATAAGAGATAATGATTCTGCTTTAACTGGGCATGCATACACACATGAATTACTACATGGATCTTCTACATAATGTCAAGAAATGATGAGACTTTCACACGAGGCGTTTGTACTATTATGCAATTATTTTACACAACGAAATTGGTTGCGAGCTAGTAGGACGATAAGCATTGAAGAGAAAATGGCAATGTTCTTACATATTATAGGGCATAATGAGCGATTCCGAGTTGCAGTCAACGATTTCAACATCCAATCAAACGGTTCATAAATGTTTTCACAAGGTTCTGCTTGCAATGATGGTTTTGCTAAAGAAATTATAGTCCCAACATCTTCAGCTGAAACTACAAATACATCGGAACGACTTCAAAGGTTAAAAGGAATATTTCCTGGAGCAATAGGTGCTTTGGATGGAACTCTTGTACATGCAGTTGTGCCCGCTGATCAACAAACTTGTTTTAGGGGAAGAGGAAAAGGTGAATGTTATCAAAATGTGTTAAGAATATGTGATTTTGATATGATATTCACCTTTGTATGGGCTGGATGGGAAGGCGTAACACATGATTCACGGGTTTTGAGAGAAGTTGCATTTAATCCGACATCTGGATTTCGATTCCCTCCACCAGGTTTATAATATAACTATAACTATATTATTAGATATATTATTTGTATTCTTTATATAATAGATGTCACACTGACATTACAGATATATATTACCTTTGCGACGCTGCATATACGAACACTCGTGGATTTATGACTCCATATCGCAATACTAGGTATGGTTAGCCGATTTCCGACGAAGAAGGCCGTTAACTAAGGAAGAAAGATTTAATCATGCTCATGCTTGCCTAAGAAATGTTATTGAGCGTGCTTATGGTGTATTGAAGGCAAGATTCCCAATACTAAAACAAATGGCTCCTTATCCTTTTTCAGTGCAAAGAGATGTTGTCATCGCCTGTTTTGCAGTCCATAAATTTATAAGAAAATACAATATTCAAGATGAATTATTTACAAACTTTGAAGAGAACACTATGGTTACCACTGATGGTGAAGGTGAAGGAAGTGAGGGTCAAAACACACAAGCCATGGAGTGGAGTTCAGAAGGCGTTGAATATATGGCTACTTTGCGTGACCAAATTGCCAATCAACTGCTTTCAGATGCTTCAAGTTAGATTTGTATGCAAACTCTTGTAATATGTTTGAAATTGGATGTGTTGTTTGGATTATGTGTGATTTATGTTTAATTTGTATTTTGTATGACATTTTGAATTTTAAGGTATTATGTTATTTTTATATATTTGACTATTTTTATTGATTACACAACAGTAGTTAAATTCAAACTCGTCAGAACAACAGATGATATGGTTAAATTCAAATTCATTTAGCAGACTCAGTCAGATACATAATCAAACAGCCAACTTTCAGTAAGATCTGACCCAGTCAGAACTTCTTACTGGGTCAGCTTCTTATTCAATCAGATCTTACTCAGTCAGCACAATCAAACAGCCCCTTTGTTTGACCCTGACTTTAAATTAACCTTTTCCCACTCCTTTTCCAGATTAACACAAGGCAATTTATCCTTTGCCTTTGAAGTGGCCTTCTTTTGTTTGTTTCCAGAGTCAAGAGATGAACATAAGGAATCTGGATCACTAACAAGAGGAGTAGACACCATATGATCCTTGATGGGATTATTATTTATCGGTCTATTTTTAGCGTTCATCAACATCTCAGGTGGTGGTGGAACTACTTTATAACCCAATCCCTCCCCGTTGTTCCTTTCTCTCACTAAGTGTTAGACTATGTGTGAAGAACTAGTCCAACTGTGCAGTTTCTGTTTTAATGAATTTACTTCTACTTCTAGAACTACCTAATGTCATTAGCTTGGTTAAAAGCAACTACTTCGGTTTCCCTAAGCTGTTTAGTCAAAAAGTCTATCTTTTCTTTATAACTGTGCTCATTTTGTTTTAATACCCTATTAGCCTCAGTGCATAGTTTCAAATCTTTTACTAAGTTATCATTATGATCTAATAACCTAGCAAATTTACCATCTATGCTATTCCTAAAGGTATCACAATCTAAACAAGCATGATTATTAAACATTTGGTCAGTAGTACTTACCTGAGTTGATTCAGAAGAATCAGCCATCAACGTAGCATCAGATGTCTCTGGTTCAGGTGATTCTCTCTTTTCTGTCCTTGACGTGGTAGTCACCTCTTTAGGCTTATAACTGACCTCGGTTGCAGTTGCTTCTTCACTATGTGACATCACTATCTCAACTGCTAGATCTCCTTCACTAGCGGAATCACTGTCAATATCTTCTACACTTGCCATGTTGATTCCCCTGGTGAGACAAACCTAAAGCTCCAATCCTACCCTTCATCATCATGAGTAGTCAAGGCTTTTGAATCCTTGGTTGATGAAGTAGAACTAGTAGCTTGCTTGTCTTGACGAGTGAAGGACGAGAACGGGTTCCCGTTACCCGTCTTCTTAGGCTTGACACATTCTCTTTGAAGTGCCCCTTCTCTCCATAGTTGAAGCAGGTCACTTTGCTCTTGTCAAAGCCAAATGTGGTATCCTTAGTAGCTACCAAGTTCTGTCCGGTTGTTTACAAACTTCTTTGCCCTCCGGACAGCACTAGCTAAAGCCCACATTATATCATCCTCTCAAGCTCCATTTCGTCCACCTGCTCATAGTCCTCGTCTTCCAGATGGCAGTTTCCAATCTTCCCAGCAACAAGTTCATCATAAGAATGGACCATTGCACCCAAAAGATCCATGTGTTCTCGAGCTACTTCCACAGTCACATTTCTGAGATTCTCGGTCTTCATTTAGTAGCACTTGCTTCGGATCCATATAGTGGAACAAGAAAGTCCCGATGTGTCTGATCCTGAAGGAGATGCATGTGAAGGACCCGATGAGCTAGACACAAATGCAGTCTGGAGAGGTGCTCCAGATGTCTAAGCTTGAGGCGTGGCATTGTATAAAGCTGGATTTTGATTGTATGAAGACTTCTGAGCTCTGTACTTCATCCTAAGCGACTCTTCTCGCAACTTAAGAATGAAGTCATTAATATCCAGTTTTGCCAGCGTTCCATTCTGTCTAAGATTAGACACGAATGAAGCCCACTTTTTAGGCAATCCGTCTGCAGAATTAGTAACTTTCTCTTCCATGGTAGTAGCCACCCCATGTGTATGCAGTTCACTCATCAGATGGTAGAATCTATCTATACATCGTCCAAACTCTCATTTCCCATCAATGAGAAGTTATCAATTCCTTCTTTAACTCCTTAGCCTTGATTGCCTCCAACGAAGCATTCCTGTCGTACCTCTTTTCTAGCTCATCCCAAAGTTTCTTGGACTGCTTATTTTCTGAGTACTGGTGGAATATGTCTTTAGGAATAGATTGTGTAATCAATGCATAAACTCTTTTTTCTGCATTGTATTTGACTTTCTGCATGTCCGTCATCCCTCCTAACGTTAGCTTAACTCCATCAGCTCCCACCGGTGTACTATATCCAATCTCGATGGCTTCCCACAGTTTCAGATCCACTCCGTTGAGGTAGATCTCAAAATGTTGTTTCCAGTGGGGAAACTCATCTAACGTCAAGAGCTTTGTGGTTTATTATGATTACCACCTCACTCAAGCAACAGCAGGTTCTGTATCCTAGAGTCATTTCCAGCAGTAAAGGCTGACATTTGATCTTCCATTGCGAATAACTTTAAGTCTAATAACTTTAAGTCTAATAAACAAATTGCCACTGGGGCGACTAAAGGGTGCGAATGGTCTAGTCGTGCGTATGAACTCTACGACTGGTTCAATCGTGCGGCTGAACTAAGCGATTAGCTCAGTAGTCTTGCGAATGAATCTGATGCGTATGAACAGTACGACCGAAAGGTTCAATCGTACGAATGGAGATGCGACTATGTCCAATCGTGCGTCTAAGCAATGCGAATGAGGTCCAGTCGTGCGAATGGCTCACTCGTGCGACTCAAGCTGTTGTTTTGCGAAAATTTCTAGGTTAAACGTGTTTTAGCCGTAAAAATTTGAACTTTCGCAAGGTCTAATCGCCTAAGTCCGTAGAAACCAAACTTTGATTAGCAGGGAACGTCCAAGATCACTTTTGACACAAAAGATTGCGTTTTTAGTGCAAAAACACAAGCTTTTTATCAATATTGATTGAATCACACGTAATCAAGAGCCTATAGCTCTGATACCATTTGTTAGGACCTGGTATTTGAACGAAATACCTTGAGATTAGCGTGTAAACCAGATCAAATAGTGTGGAATCCTATTTGATGGGCGATCCAATCAGTGAGAACACACGAAGAATCAATCAAGAATTGAAAGTAACGTTAGAAATCGATGGGAATCGATCTAAAGTGTTCTATAAACTTGGAGAACGAATTGTGAGGGTTCTGGACAGCTAGAGTACGTCTGGAATCGTAAATAATCAAAAGCCTTTATTTTTCACGAATGGGGTTGTATTTATAGGTTGGTATTATTCAATCGTGCGACTGAATCATTAGTATGGTTCAGTCGTGTGATTGAACCATGCGGTTGATTCATCCGCACGACTGAGTGTTCAGTCGTGCGACTGAGCCAATCTTATGTGTCAATCATACGCCTAATCCAGTCTCCCAGTTCAGTCGTGCGACTGAGTCATTCGTATGAAGTTATTCATGCTTATGATCCATTCGCATGGGTCATTCGCATGAGAACTTCATATGTTAAGTTTGAATGTATTAATTAATAAACATTATGTGTAACCATTCAAACAATCGCTAACCTAATTAAACCAATTAAATTAACTCATTAATGAAATATTAGTCATTACAACTCACAACAACCAATATCATTTCATTAGTCATATCAAATTACACCAGAATCAGATAAAAAGATCTATTACATTCATATCATGATCTTGGGACATACATGTATCAACACTAGGGTCACAACAAAACTCATAGAAAGCTTCCAAAAGCCTCCCACTTGAAACCGCATCCAAAATGGTCCATGTTTCTCCTTTGTGCTTCCAATCCATACATCTTCACATTACAAGATATAAGTCCTAAAAAGATATCTATAAAATGAAAAATACACTAACCTATTATTACAACCCAATAATAACTAAATTACTTTTAAACAAAGCACAAGCCCAATAAAATATATACAACCCATTGAATAAACAAATACAACCAATGCATCATCCAAACAACCAAGGCCAAAGGCTAGGTATGCACCAATATAAAACATTCATCATATCATCCAAAATATAACCATGATCCCATTGTTAGGATCAGTGATCTACGTTTGATTGATTAGAGAGTATTGCAGCGGAAATCAAACAATGAATTAGACAATTCACAAGAATACAATTGATATTCCAAGTAAGAACAAACGATTATAGAAAGAATTATGCAAATCAAAGATTTCATTCAATACGCACTTTCGTGGTGGCGAAATGTCACACTTACAATCAGGTCAATCATCCCTTATATAAGAATGTCATGGTGGAACATTCCTTATATAGAGATGTGATGTCGTTGATGTCATTTGACAGTGACATCTAACAGAATTATTCAAACTACTGAAAGTTAACACAACTACTGAAGATGTCAAAACAGCTGACATCTTCTTACAAAAATACTAAGTGTTAACAGTCACTACAACTACTGAAAAGAAACTACTGAAACTACAACGACTGAAGAACATGCTCTTCAGTCGTTTTACAAATACTGAAACAAAAAAGAAAACTACTGAAAGGAAACCATCACAACAACTGAAGAATGCTTCTTCAGCTGTTGTAACAAACTCTGAAGGCTTCAGTACTTGTACTTGAACTTCAGCTGTTGTCAGCAGCTGATGTCTTCAGTCTTTGTACTTCACTGTTGATCTTCAGTACTTTATTCTTCAACTGTTGATCTTCAGACTTGGTCTTCAGCTGTTGAAGTCTTCAGTACTTGGTCTTCAGCTGTTGAAGTCTTCAGTACTTTAGTCTTCAGCTGTTGATCTTCAGACTTTGGTCTTCAGTGTTGAAGTCTTCAGTACTTTAGTCTCCAGCTGTTGAAGTCTTCAGACTTTGTCAAACAGCTGATCAAGTCTTCAGCAGTTGTTGTGATGTCTATGGGACTTAGAGGTTTTTCTAATCAGGCTCATTGGTTCTTTTGGTCCAACAAACTCCCCCTGAACCAATGCAGCCAAAACCTCTAAATTATTGAAGATGTCCCACTTATTATGGAAGAAAGATTGGTCTTTTTGTCTTCTAGATCAGCTCAGAAGTGACCCATGTAAGCACAGGCCTGGGAAGAAGTCTCAATGATCTGTTTGGCAAAGGATGAATGGGAACTCTGTCATGGGGAATTGGACACAAAGCTGTTACCCCATCCATGAGATCTACTTCCCAACAATGAGTCTGTATGACTCCCTTGTATAGGCCTCAAGGAAGGTTATCTGTTCCTCCATGGTAAGCTCTTCAGCTCCTCCTTCAAAAAGTGATTCTGGCCCATAATATTCAGATAGGTATTTGACCTGTTTCCCATTTTTGAGTTCCACAGTTGTTATTACTCTATAAGCAAATTCATCAGGGTGATTACCCTCTAAGAACAACTGGAGCTCATTCTTTCTAACTTCCTCAAGCCTCTTATATACTAACCCCTTTTTCACCATTTTATTTTCCAGCTTCTTTTGTGGGGTCAGGTTAGCTTTATAGGCTTTCTTGAAGTGATCTAGGATTTCCCAGGGTGATACTACGAAGACCAGTGAGATCACTTCATCTACAATCTTCTTCACTTGGCCAATGTATCTCTGTGGAATGTTTTTCTTGTGAATCCTATGAGACACCCTGGGATCAGGCCAAATCCTCACTCTCTCCTTTTGATATTGAAATGTATGTTTAAGAGTGTATAATCTGAGGGCATGCTTCTTCATGTTGATGATTGAAGATGTGGCAGCATATGCTTTGTCAACCCTACTCAACAATTCCTCATCATGTTGTTTGTGTAGCTCTTCTTCTTCTAGCTTCACTTTCACAATTTGTCTTTGAGTTTCAGGAGTAATTGTTGGAGAGTGACTTGTGGCCTTAGGCAATTGAATATTAGCTGAGATTGGGAGCCTATCTTCATCTTCATCATTATCTTCTTTTTCTTCTTCTAGCCTCAGTACCCTTCTCTTCCTCTTCTGGGGTACATCATCGGCTATTAGTTTTGAGGGTAGGGAAGTTGGTTTGGTGGGTTGTGGTTGTGGTGGTTTTGGTGTGGGAATGTTGATAGGCTGTTCTAGCATTCTGGATGTGAGGTCGGCTTTAGATTGCTTGACTAGTTCAGTCCTGCTCCCAGCACCAACTTCATTTAAGGCTTCAATAACCAATCTTTGGTGTATACTTCAGACGAACAGATCTTGGTGGTTATTGCCAAGATGCTATCCCTGGACCATGCCTTGATCTCAATCAATGATTACCAAGATATTTCGCTATAAACTGATCATGATTTCTAGCCTTTCCCTTTCCAACACATCATAACTTGCCCATCTAGCTTGGATTTCTTCAATCTCTAGTCTTCTGATTTCAGAGTCAAGTTTTTCAGTGTCGTGACCTTGCCTAAACAACTGATCAATGATGTTATCCATTGATCGGCTATGTTCGGCATCAACCTCCTTTACCATTGTCTCTAAGTCAGTCTCCTTTACATTCTTCCTTTTCTTGTATGTGACATGAAAGTCTTTGGTACTTTCAGTCATTTTCTCCATGTCAGCTTCCTTCACCTTCTCCTTCTCAGTTTCTTTCCTATCTGCCATCCTCTTTCTTTTTGCTTTCACTGACTGAATCTCCCCCTTTTTGGTTGCATTGGTTGCAAGGGTTTGATTGTCAGAAAGCCTTTTGCTCACACATCCTCTATCAAGGGTTTTATGACTGAGGGAAGCCTCTCATAAAGGGTTTTAAGCACCATATAGTGATAGTTGATGTGATGAGAGATAAGAATGTTGAAAGATAGCGGCTATTTGCTCAGGGGGTTCTATCCCTGATAAATAGTGCCAGAAGCAGAGGCAGGTGGCTGAGTGTTTTGGAGTGGCTCAGTGTATGGGAGACCTTTAGAGGAAGGTGCCATCTGTGGGTTTTGAGGGGTAGATGGTCTTTGATCCTGAGAAATTTTGGCAAGCAGCTCTTTGAGTCTGCTCACCTCATCCTCGAGGATGGTGTTTTGGGCTAAAACATCATAAAAGAAGCCAGGTCATCATCAGTGGTTACTGAATCACCTGACCTCCTGATAGAATCAGGATGAACATGCTCTGAGTGTAGATCAGTAGTAGCATGTGCCCCTTGGTCATGGTACTGGGGACTTCCTGCCTCAGGACCATGTCCTTCATCAGCAGTTGCCTCTGGTGAGGTCTTATGAATGTTACCAACTTCAGCCTGATCATATGCTAAAGCAGGAGAAGTGGCAGCCTCACCAGAAATTCGAATCTCCGTTTCTACACCTGGAGATTGAATATGGTAACCCCTATGCTGTGGGGTGTCAGAAGCACTTTGGTCCTCCCCCTCAATGGTTGGGCTATCCCAGTTGTGATTGGTCTCTAGGGAGGAGGTGAGGAGTGCAACTGAGTCAGCACTTTGGCAATTATGATGGTCGGACTTTGGGGGCGGTTGTAGTGGGAGAGGGTGTGAAGGCAGTATGCACCGGGGAGAGTGGTGCGTTTCAATGGCAACCTCCTCAAATGAGGAAGGTTCCAGATGTATAGGTGCCCAGATGTGGTTGCTACAGGCTCCTGTTGTGAGGAAACCTGAGCGGTTGAGGGTGAGTGAGTCCGTGTATCTACTAGGGGGTTATGACCAGTAGATTAACTGCATTTGTGTTGCAGGGGCATCCTCAGGGGACTCATTTCCCTGAGTAGCCTTTTTGGCTTGCTTGTGTTTGGGTTTGGTGGGGACAATGGATTTGGAGGTGGTGGTTGTGAGTTCCAGCTGCGTGGGTTTTCGTAGTTTGGCAGCTAGTTTGAGTGACTGGTCTGAGTTGTGCCTGGAGTATACTTGAGGGAATACAGCCGTGGGAGGGACTCCAAGGCCAACAAGTCCCTCAGCTTTCAGCTGGTTTACTATAATGGCCATTAGGAACCGAGGATATAATATACATCGGTTAGCTATAGGCTTGGAGGCCATATCCTTGAGTTCAAGAATAATATTTCAGAAAAATTTAAGTTTTGTCGGTCAGGATAGAGAATAATACCTGCTGCCACCTCGTCGACATTTGATCCCAAGAAGAAGTCTTAGGAGCTAAGCATACATTCACCACATGAAAAACTAGTCGTTTCGCATCATGGAAATGTTTCTTCAGGATGGTAGAGGCACTAGGTTACCCTGGTATCCATGTTGGGCAAATGATAGATCAGTGGTGCCCTTTGGATACCCAGTGGGAAAGTGGCATCATCCAGTTGTAGGGTTTGGCGAAGGATTTCTGGAGTGATGACCACTGATGATTGTTGACGAACGACTGGAGAGAGTCGGTGTCATTCTCCCTAGTGATGAGGGTGACGTTCATCCAGAACTGATGGAGGGATTCGGCATGAATGGTAGGATTTAGAAGGGAAGCCGTTTTGTATGGAGAGTTGATCATTAGATCAATGGCATTATCAAACTTTGTCCAGAAGGATGATTTGGTAAGGTAAGCAACACAGTTGTGTCGTGGTTTAAGCTTCATGTTCGCCATTGACGTGAGAGAAGGTTCTGAGTTTTTGAACGTTAGGTTTGAGATGACGAAGCTCTGTAAGACAAAGTATTTATAGGGTATGGGTTATAAAGCAACTGAAGGGTTTGGTATGAGTCATCAGTAGTTTTAAGCGACTGATGACGTGGTATAACCCTCAGATGTTGAAACAACTGAAGTCTGGGTTGTAGGCATCAGTAGTTTAAAACTACTGAAGACCATGGTTTTAGCTTCAAAGTTAGAAACAGCTGATGACGTGGTGTTAGTCATTAGTAGTTGTGAAACTACTGAAGACATGGTTTTGTCATCAGTTGTTGTAAATAGCTGACGATGTGGTATTAGTCATCAGTAGTTGTGAACTACTGAAGACGTGGTTTTGTCATTAGTTGTTCTAAACAGCTGACGACGTGGTGTTAGTCATCAGTAGTTGTGAACTACTGAAGACGTGGTTTTGTCATCACTTGTTTAAGATGAAGCAGCCATTTTAGAAACAACTGAAGAGAAAATTCTCATCTGTAGTTTTCGTCAATTCATAGCTTTTCAGCTGTTTCATACTGTCCTCAACACTTACTCATCAGTCTTTTTGGTTGTTTTTCAGTTTTTTCATAGGACTCAGTACTTATCTATTTGTACTTATATCAGTAGTTATGACTGTATCAGTTCTTGTAACAGAATCAGTACTTATTTGTGATCTGGTTACAACTGATCATCAGTACGTATTTACTGAGATCATCAGTAGTTATCACTTATTCTAGCTGCAACATACCAAGCCTTAACACTAGGTTTTGGAAAGTCGAACGATCCAAAGGCTTAATAAAAATGTCTGCAAGCTCATCAGCACTAGGCACAAACTTTGGATCAATCAGACCTTTTTCAAAACAGTCCCTAATAAAATGATGTCTGATCTCTATATGTTTGGTCCTAGAGTGCTGGACAGGATTCTTGACAATGCAAAGAGCTGAAGCACTGTCCATTAATAATGGAGTCTTAGTCTCTGTAATGCCATAATCAAGAAGTTGGTTCTGAAGCCAGAGTACTTGAGAAAGTAGCTGTAGCAGCAATGTACTCTGCTTCAGCAGTGGATGTAGCAACATATGTTTGTTTCTTACTCTGCCAAGAAATCAAACAGTTGCCTAGGAATTGACATCCCCCAGAAGTTGACTTTCTGGTTAACTTACACCCTGCATAGTCACTATCAGAAAAAGCAACCAATTTGCAAGAGTGTCCAATGGAATACCATAAACCTAGAGATTGTGTACCTTGCAGATATCTAAAGATCCTTTTGACTGCACTCAAGTGAGACTCTTTAGGAGCAGCCTGAAATCTAGCACGAACACACGTTGCAAACATTATATCTGGTCTAGAAGCTGTTAAGTACATTAAGGACCCAATCATACATCTGTAAAGTGTTTCATCAATAGCCTTACCTTTCTGATCTGCATCCAGTTTTGTGGTGTTGCACATGGGAGTAGAACAGGGCTTACAATTTTGTAAATCAAACTTATTCAAAAGATCTTTTGTATATTTAAACTGATGAATGAAAGTCCCATCAGCCTTTTGTTTGATTTGCAATCCTAGAAAGAACTGTAATTCTCCCATTACACACATTTCAAACTTCTTATGCATTAAATTGGTAAAATCATCACACAACTGGGAATCAGATGATGCAAAAATAATATCATCAACATAAATTTGAACAAGTAGCTTATGCTAATCCACCTTCTTAATGAATAAAGTTTTATCTATGGAGCCTCTAGTGAAATTATTTTGAAGAAGAATATTTGATAATGTCTCATACCAGGATCTAGGAGCTTGTTTCAACCCATAAAGAGCCTTATCAAGCTTGTATACCCAATCTAGATGTTTATTATCCTCAAAACCTGGTGGTTGACACATATAAACTTCTTCTTTTATTTTACCATATAAAAATGCACTTTTAACATCCATTTGAAAAACTTTAAAATTGTGAAATGCAACATAGGCTAAGAACAATCTAATTGCCTCCAGTGTGGCTACAGGGGCAAAGGTCTCATCATAATCAATACCTTTTTCTTGTGAAAACCCCTGAACAACCAGTCTGGCCTTGTTCTTAACAATAAGCCCATTTTCATATGTTTTGTTCCTAAACACCCATTTAGTGCCTATTGCACACTTACCTAGGGGTTCCTCTACCAGGCTGTTCCCACACTTGCTGTTTCTCAAAGCAACATGATAGTTCTTTGGCTCTTGCTGACTGATAAAGAGAGCATAGAAGCACAAGTTAGACAATTGACTTCTGGTTGAGACGCCATCATTGATACCACTAATGATTTGAGACATGGGGTGATTCTTCAGCTCTTGGTGCAAAATAAGATCAGTGCAAGTGTTTGTAGCCGGTTCAGCATGAGCAGATGTTGATTTAGATTCTTGAAACCAAGTATTAGATGGCAAATCACACGATGTAGAGGAATCAAAAATCTCATCAGCATTTGTTGTGGATGGAGCTGCTGAGGTACAGGAACACCATGTTTAGCAGACTCAGGTAGTTGGTCACTGAACTTGAAAAGGTGAGTACTGATATCATCATCATCTTCAGTACCACCAGGTGGAAGACTTGCTGCAGAAGATGATTTATCCACATGATCTACAACAGCTGGAGTTTGATAAGGAGCATATTGTAGTATGTCCAGATCAAACAACTCCACAGGGTTTTGTGGAATTTTATCCTTAGGAGATTCATTGAATTTCACATGCAAGGTTTCTTCAACTATCTTTGTTCTGCAGTTGAAGACTCTGTAAGCCTTGCAAGTGGATGAATAACCTACAAAATACCATGCATCCACCTTAGGATCAAATTTGTAGAATTGACCCTTTGTGTTGAGAATGAAACAAGGACATCCAAAGGCTCTAAAGAATGAAATCAAAGGAGCCAAATGATGTAGAGCTTCATATGGAGTCTTCATCAACCTCTGATTTACGAACACTCTATTCTGCACATAGCAAGCTGTATTGACAGCTTCAGCCCAAAAGGTCAAAGGCAAACCAGAGTCAGCCAACATGGACCTTGTAGCTTCAATTAAAGTCCTGTTCTTTCTCTCCACTACTCCATTTTGCTCTAGAGTTCCTGGGATGCTAAACTGCCTTTTGATTCCTTTTGAAAGATAAAAATCATCAAGTGTATGGTTTTTGAATTCAGTATCATTGTCACTCCTTATACACTTGACTGATAGGGAATACTGCTTCTCCACATACAGCACAAAGTTTGTAATCTTCTGAGCAACCTCATCCTTTGAATGTAGAAAGAAATTCCATACAAATCTGGAGTAATCATCCACATTACCAGACAGTATTTCCTCTTTGCCATGCTCGTCACTCTCACAGGACCAAATAGATCCATGTGCAGTAACTGCAAGCAGGCAGTGGACTTAGGTTCTTTAATGGGAGGGAATGAGACTTTGTGTTATTTTCCTTTCAAACAAGCAGTGCAGGCTTCATCACAATTGAACTCCTTTATTGATAAACCTCTCACTAAACGATTGTGGATAAGCTGATTCATGTTTCTGTGATTGACATGACCTAGCCTTCTATGCCATAGTTTAGATTCCGGAAGAGAGGCTTTGGAGAATAGGCATGGATGACCCTTCAAATCAATCTTCTTTCACAAATCCAAGGCATACACTCTTCCAATCCTGTTAGCCTTCAGGAGAGTATGTTCATCCATTACCTTGTCAATCAGCCTCAGAATTTGGGAAGACAGAATCCTGCAGTTCTGGCTTGTGAAAAGTGCAACATGCCCTTTATCACACATCTGACTTACACTCAACAGATTATACTTGAGATTCTCCACATGGTTGACATCATCAAACCTGATTTGTCCATTAGACACATATCCTTTCCCAATGATGTAACCTCTGGCATCATTTCCAAATGAAACAAATCCCTTCTTTCCTTGAGAGTAGTCATTAAGAAATGAACTGCTCCCAGTCATATGCATAGATCCTCCACTGTCCACATACCAAATGCTCCTTTGGCATGTTGAAGAACCCTGCATAAAAGAAAACTAGTTAGATTTTGAGACCCAAACCTTTTTGGTTTTGGGTCTGTTGTCATCAACAGATGCAACCATAACTTGTTTCTTATGATTAACAGCTGAAGAAGGAGATGGTGCTGAAATGGCTTCCTTGGATTTGGGCTTGGAATGCCTTTTCAGTGATTTGATCACAGGTGCATCTAATTGGTTAACTCTCCCCAACAAATGCTGAACCATCATAACAAGTTGTGTCTGATTTGTAGTTTATCCAGATTTGCACTGGAGCGTAGGACAATAGTGTATGTGTCTCATCTCTCAGGCAGTGATCTAAGGAATCTGTTGTTCATCTGGCTATTGGTATATTCATGTTTGACCATTTTTAGCTCAGAGATCAAACTGGAAAAACGCTCAAACTGTTGACTCAATGTCTCACTCTTCCTATGAGAGAATGTTTCATATTGTTGGGCAAGGATTTCTCTGTTGTTTGCTAAGACCTCATCAGTTCCACCGAATTGTTCCTTCAGTGCATTCCAGAGGTCATGAGCAGTTTGATTATGCATAAGCCCTGAATAGATTTCATTCGGCAGTGCCATGGCCAGAATTCCATGGGCTTTAGCATCAATCTCAAACAGTTTCCGATCTTCATCTGAGTATTGTTCCTTCTTCTTCGGAACCATTTGATTGGTTTCCAGATTGTTCACCATAGGCTTATGTGGACCATGTACCACCGATGTCCAACAACCTGAACTGTTAACAGACAGGTGATGAAGCATTCTTCGTTGCCATATGTTATACTCAGTCCTAACCAGCATCGGAGGCTTGGTTAAAGAACCGGTATTGTGACGGTCATTAGAAGGAGTAGTCATTCTCAAATTCAACCAAAATCAATTAAGTTTTAACAGATTTAGAACAGAACACAACAGACCAAATTGAACCAAGAGAAAACAGAAAGCAATAAAACGAAAGTAGCAGAAATTCAATTTAACTATAACCGATTCTTGCAAATATGCTAATTCAATCAAATGCAGATATCGATTTGCAGTTTCAATGATCAATTGTTAGATCAATCAATGATTAACCGGCTCTGATACCAATTGTTAGGATCAGTGATCTACGTTTGATTGATTAGAGAGTATTGCAGCGGAAATCAAACAATGAATTAGACAATTCACAAGAATACAGTTGATATTCAAAGTAAGAACAAACGATTATAGAAAGAATTCTGCAAATCAAAGATTTCATTCAATACGTGCTTTCGTGGTGGCAAAATGTCACACTTACAATCAGGTCAATCATCCCTATATAACAATGTCGTGGTGGAACATTCCTTATATAGGAGATGTGACGTCCGCTGATGTCATTTGATAGTGACATCTAACAGAATTATTCAAACTACTGAAAGTTAACACAACTACTGAAGATGTCAAAACAGCTGACATCTTTTTACAAAAATACTAAGTGTTAACAGTCACTACAACTACTAAAAAGTAACTACAGAAACTACAACAACTGAAGAACATGCTCTTCAGTCGTTTTACAAATACTGAAACAAAAAAGAAAACTATTGAAAGGAAACCATCACACAACTAAAGAATGCTTCTTCAGCTGTTGTAACAAACTCTGAAGGCTTCAATACTTGTACTTGAACTTCAGCTGTTGTCATCAGCTGATGTCTTCGGTCTTTGTACTTCAGCTGTTGATCTTCAGTACTTTGTTCTTCAGCTGTTGATCTTCAGACTTTGGTCTTCAGCTATTGAAGTCTTCAGTACTTTGGTCTTCAGCTGTTGAAGTCTTCAGTACTTTATCTATAGCTGTTGATCTTCAGACTTTGGTCTTCAGCTATTGAAGTCTTTAGTACTTTAGTCTTCAGCTGTTGAAGTCTTCAGACTTTGTCAAACAGCTGATCAAGTCTTCAGCAGTTGTTGTGATGTCTGTTGATACATGTATATGTCCCCAGATCGTGATTTGAAATGTAATAAAGCTTGTCTGTCTGAGTATGATGTAATTTGTATTGATTAATGAAATGACATAAATTATTTGTTACTTGTGATGTTAATATTTCATTAATGAGTCGTGATTGAATTGATTGGGTTTATGATTGCTTGAATGGTTGCACATCATGTTATATTAATTAAAACATTCAAACTTAACTTAATGAAGTTCTCATGCGAATGGCTCATGCGAATGAACCATACGCATGGATAACTTCACACGATTGACTCAGTCGCACGACTGAACCAGGAGACTGGATCAGTCGTACGATTGCAACATAAGATTGGCTCAGTCGCACGACTGAACACTCAGTCGTACAAATGAATCAACCGCATGGTTCAATCGCACGACTGAACCAGACTAACGGTTCAGTCGCACGATTGAATAATACCAACCTATAAATACAACTCAATTCGTGAAAAATAGGGCTCTCGAAAAATTACGATTCCAGACGTACCCTAGCCGTCCAGAAACCTTCCAATTCGTTCTCCAAGTTCATAGAACACATTAGCTCGATTCCCAATCGATTTCTAATGTTAGTTTCAATTCTTGATTGATTATTCGTGTGTTCACACTGATTGGATCGCCAATCAAATAGGATTCGGCACTATTTGATCTGGTTTACAGGTTAATCTCTAGGTATTTCGGTCAATTACCAGGTCCTGACAAGTGGTATCAGAGCTTTGACTCTTGATTACGTGTTGATTCAATCAAGATTGCATAAAAGTTTGTGTTTTTGCACTAAAAACGCAATCTTTGGCATCAGAAGTGATCTTGGAAGTTCCCTGCTCATCGAATTTGGTTTCTACGGACTTAGGCGATTAGAACTTGTGAAATTTCGAATCTTTACGGCGGAAACCCGTCAAATCTAGAAATTTTCACAAAACAGCAGCTTTAGTCGCACGAGTGACTCATTCGCACGGCTGGACTCCATTCGCATTGCTCATACGCACGATTGGACATAGTCGCACCCTCATTTGGCCGACTGAACTGTTCGTTCGCATAGCTCATACGCACCAGATTCATTCGCCCGACTGAACCAATCGCCCAGTTCAGCCGCACGATTGAACCAGTCGCAGAGTTCATACGCACGATTAGATCATTCGCATCCTTCAGTCGCATCAGTGAAAGTTTGTTTGATTAGATTCTAAGTTTATTAGTCATGGAAGATCAGATGTCAGCCTTTACTGCTGGGAAGGACTCAAGGATACAGAACCTGCTGTTGCTTGAGAGTGAGGTGGGTAATCACAATAAACCACCAAAGCTTTTGACTTTAGATGAGTTTCCCCACTCGAAACAACGTTTTGAGATCTACCTTAATGGAGTGGATCCTAATCTGTGGGAACCCATTGAGATCGGTTATAGTACACCGGTGGGAGCTGATGGAGTTAAGCTAACATTAAGCGGGATGACAGACGCACAGAAAATAAAGTACAATGCAGAGAAAAGAGTTTATGCATTGATCACTCAGTCTATCCCCAAAGACATATTCCACCAGTATTCAGAGAACAAGCAGTCCAAGAAACTATGGGATGAGGTAGAGAAGAGATATGATGGGAATGCGTCATTGAAGGCAATCAAGGCAAAGGAGTTAAAGAAGGAATTCGATAACTTCTCATCGATTGGTAATGAAAGTTTAGACAATGTCATAGACAGATTCTACCACTTGATGAGCGAATTGCATACACATTGAGTGGAAACGACTATGGAAGAGAAAGTAAGCAACTTCGCAGACGGATTGCCTGATAAGTGGGCTACATTCGTGTCTAACCTGAGACAGAATGGAATGCTTGTAAAGCTGGATATAAATGACTTCATTCTTAAGTTGCGGGAAGAAGCACTAAGGATAAAGTATAGAGCTAAGAAGTCGTCGTACACACAAAATCCAGCTTTATACAATGCCACGCCTCAAGATAAGACATCTGGAGCACCACTCCAGATGCTTTTGTGTCTAGCCCGTCAGGTCCTTCACATGCTTCTCTTCTAGATCAGACACGTCTGGGTCGTCCTGTACCCATCATATTGGATCAGAAGTAAGTGCTACCAAACTGAAGATCGAGAACCTCGGTAATGTGACCGTAGAAGTAGCTCGAGAGCATATGGATCTGTTAGCAGCAGTGGTTCATTCATATGATGGACTTGTTGCAGGGAAGATTGGAAACTGCCATTTGGCAGATGAGGACTACGAGCAGGTGGATGAAATGGAGCTTGGGAGGATGGATATAATGTGGGCCTTAGCTAGCGTTGTCCGAAGGGTGAAGAAGTTTGTTAAGAAGACTGGACAAAATTTGATAGCTACTAAGGATACCACATTTGGCTTTGACAAGAACAAAGTGACCTGCTTCAACTATAGAGAGAAGGGGCACTTCAAAAGAGAATGTGTCAAGCCAAAGAAGACGGGTAATGGGAACCCGTTCTCGTCCTTTACTCGCCAAGACAAGCAAGCCTCCAGTTCTACTTCATCAAACAAGGATCCAAAAGCATTGACTGCTCATGATGATGAAGGACAGGATTGGAGTTTTAGGTTTGTCTCACCAGGAGAATCTAACATTGCCAGTGTTGAGAATATTGATGATGATTCTGCGAGTGAAGGGATCTAGCAGTTGAGATAGCAATGTCACATAGTGAAGAAACAACTGCAGCTGAGGTCAGTTACAAGCAAATGAGGAGATTTCCACGTCAGAGACAGAAAAGTCAGAATCACCAGAACCAGAGACATGTGAGGCTGCACTGATGGCTAACTCTTCTGAACCAACTCAGGTAAGTACTACTGACCAAAAGTTTAATAATCATGCTTGTTCTGATTGTGATACTTTTAGGAATAGCATAGATGGAAAATTTGCTAGGTTATTAGATCATAATGATAACTTAGTAAAAGATTTACGACTGTGCATTGAAGTTAATAGAGTACTAAAATAAAATGAGCACAGTTAAAAGAAAAGATAGACCTATTGACTAAACAACTTAGGGAAACCGAAGTAGTGGCCTTTAACCAAGCAAATGACATTAGGTACGATCTAAACTCCCTAGAAGAAACTAAGAAGCAAAAGGCAGTTCTAGAAGTAGAAGTTAACTCATTAAAACAGAAACTGCATAGTTGGACTAGTTCTTCACACATAGTTCAACACTTAGTGAAAGAAAGGAATAACGGGGAGGGATTAGGCTACAAAGTGATTCCACCACCACCTGAGACCTTGGTGAACACTAGTGTCTAGACCAGTAAATAATAACCCCATCAAGGATCATGTGGTGACTTCTCCTCTTGTTACTGATCCAGACACCTCATGTTCATCTACTGAATCTGGACAGAAACAAAAGGAGGCCACATCAAAGGCAAAGGGTAAATTGCCTTATGTTAATCTGGAAAATGAATTGAAAAAGTCAACTTAAAGTCAGGGTCAAACAAAGTCAAATCAGAACCAAAAAGGACTTCAAATGTTACTTTCTCACATGCTTCAAGTCAAAAACCAGTTAACCAAAAAGTGAAACAGGTTAAAACAGTAAATTTTGTTAAATCAGAGAAAACATCAAACATACAAGAGTCAAAAACAAAAGTGATTGATGTTACTAGAGTGTCACGCACTTCTCCACAAAGAAAGTCTACTCATAATGTTAATAGCAGGTCATGCTACAACTGTGGAGAATGTGGACACATTCCTTCCTATTGTCATTTCTATCAGACACATAGGAAGAAGATTGATCTTCAGGACTCTAGACCTAGGTCTTCTAAGCGGAGTTCTCTAACTCCACCTAGAAGAGCTAGTGAACCTAAAGTCAAACCTGTAAGCCAGACGACGGTTTATCATAAACAAGCATTGTTCAAATCTGGCTTATGGAAAGAAAAGTCCACCTACGTGTCTAATACTGATGACAAGAGGAACCTGAGCTACCTTCACCCTCTAAGGGTCAATGGGTGCAGTTTATGATGTGTGATGCCTCTGGGAAACCCAAGACAGTAAAAGCTTGGGTTCCTAACTTAAACTAATTCATTTACTTTGTATGTGTAGGGTGTTCGATACAGCGCTGAGACTAACACGTGGATTATAGACAGCGGAGCATCCAGGCACATGACTGGAAATAGAGCCCTTTTATCAAACGTCAAACAAATAAAAGGAGGTCATGTTTCCTTTGCAGGAAACAAAGGAGGCTATATCACAGCTCAGGGAGAAGTGGGAAATCAGAAAGTTAAGTTTGATAAAGTGAACTACGTTCAACACTTCAGAACAACTTACTTTCTGTTTCCCAAACCTGTGATAAAGGATTTAGAGTCATCTTCGACAACAAGAAGTGTTACGTGCTGAAGAAAGAATATATGATTCCAGAGGACCAAGTTCTAATGACTGCTTCAAGATATAAAGACCTTATGTCTTGGATCTGTCAACAGCTGCTACAACGGATCATGAGCTCAGTGCTTTGTTTCTAAAGCTACTGAGAAAGATTCAATCTCCTGGCATAGGAGAATGGGACACATAGTCAAAGGAAGATGAATCATTTGATTCAGAAGGATTTAGTGAGAGGAGTAAATGTCAAGAACTTCCAACTTCCTGACTTTTGTGTAGCTTGCAAGAAAGGCAAATATACAAAGAAGTCTCATAAGGAAAAAAAAGTTCATTCAATAGAACTTCCTCTTGAGCTTCTTCACATGGATCTGTTTGGTCCAGTTAGTACATGGAGCATTGCAGGCGACGTGTACTGTTTTGTGGTCACTGATGACTACTCAAGGTTCACTTGGGTAATGTTTCTGAAATCCAAATCAGAAACATTGGAGACATTCAAGGATTAGTAACCACACTGGAATCTCTCTACAAGCTAAAAGTTAGACAAGTACGCTCAGACAACGGGACAGAATTCAAGAATCAAGGGATGGAGGCATACTGCAAGGGAAAGGAATTGTGCATCAATTCACTTCTGCTTACACACCTCAGATGAATGGCGTTGCTGAGAGAAAGAACAGGAGTTTGATAGAGACAGCACGGACTATGCTGGCAGACTCGAAACTGCCTATCCAATTCTGGAATGAGGCGGTGGCAAATGCATGTTATACACTGAATCGAGTCCTAATAGTCAAGCGCCACGGAAAGACATGTTATGAGCTACTACAAAGACGTAAACTGAATTTGGAGTACCTTGAACCTTTTGGCGCGCCGTGTACACTTTGAAGAAGACACAAGAAGGCAAATTCAGCGAGAAGGCAGATGAAGGAATTTTTCTAGGATACAACATACCGAACAAGCGAGTTTACAATAACTCAACGGGTCTTGTAGAAGTGTGGTGTAATGTAGATGTTCAGAGATATACCACACCACCTACAGGCAAAGGACCTGCATACTTCTTCGATTATGATGGATTCTTCAAGTCCTTCAACATCCTCTCTCTCCCTCGGAGGATGAGTTAGCTACTAGGATGATGTATGATATTCTAAATACACCATCTAGCACACAGGGAGAATCATCTACTCAGTCAGGGGGGGTAGTCGATGACAGTGACTCCTCCTCTGAAGATGAAACTGAAGCAGATGACCAGAACAGTCAGGAGGAACAGGTCCCAGTTCCTGAAAGTCCACAAGCAACCATGAGTGATGCACCTTCGACTTCGGAACCTCAAACTCCATCCTCCTCAGATGCAGAACAAAATGTTCACAATCTCGGTTCTGAGGTGGCTGTGCCTACTACTCCAGGATCACGACTAAACGTCTATCATCCCCTTGACAATGTTATTGGGGATGTTAGATCAGGTGTACAAACGCGAAATCAGCTATACTCAGCTGATTACGCCTCAGTTATGAAGAAAGCTACATTCATGATGGTTCTTATAGATGTTTTGTTTCACAGGTTGAGCCAAAATATATTAGTGAAGCACTAAATGATGAGGCGTGGGTGAGTGCCATGCAAGAAGAACTTCTGCAGTTTAAGAAGTTAGGTGTAAGGACTCTGGTTGATAGACCTCAAGGTGCTAAAGTCATTGGCACCAAATGGGTACTAAAATGCAAGAAGGATGACCAAGGAGTCATTATCAGGAACAAAGCTCGACCGGTGGTTCAAGGTTTTCTCCAAGTCGAGGAGATTGACTATAATGAGGTGTTGGACCCGTGGCAAGATGGAAGCTATTCGTATCTTCCTTGCCTATGCATTGTACATGAAGATTAAAGTCTACCAATTAGATGTGAAGAGTGCATTCCTTCATGGGGAAATCAGGGACAACAGTCTATGTAAGTCAACCCGAGGGATTTGAAGACCCTTATCATCGGGATAGAGTTTACAAGCTCGTCAAAGCTTTATATGGGCTTCATCAAGCTCCTCGAGCTTGGTATGAGAAACTCTTGACTCATCTTGTGAAACACGGCTTTCGCAGGGGAGTCATTGACTGTACACTGTTTATTAAAGAAAAGGATGGCGACTTATGTTGATGACATATCTTCAGGTCAAAGAAGATGAGAAAAAGATAGCTTGTACAGATATATGTTGATGACATAATCTTCGGGTCAAAGAACGAAGACTTATGCAAAGAGTTTGAAGCAGTGATGAAGAAAGAGTTTGAGATGAGTGCGATGGGGGAGATGAAGTTCTTTCTCGGGTTACAGGTGGATCAAACACCTAATAGGATCTTTCTCCACTAGACCAAGTATGTAGGAGACATTCTCAGTCGCTTTGACATGGAGAATGCTTCTGCTGCTGGGACTGCACTTGCTATGAATCATGATATAGCACCTGATGAGAATGAGATCTGGTAGATGCCATTATGTACCGAGGAATGATTGGATCCCTCATGTATCTCACTGCCTCAAGACCTGATATTATGTATGCTACATGTCTATGTTCTAGATATCAGGCTAAACCAAAGGTCAACCATCTGATCGGGGTCAAGAGGATTTTTCGTTATCTGAAGGGTACACCCACACTTGGATTGTGGTATCCTCATGATGATGACTTTGAACTTACCGTGTATAGTGACTCGGATTACGGGGGATGCAAGATGAACTACAAGTCTACATCAGCGGGGTGTCAATTCTTTGGGAGAAGATTAGTTACCTGGCAGTGTAAGAAGCAGACATCGGTTACATTGTCAACCTGTGAAGCTGAATATGTTGCTGCTGCAAGTTGCTGTTCACAAATCATTTGGATTCAACAGCAAATGCGGGATTATGGTTTAAAATTCTCATCTACTCCTATTTTTGTTGATAACTCTGCTGCAATTGCAGTAACTAAAAATCCAGTTCAACATCCTAAGACCAAACACATCGGTATAAATACCATTTGATAAGAGACTGTTTTGAAAAGAACTTAATTGATGTGGTTAAAATTAATACTGATTTTCAACGCGTTGACCTCTATACTAAAGCCTTTGATAAACCACGTTTTCAATATTTGCTAGAGGTCAACGGCGTTAAAAAGAAAAGTGAGGTAATCCTGATGATAATAATGTGTAGTCCGATGTAGTTTAGTTAAAGTTTATTTTATTTATGTTATCTGTTTTATTTTCGTCTGTTATATTTAAACTCATGTTATTCTGCTGTTTATTAAAATCCAAAAATAATTAAACCAGAAATGATTTTAGATTTTAGGGGAGAATATGTCAGCAAGTTAACATAAAAAATAAATAAAAAAAATGAAGGAGAAGGGGTAACTAGCTGAAATAAGGTAGATTGTGTCTATGATACCGATTCAATACCTTTTGAAAATGATAGTACACAGGAACAAATCAAGAGGGACTTAAAAATTTAAGTTTTGAAAAGATGCAAAAGTTCAAAGTATAAGTCTGTGTAGTCTAAGCAATATAAAAAGGGAAGATGATAGAAAACTGGCAACTCCTAAGGTGACACAAAGAAAGTAGACTTAGAGGCTGCTAGACCACAAATGATATGTTGGTAGATTCATTACAATAGACACTTAGACCTGATTGGTGATCTCAAGATCAAACTAAGTTGTTCAACTGACTGTGGGCTTCCATCTTATCACTGGTTAACACAATCAAATATATTCCAATAAGGGGTAATGAGCATTAAATGCCACAAATGTGTGCGGATGACAATAATTAGAGCAAAGCAAGAAAAAATGAAAGACAAATGCAATAAATCTAATGACTTATGTTGTTGGTGCATATTGTGTAAAATAAATTAAGCTGCTCTAACAAGGAGATAGGTTGTGTGCCTCTTTGCTGTGCGATGGCACTGACCTGGGGAAGCATAACCTAGATATTCTAGAATTCATTGTTGTTTGCCGCCTCTCTGCTGTGCGATGCCACTGACCTGAGGACAGGCTTCTCTTTGAAAGCTCTAAGAATAGTTCTCTCTTGTAATAATATCGTAGACCGCTCAAAAGCTTCTGAGGAATGTTGATTACCATATAAGTGTGGGATCCACAAATGTTAGTTGGAAAAATTAAACCTAAATCAGTCACCAGTCTGCGTCGAAAGTCTGTGTATGGATATAAGTGGACAAACATACTGACAATCTTAGTGGCTACATTCTCAAGAGTTCAAACCAATGTGAAAATCTAAGAGTTCCAGTATGATTTCCTTAAGTTGCTAACGACTCTGGATGAACACCGAGAACTTAAGCATCAAAAGTTTTAATAACAAGTCCCAAATGATTTGACCAACCTGCATGATTCCAAAATTGAATTGGTCCAGATATGATCAATCTAAGTTGAAAGCTGTCTACTCCCAAACCAAATCTCGTAGATATCAATCTCTGGATTTATCTCTCACAAAAAGCCAAAATAAGTTTGTTTATGAAATTAGTTCAGGGTTTAAATTAGTTAGTGGTTTAATTGTAATTGTAGGCGTGTGTCGGGCTACATTAGGAAATCAGAAGGAATCAAATCACTAAAAGGGTCATGTCTGAGATGACCATATGTGCTTCGAAAGTTTAAAATAGTCACGTTTGAGGTGACAAAGTCTTTTAAAAGGGTCACGTTGAGGTGACTAAAGTGTCTAAAAGGATCACGTCTGAGGTGATCAAAATGCTTTCAAAATAAAATGATCATGTCTGAAATGATCAAAGGCTCATAACGTTAATTTCAATTAATTAAAAGGGCTTAAATGTAAATTGGTATAAATGGCAGAAAATTAACTAAGTGTGACCCATTCGCACGATTGGACCATGAGAATGGACCAACCATGCGAAGGCTTCCACTAACACGAATGGCTCATCAGAATAGCCCATTCGACCGATTGGAGAGGGTGAATGAGTCAATCGACCGATTGAAACTCATTCGGTCAACTGAACATGCGAATGAAAGGCACGACTGAGCCAGTCGACCGACTGAATCTCAGTCGGTCAAGTGCATGCGACTGGTTGGGCTAATCGTACGATTGAGCCTGAGTCGCCCGACTGTACTGGGAGACTGAGGCCAGTCGGCCGACTGAGCCCAGCTTCAGTATTTAAAGGGCTCTGTCGATCGCATCTCACTCATCACTCCAAATCGCCCTTAAATCGCACTCCCTACCGTTACTCTGCCAAAATTTTACTAGCACTGTTTTATCATTGTTTTTGATTCACTAACGTTCGCCATTCATTATACAGTTAGATTGAAGTCTTGTCTCATTGAAATCTGAAGGATTGAACCATAATGTGGTGAAATGCGAACGAAAACAAGAAACAGACAGAACGCGACGTAATAACCTACTTCAACTATGCAAAATGTTAAAATTAAGGTTGATAGGTTATTAGTAACAAGAATGCGAGTATATTGAACCGGTAATCCATGTTAAATCACCTGTATTGATCAAGACGCAAACCACAGACGACTGAACAACTGAGACAGGTGACTGGTCGTCCGGATGAACTTCAATCGCACGATTGAATCTGGCGATTGGGTTATTCGGCTGAATGAACCATACGATTGGTCTCAGTCGCCGACTGAACCATTCGCAGACTCAGTCAGCAGACTGAACCCAATCGCATGTCACATTGACCAGATGGGTCCAGTCGCATGAAAGAACAGACGACTGACTTCAGTCGCATGATCATTCGCACGAATGAATCAAAATGACTTTCAACTTTACACTTAGAACAGAGTTTCATGTCTTATGTACTAATGGTTCTATGTCTTGTGTGTTTCAGGTAAATGGCAGAAAGGTGGTCCATAAATCCAAAGCACAACATCTGTGCCCATTTGGATCACACCACCAGGAACGGGGCTGAGTTTACCGACATTATAGCCTTTCTGAGACGGTCCCGCATTCATAAGGCTATCTCCACGCCTTGCACGCCATATAGATCACTCCATCAGGAATTCTGGAGAATGCCTCGGTGGACCGCTCTCGTGAGCCGTACTGTATTAGGAGCTCTATATTGGGCCATGATATTGAGATCTCTGCTGCCGACATTCAGAGGGTCCTAGAGTTTGGGGATGACACTGATCATCCTACTAAACTACATCCGTTAACAGTGAGAGGATGCTTCTGAGGATAAAGTACGCTGGGGATATCAACTCAGTGTGCTCAACAAGAGCAACCTGAGCCCCCAGTACAAGTACTTAGCACACGTGATCCTCAAGTGTGTTGCATCGAGGAGGGGTGGGTTTGACGACCTCTCAGACCAGATTCAAAATGCCTACATGGCACTGGTTCTGAACCACCCCTTTAGTTTTTCCAGCATGATATTCTCCTACTTAGTGGAGAACTTGGAGGTCAAGGGAAAAGAGGGGTTTTGTATGTACCCCAGATTCTTACAGCTTGTCTTCAACGAGAAGCTGCCACAGTTGCCCAAAGAGAGTCATGACGCAGTGGCCTTAGAGATAATGGATGATACTACTCTGGCAGGATGAGAATTTACAGGGGAAAGCAGGTTAAGCCCCAAGTGAAGACTAATTGGCCACCTGGCCAACGAGAGGTATGTGTCGCCTGGCAAACACAAATGGCGTAACGATGATAGCGATTCCGATGATGAGAGGTTGCTCCTACCAGATATGGATTCTGATGATGATGACAGCGGCAACGCCGGGGATGATATGCCTGCTACTCAAAGAGGCACTGAGTCAGATGTTATTCCCCCGGGTCTGACACTGCCGGAGAGGTTGCTGAGACGGCCGGTTCCATCAGGGGTTCATTGTTGGTGATCAGGAAGAGGAGGAGTCGGATGAGGAGCCCCTCACTAGGACTGTGGGAAGAAAAGTTGTTCCCACAGAACACGGCTTAGGGTTGTTGGTGAACACCCTCGGACTCCACTAAGAGAGATACTGACCCAAGCTATGCTCCGGGTTCAGTAGGCAGAGCTGCAAGGGGAGCATCCACTTCCACCGGGACTAGGAGGAAGAGGATGGCTCAACCACACGGACTGAAGAAGAAGAAGCGTCGCCTGACCTTCGTTACCACTGCTGCCACTAGTCCACCATCACAGCCACCACTACCACCTCCACTGACGTACCCCATCACCACAGCCACCACATCCACTACTGCTACCACAACCACCACCTTACCTACCACCACTGTATCCTTCCCATCCACCACCATACCATTCACACCTACATCACCAGCACCTGCTTATCGACCCATATTCACCACTGCTACTACCACCACCACCTCACATCATGCCGACCTTCAACCAGCCATCACATGTATATGGATCTACTCTACCTCACATCGGGGTAGAGGAGCAGCTGTCGGCGCTTAACCATATGGTGATGCGCCTGCTAGCTGCAGATGAAGAGAAAGCGGCGCAGATTTGCCAGTTGACCGATCTGACTGCTGCCCAGTCGCAGCAGTTGGCAGAGCAGGCTCGGATAATAGATCAGCAAACCCAGCTAATCGATGCTAGGAGAGTCGAGATGTCCCAACTCCAGGAGCAGCAGGCCCAATCAGCCAAACGTATAGAGGATTTGGAGACGACCAACAAGACGATTATGCTGAGGTTAAAGGGGTCAAAGGATGAGCCGTTGAGATAAAGGAGGGTGATGGGGACGATGGAGATGGTCATGATGAAAATGATGATGACGATGAGGAAGATGCTGAGGATGAAGAAAGACAGAGGAAGAAAGGACAGAAGGTAGAGATGATGATGACGAAGTAGAAGGAGGGATGCGGCTGCATCGGCCTCTGCTTCTGGTCAAGAGCGAAGATCGAAGAATCGACAGGATCAGCCATCTACCTCTTCTGCTCCTCCGAGCGACGAGCCCAGGATTCAAGACAAAAGTACAGATTAGATGTCTTATGTATTTATTTATTTTGTGATTGATCATGGAATGAAAAAAAAAAAAATGTTTGAATGTTTATATATTACGTGATATAATTCTGGTTGGTTACTTACTAATGGTTTGTGTGTTGAATGTTTATATATTAAGTTGATATAATTCTGTTTGATCACTTACTAATGGTTTATGTGTTGAATGTTTAAATCAAACAGATCCAACTATCAAAGGGATGAGTTTCACATTTCTCACCCTTCAACAGGTCAAGACTCAACTAACCATGACTCTTGATCTGCAAGGGATTATAAGAAGGTCTGTGAGTTATACCCCTGAAGAAGGGGAACTACTTCATGACCTATCTAACGAGCAACTGGCAGAGATGTTCAGACTCAATCCTGATGAAATTGTCAAGGATGCTCCAACAGTTGATTCAACCAGTGATGAAGAACTAATGACGTTGATGAAGTTGAGGTTGAAGATATTACAGCAGAAGAGTACCCTAGTACGCTGACAACGAGGGTAATGTGTCCCCAATCTGGGTGAGTCCTAGTCAGTGATATGTTTGAGGTAAGACAAGATGGAGCACGAAACAGGAAAGTTAGAGCCCAGCGTGCTGCACCAAAGAAAGATGCCTACACCAAGCTCTACAGAGTCAAGAAACACCATAAGGTTTCAGGCAGGATTATTGCATGGGCTTATTTTGATGACCTTAACACTATGCAGTTAAGAGGGAACAGGGCATAGAGTACTTCAGATTTCCACATGATCTGAAGACTCTACCTGGTTTTGAGCTCAACCAGCTGGCTAAGCTAAAGCTGCTGTATGCTGACCCATGAAAAATGTCAGGCTGGTTCGAGGCTGCCCTGAAGAAGGAGTACCACACCAGATGGGTTAACTTCAGACCACACAGCCTACGAGGTATCTAAGAAGGTCTGAGGTTGATGCCAGTACTGGCAAGCCCAAGATTGTGTTTAAGTGGAGTCCTCCGCGCACTATGTCGAGAATCCCTCTCAGGGAAATGCCACAGGACTTCACTCCACACACTTCAAATGGTGGTCCTATGATTGGAGAACTACTGAAGCTGTCATAGTTCTGAATAAAGAGGGCCAAATGGATACTATGAGGGTATTCGACCCCATGTGGCTAACCAACTTGCCTGCTAATGATGTCTATACATTATACAAGTGGCCACTGTTCTATGACACACAAGACATTGTACAAGCCCTCCAGTTCCAAAACGTTATACGACTTTGTTTTTGCGTTTCAGATTCACGCAGGAGTCACTAAGGAGGAGAAGTACAAGAAGTATAAGGAGGTTATGCATAAGACAAGAGATTAGATAGATCTAGGTCCAAGAGGAGTTTGTTGATGCATGTATATGTCTCTAGATCATGATTTGAAATGTAATGAACTTGTCTGTCTGAGTATGATGTAATTTGTATTGATTAATGAAATGACATAAATTGTTTGTTACTTGTGATGTTTAATATTTCATTAATGAGTCGTGATTGAATTGATTGGGTTTATGATTGCTTGAATGGTTGCACATCATGTTATATTAATTAAACATTCAAACTTAACTTAATGAAGTTCTCATGCGAATGGCTCATGCGAATGAACCATACGCATGGATAACTTCACACGATTGACTCAGTCGCACGACTGAACCAGGAGACTGATCAGTCGTACGATTGCAACATAAGATTGGCTCAGTCGCACGACTGAACACTCAGTAGTACGAATAAATCAACCGCATGGTTCAATCGCACGACTGAACCAGACTAATGGTTCAGTCGCACGATTGAATAATACCAACCTATAAATACAACTCAATTCGTGAAAAATAGGGCTCTCGAAAAATTAGGATTCCAGACGTACCCTAGCCGTCCAGAAACCTTCCAATTCGTTCTCCAAGTTCATAGAACACATTAGATCGATTCCCAATCGATTTCTAACGTTAGTTTCAATTCTTGATTGATTCTTCGTGTGTTCTCACTGATTGGATCGCCAATCAGATAGGATTCCGCACTATTTGATCTGGTTTACACGTTAATCTCTAGGTATTTCGGTCAAATACCAGGTCCTGACAATGTCTGTGGGACTTAGAGGTTTTTCTGATCAGGCTGATCCAATGACTGTTTCTAGGATTTTGCTGGTATCGGCTTGTCATTTTAAGGCGCATACACGTCCGGTCGAGTGCATATCATTGCATACATGATGGATCCAATAGCATATGTGTATGGGATTGCCTTCATTTTATCTTGCTCATCCTTTGAGCTAGGACATTGAGTCGTACTCAATATCGTTCCTCTTTGATAGGTACCGTACCTTTCTTAGAGTTCTCCATCTTGAACCTTTTCAAGCTTTTATCAATGTATGCCCTTTGATTAAACAACTTCTAAGCTAAGTTTTACACCTCCAAGGTTGGAATGTCGTTTCCAAATAGTAGTATGTCATCAACATACAATACTAGGAAAGTGATGACGCTCCCACTAGCTTTCTTATATACACAAGTTTCATTAGCGTTCTGGATGAATCCGAATTTAATTATTTCTTCATCAAAACGGTGATTCCAACTTCTCGATGCTTGTTTCAATCCATAGATTGATTTCTTTAACTTGCATACTTTATCAGGATGATTTGGATCGACAAAACCTTCAGGCTGAACCATATAGACATCTTCCTCAAGATATCCATTTAGGAAAGCGGTTTTGACATCAATTTGCCAAATCTCATAATCATAATGAGCAGCTATGGCAACAATATCCTTATAGACTTTAGCATCGCAACAGTGAGAAGGTTTCATCATAATCACCCCTGAGTTTGAGTGAAACCCTTTGCTACAAGTCTAGCCTTATAAGTATCCAAGTTTCCATGCATATCGGTTTTCTTCTTGAAAACCCACTTGCTTCCAACTACTTTGGAGTTAAGAGGTGGTACAACCAAGTCCCATACTTGATTGTCATGCATGGATTGCATCTCAACGCTCATGGCCTCGAGCCATTTGTCACAATCCGAATTGGACACTGCATCAAGGTATGTGGTTGGTTCATCTGAATCTACCACATAGCATCCATCCATGAAAAATCCGTATCTTTCAGGTGGATTACTAGTTCTACCACTTCTGCGAACGTTTTGTGTGTATTGATCAACCATTTGATCATCTTCAATATCCTCATGTTGAGTGCTAGTTTCAACCAAACGTGCATCGGGTTATGGTTCTTGATCCTCCTAAGATCCACTGTTCTACTGCTAGTTCCTTCCATAAGGAACTTTGCTTCTACGAACTCACCCTTTCTGGCAACAAACACCTTTTGTTCCAGTGGATCATAGAATAATATCCCATAGAATCTCTAGGGTATCCAACAAAGATACACTTGGTGGATCGGACTTCCAATTTTGGGGTGGGTCTTAACATAAGCCTCACAACCCTAGACCCTTAAGTATGATAGGGAGGAACTCTTCCATGCCATATCTCAAAAGGTGTCCTTTCCACCTTTTGGTTGGGGCCATATTTAAATACGGGCCGCGGGGAGCAAAGCAAAACCCAAAATGATAGAGGTAATGTGCTTCTAGCCATCATAGATCGGACCATATCTAATAGGTTCGATTCCTCCTCTCAGACACACCATTATGTTGTGGTGTTCCAGGTGGAGTGAGTTGTGAGACAATCCCACAACTCCTAAATGATCTTGAAAAGCATCATTTAGGTATTCACCTCCTCTATCGATGCGGAGAACTTTAATCGACTTGTTGAGTTGATTTTGTACTTCATTTTGAAAGATCTTGAACATTTCAAAACCTTCATCTTTATGTCTTAACAGGTACACATACCCATAGCGACTATCCGTCGGTAAAGGTAATGAAGTATCTTTCACCATTCCTAGTCATTGGCTTAAAAGGACCACATACATCCGAATGTATGATTCCTAATAAATCTTTTGCCCTTGCGTAAGTTCCACTAAAGGGTGCCTTAGTCATTTTACCTTATAAACAAGATTCACACACATCAAATGAATCACATTCACTTGTTTTTAAAAGACCATTCTTTTGTAGTGTTTGAATTCTTTTCTTGTTTATATGACCAAGATGACAATGCCAAAGATAGGTATCACTCAAATCCAACTTGAGTTTCTTGGTGCTAGTTTGGTACAATGAACTATTTAAAGTACGTTCATGAACCAATACATAAATACCATTAATGGGAAAACTTTAAAGTAGAACATATCATTAAAAGAACATGAATATCTTTTTCAACAAATGATAATACATATCCAGATTGTTTTAACAGGGCTACATAGATAATATTCGTAGTCAAACTAGGAGCATACAAAACATTGTTCAAAATTACTTCCAAACCATTTGGAAGTTTCAAGATGTAGTCACCACGGGCTTCAACTTGAACTTTAGCCCCATTGCCCATGTAGAGGCTAACACCCCCTTTCTTGAAGTCACTACTTCTTCTGAACCCCTACAACAAATTGCAAATGTGAGTTCCACATCCGGTATCTAATACCCATGTGTTAGAGGATATCATGTTTAAATAAATATGGATCATGTATATTGTACGTGAGGTTTGCCAAGCATCCCTCTTTGCTTTTAACTCTTGGAGATGGACGGGAAAATTTCTTGCCCAATGTCCAATCTCCCCACACTTGAAGCATGGGTCATTAGTAGCAACCTTTTGCTTCTTCTCCTGTGGTTTGGGTGGCACCCTTACCACCCCTTTCCCTTTTCCCATACGGGTCCCTTGCCCTTGGCAACCTTTGCCTTGGGTGTGGGATGAGGCATTTTCTTGTCCCACCTTCATTGATGGTGAGAACGGGCAAAACCCTTTTACCCATGGCCCCTCGGCCGTTTTGAGCATTGAGTGAAGTTCACCAATGCTTTTGTCCCAAGCATTCATGTTGTAATTCAACACGAATGTATCGAACTTCTTGGTAAGGCCATTGAGGATCAAATCCGTGGCCAATTCCTTCGAGACAGGACAATTAAGCCTTTCGAGGCGGTCAATGTGGCTTTTCATCTTAAGTACATAAGATGAAACCGATTGGTTGCCGTCCATACGACATGCATGGAGTGCTCGAACCCTTTCGAAGCGCTCAACCCTCGCTTGCTGTTGGAACGTTTCCTTGAGCTGGGTTATCATGTCATAAGCTCCGTGATGTTCATACTCCTTTTGGAGATCCGGAGTCATGCTCGCCAGCATGAGACAAGACACTTGGACGGAGTCCTCAATGTACTTAAGCCAATTGTTATAGGCCTCCTCATCATCCTCAGCACGTTGATCGGGGATAGGGTCGTCTAAAATATATGATCGTCTTTCTTGCTTGGGAACGATTCTCAAGTTTCGATACCAATCAATGAAATTATTATGATTTAGGCGTCCCTTTTGGAGAATCGCTCGCAATGATTGAGTGGACGCGGATGAATTATCATGATTATCACTATTGGTGGCCATCTACAAAATATAACAAATATCTATTTTAGTATTTTCGATATTGCTATTTTAAATAATTAATACCTTTTAAGGTCATTTTTATATTAAAATCTAGAACCCAACATTACATTTAAATTGTGGTTAGGTGACCTTTATCCCACGATTTAAATTAATAAGGTGGTCAACGATTGACGGCTGCAACCATTTGCAACTTCTAGAGGTATGGGATCGACTTAAAACATCATATGTAAAGTCGGCATGTTAATCCCATCAACACCATTTAGAAACCATATTGTAGGTGATCCATTTAACATAGTTTGCAAATCAAGTTACCCTACTTGCACACACATGTGAGTTTACCAACATAAGTGGTTAGGTGACCTTTATCCACAAATGTGGTATCCCCACCTTAAGTCACAAGTTCCCTCTAAATGGTTAGGTGATCTTTATCCCATTAAGAGTTTCCGAATGACTCAAGTGTTGTGCAAAAGGACGGTGTTAAACTTGTTTGAAATATTGTTTGAAAATATTTAGAGATTTCATAATTCTAGTTTAGAAACTCTATGTACTTGTACTTGCATTCTTTCAAATACAAGATACCCTATGGTTTTTTGATTAAAACCCATTTTAATCTTTAAATCATTAAATCATTTTAATAACTTTTTATTACCTTTTAATGATTAAGAACCAATTAATAAGATTGTTAAGTTCATAGAAAGGTTTGTTAAAGCAAATATCACATACATGCTATCGACCACAATAATATAAAGAAAACAACATAGCAAATGTGCATAACCATAGCATCTAAAGTGGTGCACACTTGTTTGCCATCACAAGTGTGGTCCATAGGCATTCCTAAGGGTCACAACCAATCTCATAGAAAGCTTCGAAAAGCCTCCCACTTGAAACCGCATCCAAAATGCTCCATGTTTCTCCTTTGTGCTTCCAATCCATATGTCTTCACATTACAAGATATAAAGTCCTAATACAAGATATCTAGTAAAATGAAAATGCACCTAATCTATTTATTACAACCCAATAATAAATAAATTACTTTTAAACAAAGCACAAAATGAATAAATATATACAACCCCTTTGAATAAACAAATACAACCATTGCAATCATCCAAACAACATAAGGCCAAAGGCTAGGTTATGCACCAATAAAACATTCATCATACCATCCAAAATATAACCATGAATCCCCTCAAAACCCACGAATTTTCAGCCAACATAAACTGAAAATTTCGGGTTTAAATATTGTCCAAACAACACAACATATCAACATATATATCTTTCAAGGTTTAATCACAAGCATGTGTAATATAACCTTGAAAGCTGGGGTTTCAACAAAACAGAATATAGCAGCCCTTAAAAGGGTTATAAAGTCCCATAAAACAGTTATAAAGGACAAGAACAAGCAAGCAATCCACATAACCAGCTCTTGATGCCATTGTAGGGTTTGTTGAAAGATAAAACCGATTTTTAACCTCTTAATCTTTTAGAAAACGCAGCGGATATATATATATATTTATAAAACATGATTATGAATCTGAAATTTCATGTTTTATGGTGACATATATACGAAAGAAACAAACCCAAAACAAAAGAATCATATATGTGAATAAACAAGCTATGAACAATATGTAAGTGTACATAAAATCACAGCTACATAAAGCTGTGATTAACTACCTTTCTGCAGCTAAAATGTCGACCAAGGATGAGTGATAAGATGCTAAAGATTCGGCCAAGGCTCCAAGGAAGGACCCCTCAAGCTAGTATACCCCAAGCTTGTGTGCAAACACTCTTCTTGTTAGGGAGATCACCACCAAAAACCAAAAGAAACCCTCAAAACCTGTTGCAATTGCCGTGAACTTTTAAGAGAGAAAAGGAGAGTCCTTTTTGGTTCAAGATTGCATGTAATGAGAGAGGTCAATAAGTTGGAGTGAATGACATGCTTTATTGTGTATCTATTCAAGAGAGAAAAGGGCCAATACCCTTTGAGTGGGCGGCCGAAACTATTAAAAGGAAAAGGATTTTCCCTCTCAAACACACACACATAATATATAAAACTAGTCATCTAATAATTTATACAATTAACTATTTAATTTTATAAGTTATAAACCCCTTTTATTATTTGATGTTATCTAACTTATTTAAATAACATTACAAATAATAATCATGAACAAAATGTCCTAATAAGTTGTTCCATCTCATATGCAATTTATTTAGAAAACCCATTTTCTAAATTTGGTGTTATTATTTAATTGCATGATCATATCATCAATTGAATAAATGTTTGTGTTTGCAAAGCTTGTTATTGGGTATAACCCGACTTGGATCATGACATACTATCCGCATCAATGTTCTATGTGTCTTGGGCATACAGAATCCAACAATACGACGATTTTGCACTCTTGAATCCACCCGAACCAACCTTTTTCTCTCTTTTCTCCTTTTCTTCTTCTCCTCTCTTTTCTTTGCTGAGATTTTGGGTGTGGGGAGAGGTAAGGGATGCCCTCTCCCTTCAAATACTTCAATTCACCCAACATTCTCTCGTTGGAGAGTTGGCCCCTCGACTTTGGACTTTATTTCTTTTCTTCTTTCATTGGCTTCAAAGAAAATAAATAACCGGGTGTTACAGTGTTTTTTCAAGAAAACTAGAAGTGACTAAGTCAGGATGAAATAGAGGATAGGGTTTGACATCAAAATCCACAAATAATGTCCCCCGTAACCACTCCAATAAAATAAAGTGTGAATACACACACACACACACACATATATATATATATATGTGTGTGTGTGTGTGTGTGTGTGTGTGTGTATATACATATAAATATGTATATACATATAAATGTATATATATATATATACATATATATATATATATATATATGTATATACATATATATATAATATATACATATATATATACATATATATATATATACTATATATATACTATATATATATATACATATATATATATATACTACATACATATATATATATATATATATATATATATATAATATATATATATATATATATTATATATATATATATATATTATATATATATATATATACGTATGTATATACATGTGTACCTAGTTTATGAGCTTACTGTAATTGTCTTTCATGTCTTACATATATGTAATGAATGGGTTCAATGAAATATAATATGTGTTGATGTTTATAAATGATTCTTAGTCAATAATGATTAGGAAATGTTTTCAAAATGTTCGGATGAGTAATCATGTGAATGGCCCATACTTATGGACCATACGCATGAATACATCATGCTTATGGACTAGTCACACGACTGAACTAGGAGACTGGATCAGTCGCACGATTGAGACGTAAGACTGACTCAGTCGCATGATTGACCATTGGTCATGCGTATGACTCAATGATTCAGTCGCACGACTAAACCTTGCTAATGGTTCAGTCGTATGAATGAAAGCCCCTAACCTATAAATACTACTTCATTCGTGGAAAAACAGAACAATTCGAAACACTTGATACTCTTACAAACCCTAGCCATCCAGAACGTCCAAGGAAGCCTGTCCAAGTTCATAAATCATTTGTTAGGATTAGTGATCTACATTTGATTGATTAGAGAGTATAGCAGCGGAAATCAAACAATGAATTAGCCAATTCACAAGAACACAAAAGATATTCAAGGTAAGAACAAAAGGTTATAGACAGAGAGAATTCTACAAAAGATATTTCATTCAATATTCGCTTTCATGGTAACAGAATGTCACACTTACAATCAGGTCAATCGTCCCTTATATAAGAATGTCGTGGTGGAACATTCCTTATATAGGAGATGTGACGTGTGCTCATGTCATTTGATAGTGACATCTAACAGAATTATTCAAACTACTGAAAGTTAACACAACTACTGAAGATGACAAAACAGCTGACATCTTCTTACAAAAATATTAAATGTTAACTGTCATTACAACTACTGAAACTATAACGACTGAAGAACATGCTCTTCAGTTGTTTTACAAATAGTGAAACAAAAAGAAAACTACTGAAAGGAAACCATCACAACAACTGAAGAATGCTTCTTCAGCTGTTGTAACAAACTCTGAAGGCTTCAGTACTTGTACTTGAACTTCAGCTGTTGTCATCAGCTGATGTCTTCAGTCTTTGTACTTCAGCTGTTGATCTTCAGTACTTTGTTCTTCAGCTGTTGATCTTCAGACTTTGGTCTTCAGCTATTGAAGTCTTCAGTACTTTAGTTTTCAGCTGTTGAAGTCTTCAGTACTTTAGTCTTCAGCTGTTGAAGTCTTCAGTACTTTAGTCTTCAGCTGTTGAAGTCTTCAGTACTTTAGTCTTCAGCTGTTGATCTTCAGACTTTGTTACAACAGCTGATCAAGTCTTCAGCAGTTGTTGTGATGTCTATAGGACTTAGAGGTTTTTCTGATCAGGCTCATTGGTTCTTTTGGTCCAACAAACTCCCCCTGAACCAATGCAGCCAAAACCTCTAAATTTATTGAAGATGTCCCACTTATTATGGCAGAAAGATTTGGTCTGTTTGTCTTCTAGATCAGCTCAGAAGTGACCCATATAAGCACAGGCCTGGGAAGAAGTCTCAATGATCTGTTTGGCAAAGGATGAATGGGAACTCTGTCTCGGGGAACTGGACACAGAGCTGTTACCCCATCCATGAGATCTACTTCCCAACAATGAGTCTGTATGACTCCTTGTATAGGCCTCAAGGAAGGTTATCTGTTCCTCCATGGTAAGCTCTTCAGCTCCTCCTTCAAAAAGTGATTCTGGCCCATAATATTCAGATAGGTATTTGACCTGTTTCCCATTTTTGAGTTCCACAGTTGTTATTACTCTATAAGCAAATTCATCAGGGTGATTACCCTTAAGAACAACTGGAGCTCATTCTTTCTGCCTTCCTCAAGCCTCTTATATACTAACCCCCTTTTCACCATTTTATTTTCCAGCATCTTCTGTGGGGTCAGGTTAGCTTTATAGGCTTTCTTGAAGTCATCTAGGATTTCCCAAGGTGATACTACAAAGACCAGTGAGATCACTTCATCTACAATCTTCTTCACTTGGCCAATGTATCTCTATGGAATGTTTTTCTTGTGAATCCTATGAGACACCCTGGGATAAGGCCAAATCCTCACTCTTTCTTTTTAATATTGAAATGTATGTTTAAGAGTGTATAATCTGAGAGCATGCTTCTTCATGTTGATGATTGAAGATGTGGCAGCATATGCTTTGTCAACCCTCCTCAACAATTCCTCATCATGTTGTTTGTGAGCTCTTCTTCTTCTAGCTTCACTTTCACAATTTGTCTTTGAGTTTCAGGAGTAATTGTTGGAGAGTGACTTGTGGCCTTCGGCAACTGTATACAGCTGAGAGTGGCAGCCTATCTTATCTTCATCATTATCTTCGTCATCTTCTTCTAGCCTCAATACCCTTCTCTTATTCTTCTGGGGTACATCATCGGCTATTGGTTTTGTGGGTAAGGGAGTTGGTTTGGTGGGTTGTGTTTTGTGGTTTTGGTGGTTTTTGGGTAAAGGGATTGGTTTAGTGGGTTGTTGTTTTGGTGGTTTTGGTGTGGAATGTTGACAGGCTGTTCTAGAATTTTGGAGGTGAGTGTGGCTTTAGATTGCTTGGCTAGTTCAGTCTTGCTCCCAGCACCAGCTTGATTCAAAGCTTCAATAACTAATCCTTTAGTGTATACTTCAGACGAACAGATCTTGGTGGTTATTGCCAAGATGCTGTCCCTGGACCAAGCATTGATTTCGATCAATGACCTTCCAAGATATTTTGCTATAAACCTGATCATGATCTGCAGCCTTTCTATTTCTAACACATCATAACTTGCCCATCTAGTTTGGATTTCATCAATCTCTAATCTTCTGATCTCAGAGTCAAGTTTGTCAGTGTCATGGCCTTGCCTAAATAACTGATCAATGATGTTATCCATTGATCTGATGTGTTCGGCATCAGCCTCTTTCACCATCAGCTCCAAGGCAATCTCCTTTTCATTCTTTCTTTTCTTTGATTTTTCCATGTCAGCTTCCTTCTCCTTCTCTTTTTTAGTCTCCACAGCCAACTCCTTCTCCTTTTCCACTTCTGTCACTTCTGTTTCTTTCTCTTTCTCTTTCCTCTCTGCGCTCCTCTTTCTTTTTGCTTTCACTGACTGAATCTCCCCCTTTTTGGTTGCATTGGTTGCAAGGGTTTGATTGTCAGAAAGCTTTTTGCCCACAAATTCCTCTATCAAGGGTTGTATTACTGAGGAAAGCCTCTCATCAATGTTTTTGATCACTATATCAGTGATGATAGGTGTGATGAGAGGTAGGGAATTTTTAAAGATAGCAGCTAATTGCTCAGGGGGTTCTGTTCCTGAGAAATAGTGCCAGAAGTAGAGACAGGTGGCTGAGTATTTGGGAGTAGCTCTGTGTTTGGGATACCTTCAGATGAAGGTGCCATCTGTGGGGTTTGAGGGGCAGATGGTCTTTGATCCTCAGAAGTTTTGGCAAGCAGCTCTTTGAGTCTGCTCACCTCCTCTTCCAGGATGGTTTTTTGGCTAACACATCGTAAAAGAAGCCCAGGTCATCATCAGTAGTTACTGAATCACCTGACCTCCTGATATAATCAGGATGAACATGCACTAAGTGTAGATCAGTTGTAGCATGTGTCCCTTTGTCTTGGAACTGGGGACTTCCTGCCTCAGGACGATGTCCTTCATCAGCAGTTGCCTCTAGAAAGGTCTTAGTGATGTTACCAACTACATCCTGATCATATGCTGAAGCAGGATAAGTGGCAGCCTCACCAGAAGTTCCAATCTCCTTTTCTACACTAGGAGATGGAACATTGTAACCCCTATGTTGTGGGTTATCAGATGCACTTTGGTCCTCCCCCTCATGGTAGAGATATTCCCAGTTGTAATTGGTATCTGGGGAGGGGGTGAGGAGTGCAACTGACTCAGCACTTTTGCAACAATTAATGTAGGACTTTGGGGGGCGGTTGCATGTGGTGATTGGGTAGAAGCAGATTGCATCCGGGGTGAATGGTGCTCTTCAATGGTAACCCTCTCATGTGAGATAGGTTCCAGCAGTGTGGGTTCCCCAATATTGGTTGCAACAGATCCTGTTGAGAGGATACCTGTGCGGTTTTGACAGGTTGAGTCTTTGACACAACTGGGGGGTTAATACCAGTATGTGTTTTCTGTGTTTGTGGTACAGGGGCATCCTCAGGGGACTCATCTCCCTGAGTAGCCTTTTTTGGCTTTTTGGATTTGGGTTTGGTGAGGACTTTGGATCTGGAGGTGGTGGCTGTGGGTTCCAACTGCGTGGGTTTTCACAGCTTGGCAGCCTGTTTCAGTGTTCGGTCAGAGTTGTGCCTGGAGTATACTTCAGGTAATACAGCAATTGCAGGGACTCCAAGACCAACAAGTCCCTCAGCTTTCAGCTGATTCTCTATGATGGCCATAATGAACCGAGGATAAATATCCATTGATTAGAAAGAGGTTTTGAAGCCATATCCTTAAGTTCAAGAAAAATAATTTCAGAAAAGTTTAAGTCTTGTTGCTCAAGGATAGAGAATAATACCTGCTGCCACCTGGTAACATTTGATCCCAAGAGGAAGTCTTAGGAGCTAAGCAAACATTTACCATGTGAAAGATAAGACGTTCTGCATCATGGAAATGCTTCTTCAGGATGGTAGAGGCACTGAGGTTTCCCTCATATCCATGGTGGGCAAAGGATAAATCAATTGTGCCCTTTGGATACCCAGCGGGGAAAGTGGCATCATCCAAGTTTAGGGTTTGGCGAATGATTTCCGGAGTGATGACCACTTGATGGTTATTGACAAACGACTGGAGAGACTCGGTATTGTTCTCCCCAGTTATAAGGGTGACGTTTGTCCAAAACTGGTGTAAGGATTCGGCATGAATGGTGGGATTTAGAAGGAAGGCTGTTTGGTTGGGAGATTGGACCATTAGATCAATGGCGTTATCGAACTTTGTCCAGAAAGGTGATTTTGTGAGGTAGGCAACACAGTTATGTCGTGGTTTGAGCTGCATGGTCGTCATTAATGAGAGAGAAGTTTGGAGGTTTGAACGTTAGGCTTGGAGAGGATGAAGCTCTGAAGGATAGCTATTGGGTATTTATAGGGTAAGGGTTAGAAAACGACTGAAGGGTTGGTGTTATTCATCAGTAGTTTTAAACGACTGATGACATGGTATTACCCTTTCAGAAGTTGAAACAACTGAAGTCTTGGTTTTAGGCATCAGCAGTTATAAAACTACTGAAAACCATGGTTGTGATTTTAGATGTTTGAAAACAACTGAAGACTTGGTTTTAGTCATCAGTAATTGTGAAACTACTGAAAACCTTGGTTTGGTCTTCAGGTGTTGTAAACAACTGATAACTTGGTATTAGTCATCAGTAGTTGTGAAACATCTGAAGACATGGTTTTGTTATCAGTTGTTGTAAACAGCTGATGACTTGGTGTTAGTCATCAGTAGTTGTGAAACTACTGAAGACATGGTTTTGTCATCAGTTGTTTAGGATGAAACAGTAGTTGTAGAAACAACTGAAGAGAAAGTTCTCATCAGTAGTTTTCGTCAATTCATAGCCTTTCAGCTGTTTCATACTGTCCTCAACACTTAGTCATCAGCCTTTTGCTATTTTCAGTTGTTTCATAGGACATCGGTACTTATCTATTTTTATTGACATCAGTAGTTATAACTACATCAGTAGTTGTAACTTTATCAGTTGTTTTAACAGAATCAGTACTATATGTGATATGGTCACTAATGATCATCAGTACTTATTTACTGAGATCATCAGTAGTTATCACTTATTCTAGCTGCAGCATACCAAGCCGTAACACTAGGTTTTGGAAAGTTGAACTATCCAAAGGCTTAGTACAAATGTCTGCAAGCTCATCAGCACTAGGCACAAACTTAGGATCAATCAGACATTTTTCAAAACAATCCCTAATAAAATGATGTTTGATCTCTATATGTTTGGTCCTAGAGTGCTGGACTGGATTTTTGACAATGCATAGAGCTGAAGCACTATCGATTAATAATAGACTCTTAGTCTCTGTAATGCCATAATCCAAAAGTTGGTTCTGAAGCCAAAGTACCTGAGAAGTACAACTTGCAGCTGCAATGTACTCTGCTTCAGCAGTGGATGTAGCAACAGATGTTTGTTTCTTACTCTGCCAAGAAATCAAACAGTTGCCTAGGAATTGACATCCACCAGAAGTTGACTTTCTAGTTAACTTGCACCCTACATAGTCACTATCTGAAAAAGCAACTAATTGGCAAGAGTGTCCAGTGGAATACCATAAACCTAGAGATTGTGTACCTTGCAAATATCTAAAGATCCTCTTGACTGCAATCAAATGAGACTCTTTAGGAGCAGCCTGAAATCTAGCAGAGACACAAGTAGCAAACATGATATCTGGTCTAGAAGCTGTTAAATACATCAAGGACCCAATCATACATTTGTAAAGTGTTTCATCAACAGCTTTACCTTTCTGATCTGCATCCAGTTGTGTGGTGTTGCACATGGAAGTAGAACAGAGCTTACAATTTTGTAAATCAAACTTATTCAAAAGATCTTTTGTATATTTTGACTAATGAATAAAGGTTCCATCAGCCTTTTGTTTGATTTGCAAGCCTAGAAAGAACTGTAATTCTCCCATTGCACTCATCTCAAACCTCTTTTTCATTAATTTGGTAAAATCATCACACAACTGGGGATCAGAGGATGCAAAAATAATATCATCAACATAAATTTGAACAAGTAGCTTATGCTGATCCACCTTCTTAATAAACAAATTTTATCTATGGAGCCTCTAGTGAAATTATTCTTACAAGAAAAGTGGAAAGTGTCTCATACCAGGCTCTAGGAGCTTGTTTCAACACATAAAGAGCCTTATCAAGTTTATACACCCATCAGGATGTTTATTATCCTCAAAACCTGGTGGTTGACACACATAAACTTCTTCTTTTATTTTACCATATAAAAATTCACTTTTGACATCCATTTGAAAAATTTAAGATGGTGGAATGCAGCATAGGCTAAGAACAATCTAATTGCCTCTAGTCTGGCTATAGGGGCAAAGGTTTCATCATAATCAATACCTTCTTCTTATGAAAACCCCTGTACAACCAGTCTAGCCTTGTTCTTAACAATAAGCCATTTTCATCAGTTTGATTCCTAAACACCCATTTAGTGCCTATTGCACACTTACTTGGGGGTAGAGGAACAATTCCCACACTTGCTGTTTCTTGAACTGAAGTAGCTCAAGCTGCATGGCTTCAGCCCATCCATTGTCTCTCAAAGCAACATGATAGTTCTTTGGCTCTAGCTGACTGATGAAGATAGCATAGAAGCAGAAGTTAGACAATTGACTTCTTGTTGAAACTCCAGCATTGATATCCCCAATGATTTGAGATATTGGTGATTCTTCAGCTCTTGATAAACAATGATATCTGTGCAAGTGTTTGTAGGACCTTCAGCAGCAGCAGATGTTGATGCAGACTCTTGAAACCAAGAATTTGATGGTAACGCAAAAGATGTAGAGGAATCAGAAATCTCATCAGCATTTGTTATGGATGGAACTGCTGAAGCTACAGGAACATCAAGTTTATCAGACTCAGGCAGTTGGTCACTAAACTTGAATAGTTGAGTATTGATATTATCATCATCATCAATACCACCAGGTGGAAGACATGCTGCAGAAGATGATTTATCCACATGATCTGCAACAGCTGGAGGTTGATAAGGAACATATTGCAGTATGTCCAAATCAAACAACTCCACAGGGTTTTGTGGAATCTTGTTCTTTGGAGATTCATTAAACTGCACATGCAAAGTCTCTCCAACTATCTTTGTTCTACAGTTGAAGACTCTGTATGCTTTGCAAGTAGATGAATAACCAACAAAATACCTTGCATCCACCTTAGGATCAAATTTTTGGAGTTGATCCTTTGTGTTGAAAATAAAACAGGGACACCCAAATGCTTTGAAAAATGAAATTAGAGGAGCCAAGTGATGTAGAACTTCATATGGAGTCTTCATCAACCTCTGATTTACTAAGGCTCTATTCTGCACATAGCAAGCTGTGTTAACAGCTTTAGCCCAAAAGGTCAATGGCAAACCAGAGTCAGCCAACATAGACCTTGCAGCTTCAATTAGGGTCCTGTTCTTTCTCTCCACTACTCCATTTTGTTCTGTAGTCCTTGGGATGCTAAACTGCCTTTTGATTCCCTTTGAAAGATAAAATTCATCAAGTGTATGGTTTCTGAATTCAGTTCCATTGTCACTCCTTATATGCTTGAGTGAAAGGGAATACTGCTTCTCAACATACAACACAAAGTTGATAATCTTCTGAGCAACCTCATCCTTTGAATGCAGAAAGAAAGTCCATACAAATCTGGAGTAATCATCCACAATTACCAGATAGTATTTCTTCTTTGCCATGCTCCTCACTCTCATAGGACCAAATAGATCCATATGCAGTAATTGCAAGAAGGCAGTGGACTTAGGCACTTCAATAGGAGGGAATGAGACTTTGTGCTGTTTTCCTTTTAAACAAGCAGTGCAGGTTTCATCACAGTGGAACTCCTTTATTGGTAAACCTCTCACTAAACTATTGTGGATCAGCTAATTCATGTTTTTGAAATTAACATGACCCAGCCTTCTGTGCCACAGTTTAGATTCCTGAGGAGAGGCTTTGGAAAATAGGCAAGGATGGCCTCTGAGATCTATTTCTTAGAAAGATCTAAGGCATACACTCTTCTTGTCCTGTTGGCCCTCAGGAGAGTGTGATCATCCAACACCTTATCAATCAAATTCAGAACTTTGGATGACAGAATCCTGCAGTTCTGACTGGTGAAAAGAGCAACATGGCCTTTATCACACATTTGACTGACACTCAAGAGATTGTACTTGAGATTTTCCACATGATTAACATCATCAAACTTTATTTCTCCATTGGAGACAAAGCCTTTTCCAATGATGTAACCCTTAACATCATTGCCAAAAGAAACAAACCCCTTCTTTCCTTGAGAGTAGTCATAAAGAAGAGAGCTGTTCCCTGTCATATGCATAGATCCCCCACTGTCTACATACCAGATGCTACTTTGGCATGTTGAAGAACCCTGCAATCATAAACAATTAGTTAGTTTTTGAGACCCAAACCTTTTTGGTTTTGGGTCTGGTCATATCACCAGATGGTAAACTAACAGACTTGCTATGAATAACAGCCTGAGGGGATGGAGATGGTGAAGAAGAAGAATCCTTTGGCATGGATTTTCTTCTCTATGGTTTCAACACAGGAGCATCTAAGTGGTTGACTCTCCCCAATAAATGTTGAACCATCATAACAAGTTTTGTCTGATTTTGTGATAAAGCCTTCAGCTCATCAGACACATTAGTGCTTGAGTTTGACGGGTTCCTGTGTTGTACCATCTCTCTTTGAGCAACCTTAGCTGTTGCCTGTTTAACCCCTTTTGTTTTGGATTTCTTTTTGGATTTTGGGGTCACAGGTTTTGATGTTGCTGGTACAAATTTGGTTTCAAACTTAGTTTTCATTTTATCCATTTTATCTTTAATGTTTTCATTATGTTTGAGTTTGATGCCCTTTTTATTCCAGCAATTATCAGTAAGATGATTGAATAAGCCACATATTCACATGGATTTTTCTTCATCTTAAGTTGATCATCTGCTGAAGAAGATGAAACTACTGAAGACTTGTTCTTCAGCAGTTTGCTATCAGTACTAGCAGTTTTCTTCCCTTTAGTACCTGCTTTCTTGATATCTTCTTTAGTAGTTTTCCCACCCTTTCTACTTGCAGTTTTCTTCCCTTTAGTACATGCAGTAGTTTGGGCTTGTTTTCTAGGTGTTATGACATTCTTTTTAGTACTTTCAATGATCTACGTTTGATTGATTAGAGAGTACAGCAGTGAAATCAAACAATGAATTAGCCAATTCACAAGAACACAAAACATATTCAAGGTAAGAACAAACGGTTATAGACAGAGAGAATTCTGCAAAAGATATTTCAGTCAATATTTGCTTTCGTGGTAACAGAATGTCACACTCACAATCAGGCCAATCATACCTTATATAAGAATGTCGTGGTGGAACATTCCTTATATAGGAGATGTGACGTGTGCTGATGTCATTTGATAGTGACATCTAACAGAATTATTCAAACTACTGAAAGTTAAGACAACTATTGAAGATGTCAAAACAGCTGACATCTTCTTACAAAAATACTAAGTGTTAACTGTCACTACAACTACTGAAAGAAACTACTAAAACTACAACGACTGAAGAACATGCTCTTCAGTTGTTTTACAAATACTGAAACAAAAAGAAAACTACTGAAAGGAAACCATCATAACAACTGAAGAATGCTTCTTTAGCTATTGTAACAAACTCTAAAGGCTTCAGTAGTTGTACTTGAACTTCAGCTGTTGTCATCAGCTCATGTCTTCAGTCTTTGTACTTCAGCTGTTGATCTTCAGTACTTTGTTCTTCAGCTGTTGATCTTCAGACTTTGGTCTTCAGCTATTGAAGTCTTCAGTACTTTGGTCTTCAGCTGTTGAAGTCTTCAGTACTTTAGTCTTCAGCTGTTGATCTTCAAACTTTGGTCTTCAGCTGTTTAAGTCTTCAGTACTTTAGTCTTCAGCTGTTGAAGTCTTCAGACTTTGTCAAACAGCTGATCAAGTCTTCAGCAGTTGTTGTGATGTCTGTGGGACTTAGAGGTTTTTCTGATCAGGCTCATCCAATGACTGTTTCCAGGATTTTGCTGGTATCGGCTTGTCATGTTTAAGGCGCATAACATGTCCGGTCGAGTGCATATCATTGCATACATGATGGATCCAATAGCATATGCGTATGGGATTGCCTTCATTTTATCTTGCTCATCCTTTGAGCTAGGACATTGAGTCGTACTCAATATCGTTCCTCTTTGAATAGGTACCGTACCTTTCTTAGAGTTCTCCATCTTGAACCTTTTCAAGATTTTATCAATGTATGCCCTTTGATTTAAACCAATCAACCGCCTTGAGCTATCCCTATAGATCTTTATTCCCAGAATATAGGCGGCCTCACCAAGATCCTTGATGGAAAAACAACTTCTAAGCTAGGTTTTTACACCTTCCAAGGTAGGAATGTCGTTTCCAAATAGTAGTATGTCATCAACATACAATACTAGGAAAGTGATGACGCTCCCACTAGCTTTCTTATATACACAAGTTTCATTAGCGTTCTTGATGAATCCGAATTAATTATTTCTTCATCAAAACGGTGATTCCAACTTCTCGATGCTTGTTTCAATCCATAGATTGATTTCTTTAACTTGCGTACTTTATCAGGATGTTTTGGATCGACAAAACCTTCAGGCTGAACCATATAGACATCTTCCTCAAGATATCCATTTAGGAAAGCGGTTTTGGCATCAATTTGCCAAATCTCATAATCATAATGAGCAGCTATGGCAAACAATATCCTTATAGACTTTAGCATCGCAACAGGTGAGAAGGTTTCATCATAATCAACCCCTTGAGTTTGAGTGAAACCTTTCCTACAAGTCTAGCCTTATAAGTATCCAAGTTTCCATGCATATCGGTTTTCTTCTTGAAAACCCACTTGCTTCCAACTACTTTGGAGTTAAGAGGTGGTACAACCAAGTCCCATACTTGATTGTCATGCATGGATTGCATCTCAACGCTCATGGCCTCGAGCCATTTGTCACAATCCGAATTGGACACTGCATCATGGTATGTGGTTGGTTCATCTGAATCTACCACATAGCATCCATCCATGAAAAATCCGTATCTTTCAGGTGGATTACTAGTTCTACCACTTCTGCGAACGTTTTGTGTGTATTGATCAACAATTTGATCATCTTCAATATCCTCATGTTGAGTGCTAGTTTCAACCAAACGTGCATCGGGTTATGGTTCTTGATCCTCCTTAAGATCCACTGTTCTACTGCTAGTTCCTTCCATAAGGAACTTTGCTTCTAAGAACTCACCCTTTCTGGCAACAAACACCTTTTGTTCTAGTGGATCATAGAAATAATATCCCATAGAATCTCTAGGGTATCTAACAAAGATACACTTGGTGGATCGGACTTCCAATTTGTTTGGGGTGGCAGTCTTAACATAAGCCTCACAACCCTAGACCCTTAAGTATGATAGGGAGGAACTCTTCCATGCCATATCTCAAAAGGTGTCCTTTCCACCTTTTTGGTTGGGGCCATATTTAAAATACGGGCCGCGGGGAGCAAAGCGAAACCCCAAAATGATAGAGGTAATGTGCTTCTAGCCATCATAGATCGGACCGTATCTAATAAGGTTCGATTCCTCCTCTCAGACACACCATTATGTTGTGGTGTTCCAGGTGGAGTGAGTTGTGAGACAATCCCACAACTCCTAAAATGATCTTGAAAAGCATCATTTAGGTATTCACCTCCTCTATCAGTGCGGAGAACTTTAATCGACTTGTTGAGTTGATTTTGTACTTCATTTTGAAAGATCTTGAACATTTCAAAACCTTCATCTTTGTGTCTTAACAGGTACACATACCCATAGCGACTATAATCGTCGGTAAAGGTAATGAAGTATCTTTCACCATTCCTAGTCATTGGCTTAAAAGGACCCCATACATCCGAATGTATGATTCCTAATAATCTTTTGCCCTTGCGTTAGTTCCACTAAAGGGTGCCTTAGTCATTTTACGTTGTAAACAAGATTCACACACATCAAATGAATCACATTCACTTGTTTTTAAAAGACCATTCTTTTGTAGTGTTTGAATTCTTTTCTTGTTTATATGACCAAGATGACAATGCCAAAGATAGGTATCACTCAAATCCAACTTGAGTTTCTTGGTGCTAGTTTGGTACAATGAACTATTTAAAGTACGTTCATGAACCAATACATAAATACCATTAAAGTATATGAAGAGTTAAATATTATATTGTTCCAAACTTTTAAATACTAAATAGATCAATTCCAATCACTAGAATATCGAAGTCCTAAGGCACAAGTATGACTTTCATGCTTTACCCTTTCAAGGAGCTTCATGAGTGGATCTGCAATGTATTGATCGGTGTGAACTTTACGAATACATATTTTTCCCTTTTCAACTTCATCCCTTATGTAGTTGAAGTTCCGCTCAATGTGCCTAGCCTTTTGAAGAGGACATGGTACCTAGATTTATGCAATCATACCCTCGTTATCACAAAATGATTTCTAGGGGTCTTGAATGGTAGAGACCACCCTAGGTAGGTGATAAATTTCTTTATCCATGAAGCTTCCTGAGCTGCTAATGATGCGGCTATGTATTCGGATTTTGTAGTGGACAATGCTTCTCCATTCATAATGAAGACATGCCTTGATTATGATGGAGAATCATCTCGAACGGTTTGGAAACTCGCATCCGTGCAACCCTTTACAACGAGTTCCTCTTCATCAAATCCATATATTAGAAACATTTCCTTAGTCCTCCAAGGTATTTCAATCTACTTTTAATAACCATCCAATGGCTATTACCTGGATTCTGCTAATATCTTCTTGTCATGCTTGACGCGCATGACTCGTCCAGTCTAGTGCATATCATCGCATACATGATGAATCCTATAGCTGACGCATATGGGATGTCCTTCATTCGATATTGCTCATCCTTTGAGCTTGAACATTGAGATGTACTCAATATTGTCCCTCTTTGAATAGGTACCATACCTTTCTCGAAGTTTTCCATCTTGAACCCTTTCAAGACTTTATCAATATAAGCACTTTGGTTTAAACCTATCAACCGCCTCGATCTATCCCTATAGATCTTTGTTCCCAAAATATAGACGGCTTCACCAAGATTTTATGGAAAAACAACTTCCAAGCCAGGTTCTGACACCTTCCATGGTTGGAATATCATTTCCAAAAGGTAGTATTTCATCAACATACAATACTAAGAATGTTATTATGCTCCTACTAGCCTTCTCATATTGATGAGCCTCGTCAGTGTTCTTGATGAAATCAAATTTCTTGATCTCTTCATCAAAACGTTGATTTCAACTTCTCGGTGCTAGTTTCAATCCATAGATTGACTTTTTTAACTTGCATAATTTTTAGGATGTTGTGGACCGACAAAATCATCAAGCTGAACCATATGGACATTCTCTTCGAGTTGTCCATTAAGAAAAGTGGTTTTGTCATCCATTTGCCAAATCTTATAGTCATAATATGCACCTATGACAAATAATATCCTAATTGACTTTAGGATTGCCACAGGCGAGAATAGTTCATCATAATCAACCCCTTGATTTTGAGTGAAACCTTTTCCCACAAGTCTTGCTTTGTAAGTATCCAAGTTTCCATGTATATTCATTTTCTTCTTTCAACCCACTTGCATCCAACTAGTTTGGAGTTAAGTGGAGGGTCAACCAATTCCCAAACTTGATTGTCATACATGGATTGCATCTCAACGTTCATGGCTTCCAGCCATTTGTCACAATCTGAATTGGACATTGCTTCATGGTATGTAGTTGGCTCATCGGAGTCAACCACATAACATCCATTCATGAAAAATCCATATCTTTGAGGTGGAATGCTAACTCTACCAGATCTGCGAACGTTTTGTGTGTATTGATAGACCTCTTGATCATCATCCACAGCCTCTTGTTGATTGCTAGTGTCAACCAAACGTGTATTGGCTTGTGGATCTTGATCCTCATCAAATTCCACTATTCTATACGTTATTCCTCCATAAGGAACTTAGTTTCCAAGAACTCGACCTTTCGAGCAATAATTACTCTTGCTCTGTTGGATCAAAGAAGCAGTATCCTATACAATCTTTGGGATATCCAACAAATATACACTTAGTGAATCGACTATCTTGGTCAGGGCCATATTCAAAATACGAGCCTCGGAGAGCATTGCGAAATCCCAAAATGATAGAGGTAGTGAGCTTATAGCCATCATAGATTGAACCATATCCAATAGGGTTCGATTTCTCCTTTCAGACACACCATTATGTTGTGGTGTTCCAATTAGAGTAAGTTGTGAGACGATCCCACAACTTCTTAGATGGTACTGAAAAGCATCACTGAGGTATTCACCTCCTCTATCTGAACGAAGAACTTTGATAGTTTTATTGAGTTGATTTTCTACTTCATTCTGGAAGATTTTGAGCATTTCAAAAGCTTCATGTTTGTGTGTCATCATGTACACATAACCATAGCGAATATAATCGTCGGTAAAGGTAATGAAGTATCTTTCACCATTTCTAGTCATTGTCTTAAAAGGGCCACATACATCCGAATGTATGATTCCTAATAAGTCTTTTGCCTTCTCGTTAGTGCCACGAAAGGGAGACTTCGTCATCTTACCTTGTAAACAAGATTCACACTTGTCGAATGAAACATTTTCATTTGTTTTCAAAAGACCATTCTTTTGAGGTGTTTGAATCTGATTCTTGTTTATGTGACCAAGACGACAATGCTAAAGATAAGAATCACTTAAACCCATTTTAAGTTCCTTGGTGCTTGTTTAGTATAATGAGCTATTATAGGATGAATTACTATGAACCAATTCACAGATTCCATTAAAAGGCATAGCCTTGAAATAAAATACATCATCCATACAAACATAAATACCACCGTTAACAAACTTCAATTCGTAACCACATTGTTCTAAAAAGGAAAACAAAATTATGTTCCTAGTCTAACTAGGAGCATACAAAATGTTCTCAAGAACAACTTCCAGACTATTTGAAAGTTTCAAAATATCATCTCTTTGGGCTTCGTCATGAACTTTTGCACCGTTGCCCATGTAGAGACTTGTGTCTCCCTTCTTGAAGTGCTTATTTCTTTTGACCCCTGCAACAAATTGCATACGTGAGTTCAACATCTGGTATCCAATACCCATGTGTTTGAAGAAATAACATTTCAACCAATGTGAATCATGAAAGTTGCACCTGAGGTTTGCCTAGCATCCCTCTGGTTTCTCAACTCTTTGAGCTAGGTTGGACAATTCCTTTTACAATGACCTATCTCACCACACTCAAACATGGATCGTTCTCCGCTACCTTAGGCTTCTTAAGCTTAGGCTTTGGAGATTCTGCTTTAGCCTTTCCTTTCCCCTTTCCTTTGATGTACCCCTTTCCTTTGACAACATTTGCCTTGGGATCGGGGAATGGCCTTTTCTTATTGCCATCCTCATTGATCGAGAGAATAGGTAGAACCATTCTACCCATCTTGCCTCGGCTGTTTTGAGCATTGCGTGAAGCTCACCAATACTCTTGTACCATCCGTTCATATTGTAATTCATTATGAACGTCTCAAACCTTTTAGTTAGGCCATTAAAGATCAAATCCGTGGCTAGCTCTTTGAGACGGGACAATTAAGCCGCTCGAGGCGATCAACGTGGCTTTTCATCTTAAGTACATAAGATGATACCGATTGGGTTTCTTCCATGCGACACGCATGAAGTGCTCGAACCGTTTCGAAGTGCTCGAACCGTTTCGAAGCGCTCTACCCTAGCTTGTTGAAAGAACATTTCCTTCAACTGGGTAATTATGTCATATGCCCCAGGATGCTCCAAATCCTTTTGGAGTTTGGGAATCATAGTTCCCAACATGAGGGAGGAAACCTGCAGGAATCCTCAGTGTCTTGAAGCCAATCGTCATAGGCCTCAACATCCTCAGGGTCAGGTTGGTCAGGAATAGGATCGTCAAGGACATAGGCCCTTTTCTCTTGCTTGAGAACAATTCTCAAGTTTCGATACCAGTCCATAAAGTTATTATGGTTAAGACGATCCCTTCTAAGATGGTTCTCAGTGACAGGGTAGGGACGGTCGGGGTGGTAGCATTATTGTTTGCGGCCATTTCTACAAAATTACAAAGTTCATTTTAGTATTTCTGAAAAATTGCATTTTAATTATTAATACCCTTTACACGTCTCATACATAATTAATGATTAAAATCTAGAATCCAATGTTACATTTAAATGATGGTTAGGTGTCCTTTATCCCATTATTTAAATTAACAAGGTAGTCAACATTTGACAATTGCAACCTATTGCAACTTCTAACTTTATGGGATAGGTTAAACATCTTATGTTTAGTCGGCATGTAAAATCCCATCAACACCATTGTACGTCATGCTTCAGCGACCCTATGCACATGGTTTCCAATTCAAGTCGTCCTAGTTACACACACGTGTGAGTTTACACATACAAGTGGTTAGGTGACCTTTATCCCACCAACATGTTAAGCTCACCTCAAACACACAAGTTCCCTAAAAGTGGTTAGGTGACCTTTATCCCACAAGTAGTTCTCAAGTGATTCGAGTGTCACGTAAAAGGATGGTATTTAACTTGTTTCCAAAGGGATTTAAGTTTCTATTAATTCTAGTTATGAAAACTCTATGTACCTTGTATTCGCATGCTTTCAAATACATGGTACCCTATGGTTCTCTTTTAATAAAACCACTTTTATTTTGAAATCATTAATCCTTTTAATAACCTTTTATTAGCCACTTAATGATTAGGAACCAAAAAATTCAGCTTGTTATGATAATTTATTTGGAATTGTTAAGCATATCCATATATCAAACAATCAACATAAAATGAACAATCAAACAACATATATCAAACAACCACATGTGCATAACCATAGACACTATGTTGACAACACTTGTCTGCCATCACAAGTGTTGTCAATTGGTCTTTCCTAAGGATTGAACACAACACAAAAGATGAGATCTCCAAAGACCCCCACTTGAACTTGCATCCAAATGCTTCAAGTCCTTCTCTTTGTGTCTTCCTTTTGTGCTTCCATCTTGTGCATCTTCTTTTACAAAATTTTATATCCTAATACAAATTTTCTAATAAAAGAAAACACACTAAATCTATCTATTACATTGCCATTGAATGAATAAATAAATTACATCCAAATACAAAACACAATAGAATAATATTACAACCTATTATGAATGAAATCAACCAAAATAAACATCCATTCAAAACCAAATCAACACAAGGTCAAGGCTAGGTTATGCACCAATAGGAAACATCATACACAACATTCAAGAACCAAATAAATCCCCATATGACCCTAAATTTTCAGCCAACATAAACCAAGAATTTAGGGTTTTGTCCAAACAAACACAATCAACCATTTGATATCTTTCTTTCAAGGTTTAATCACAAGCATGTTAGATATAACCATGAAAGGTTGGAGATTTATAACATCACCACAAAACAGCCCCTTCAGATTATTAAAGCCCCATAAAACCAATTTTACAAGGACAAATGAAACTAGTCATCCACATATCCGGCTCTAGATGCCAATGTTGGGTTTGTTGGACCTTAATCAAAGTAGTTTAACCATTTAAACTTGAAAAACGCAGTGGATTAAAACCTTAATATTATCATTTGTAATCTGAAAATCAAGGCTATAACATAACATCAACAAACCCAAAATCATAGGATCATTTATATGTGTTTGAACTAGCTACCAACAACAAATAACAACCATAATATGACATACAAACTACCTCTTGTATGCTACTGAAAAACATGATGAAGGGGAAAGAATATGAGCTTCTTGAATGATCAAAACACCAAGGAGAGGTGTCCTCAAGCATCCATACCCACAAGCATCAAGCAAGCACCTTTGTTGCTAGGATTTCACCACCAAAACAAACCTTGAAAGGCTGCTGAAAACCCTTTTCAGCCGAGATCTACTTCAAGATTGGATAGTGTTTTGCCTTTAGGTTCTTGCTATGTGAGAGAGATGATAGGATTAAGTGTATCTATGTTCTTGAAGTATATTATCTCAAAACAAAATAAGACCCACACTCATAAAAGGGGGCGGCCGAAAGTTTTTATGAGATGGGGTTTCGCCCCCCCCAAAACCCTACTCCAATTTCTATAAGCTAGTTGTTTTAAAGATAGACATATAATTAACCTTTTAATTATATAACACATACACACTTTTATTATTTGATGTTATTTAACTAAATTAAACAACATTACAAATAGTATCTATGAACAAAATATCCATATAGGTTGTTCAATCTCATATGCAACTTATTTAGAAAACCCATTTTCTAAATTGGTGTATTTATTTAATTGCACGATCATATCTTCAAAATTTGCTAAGCTTGTTATTGGGTATGACCCGACTTGGATCATAACGTACTAACCACATCAATATTATATGTGTCTTGGGCATAAAGAATCCAACAAATTGTTGATATGAAGGACAATAAGTGATATTTAGAGTTCCTGCGAATCTAATAGCCTAAACACGATGTCTAACATTAAGATTTGGCCAAGATTCGGGATTAGAGTGTCGCATAGAGTCTTCGGCGAATGGACCTCTGAATGAACTTGAGTCGCACGATTGAGCCAGGCCATGATTCATACGCATGATTGAAACATTCAGAGCCTTAGTCGCATGACTGACTCAACCGCATGGCTTAACACACAACTAAGTTTAGTTGCAAGCTCAATCGCACGACTGAACTCAGTCGTATGGTTCAATCGCACGATTGAACCAGATTGATCTAACATAGTTTAAGTTTCAAGTGTTTTCTGTAATACACATCTCTAATATATATGTTTATTGTGTTACAGAAACATGGGTGATAGATGGACCATGACCCCGAAGCACAACATTTGTACTCACCTGGATGTCACCACTCAGAATGCTTCTGAGTTTGCTGGGATTATTGCATTTCTTTGGAGATTGAGGATCTTCAAAGCTATTTGACACCTTGAATACCTTATTGATCCATCCAGCAGGAATTCTGGAAAAGCGTAAGGTTTGACCGATTTGTTGAGCCACATTATATACGGAGCTCTATTTTCGGTCAAGAGATAGTGATTACTGAGGATGACTTGAGAGGGGTCTTAGGCCTGGGTGAGGACGGAGCCCACCCGACTAAGCTATATCCCCTGACTATTCGGGGATGCTTTATGAGGATCAAGTATGCCGGTGACTTAAATACCGAAGTACTAAACAAGAGTCACATGTGCGAGTAATTCAAGTATTTGGCAAATGTGATCCTATAGTCTATTGCCTCCAGGCATGGAAGATTTGACGAGCTATCCGACCAAATCCAAAATGCATGCATTGCATTGGTACTAAACCAATCGTTTAGTTTCTCTTGCATGATCTTCTCCTACTTGATCGACAACCTTGAGGCTATAGTCAATGAAGGCTTTTGTATGTTCCCACATTTCTTACAGCTTATTATAGATGAGAATCTTCCTTCGCTACCCAGGAAAAGGGATGATGCTATTGTGCTGGAAGTTATGGATGACACAACATTGGGGAGGATGAAAGTTTACGGGGGGAAGCAGGTGAAGCCCCCTGTTAGGAGATTGTTTGGGCATTCAGCCAGGGATGATTACGTGGCGCCTGCTCGCAAGAAATGGTATCACGATGATAGTGATTCAGATACTGAGCCCTTCATGGCTACCACATCCGATGACGATGACGACGATGATGACCAAGGTTAAGGTGGTGATGCTCCTGATGAAACTAAAGGGGTTGCCTTCCACCAAGACTTCGTGGTTGATCAGGATGAACAGTCAGATGATGAGCCTTTGGTACGGACGGTCGGGAATCGGGTTGTAACCATTGGTAAAGGCATAGAGGCGGTTGGTGGACGCAAGGCTGAGTCAAGGGGTGCTGCTAATGACGTTACTGATCCTACATTCACCCCTGACCAGTCCAGCAGCTAAGGGGGAGCACCTACTGCCAAGGGATCTAGGAAGAAGAGGATGGCTCATCCCCATGGCAAGAAGAGCAAGAGGCCGAGGATTACTGTGATCACATTTCATGCCACAGCCACTACCACCACCACTACCACTGCCACCACCACTGCCACAACTACCACCACTACCACACCTCCTATCTTCACCCCCACAGCTACTACTACCACCACCAGTCCTCCCACTACTACTATCTCTTATCCCACCACCACTACCACAACCACTCCACCACATCCCACATACATTCCACCTCCTATATTTACCACATCTACCACCACCAGTCACCAAGCAGGTCCATCCGCATATTCTTCATATCCAGCTGGACCAACTCTACCCCACATAGGGTTAGAGGAACAGCTGGCTAACCTAAACAACACTATGCTGAGTCTGCTAGCAACTGATGAGCTCAAGGCCTCTCAGTTACACAAGATGATGGAAGTTAATGCTGCTCAAGTCAAGAAGATCAAGGAGCTTAGTGAGAAGAGTGAGCTGTATGAGAGAGTTCTAAGCCGAGCCTACCATGTGCTTACAAGTAAAAATGATTGGCGCTGGCGTCGGTGAAGAGAATAGAGGAGCTCGAGAAGAAAAATAAGAATGAGCCTCTAGAGATCAAAGATGGTGATGGTGATGATGAGGATGATGATAAGGAGGAGGGAGGAGGAGGATAAGATGATAATGAGAAGGATGTTGGAGAAGGTGGAACGAGTGGGAAAGATCGACAGGACGAGGATGACCAGGAAGGTGATGTTGCTACATCAGCATCTCCTCAAGCTCAAGAGAGGTGAACTACACGAAACCAAGATCAAGGAGCCTCATCCTTTGCTCCTCCTATTGAGGAACAAAAGGATCAAGATAAAAGTAATGATAAAATTTTGTGTATTTAAAACTTTTGTACTTGAATTATATATTACATTAATGTAATTATTGATCATTTGTGTCTGTTTATGTCTTAATGTTTTATAAAATGACTTATGTGTAATATGCTTAATGTCTAATCAAACAGACTGATGAATTTGATGTACAACCCCTTTAGCACGTCAAGACTCAATTAACCATGATTCTTGACTTGCAAGGGATAGTTAGAAGGTCTGTGAGCTACACGCCAGAGGAGGGAGAGATCATACACGACCGAACAGATGAACAGCCTACTAAAATATTCAGGCTGAATCCGGATGAGCTGGTCAAAGATGCTCCTACAGTTGATGTGGCAGTGACAACGAGTTGACGATGTAGACGAAATCGAGATAAAGGATGTCATTACTGACTATTATCCACAGTACACTAATCAAGAAGGACATGTTATCCCTAACTTGGGTGAAACATTTGACAGTGGTACTTTTGAGAAGTTGGAAGAGATAGAACAAGAAAAAGAGAAAGAAGAAAGTCAAGCCAAAGCTTTGGACACCAATGTTGAATTGAAGAAAGCTAAATGGGTGGCTTGTTTTGCTGAAATGAAAGCCCAGCGCGCACCTACAAAGTAGAATGCCTACACAAATTTCTACAAAGTCAAACGTCATGAGAAAATGTCAGGAAAAATCATTGCGTGTGCTTATTTTGAAGACCTGAATGTCTAGGCTGTAAAGAGAGAAAAGGGATTGAGTACTTCAGATACCCTCATGATCTAAACACTCTTCCTGGTTTTGAGCTCAATCGACTAGCGTGCTTAGATCTATTGTATGCTAATCCAAGGAAGATGTTAGGTTGGTTGAGGTTGCGTTGAAGAATGAATACCACACCAGGTGGGTAAACTTCAGACCTCAATAACTGAAGAGGTACATCCGTAGGTCTGAAGTGAACCCTGTATCCGGGAAGCTGAAAGTAGTGTTGAAATGGAGTCCTCCGCGCACAATGTTAAAGATTCCCTTACGGGAAATGCCTCAGGACTTTACTCCACACTTCAAATGGTGGTATTATGATTGGAGGACAGGTGAAGTGGTCATTGTACTGAACAACCATGGAAAGATAGAGACTATCCGAGTATTTGACCCTATGTGGCCTACAAACTTGTCGGCTAAAGATGTTTACACTTTATACAAGTGGCCACTGTTCTATGACACGCAAGACATTGTACAAGCTCTCCAGTTTCAACACGTGATAAGACTTTGCTTTGCATTTGAAATACATGTAGGAGTTACAAAAGAGGAGAAGTACAAGAAGTTCCAAGAACATGTGAAGAGTGTTAGACAATAGAGGAAACTAGGTCCAAGGGGGAGTTTGTAGATACATGTGTACCTAGTTTATGAGCTTATGTAAATGTCTTTCTTTTCTTACACATATGTAATGAATGGGTTCAATGAAATATAATATGTGGTTGATGTTTATAATGTTTAATATTTCATATTATTATTGTGTTAGACTATAATGAACTTACTATATAGGTTTAAGGGTGTTGTGCATGATTCTTAGTCAATAATGATTAACAAATGTGTTCAACATGGTCGGATAAGTAACCATGCGAATGGCCCATACTTAGGGACCATACATATGCATGCATCATGCTTGGACCAATCGCACGACTGAACCAGGAGACTGGATCAGTCACACGATCGATACATAAGATCGACTCAGTCGCATGACTGAACCTTCAATCGTGCGTATGACTCAGTCGCATGATCAGTCGCACGACTGAACCATGCTAATGGTCCAGTCATACGAATGAAAGCCCCTAACCTATAAATACCACTTAGTTCATGAAAAAATTGGATAATTCGTAACACTTGATACTCTTACGAACCCTAGCCGTCCAGAATGTCAAAGGAAGCTTCTCCAAGTTCATAGATCATTCCAGATCGATCTCTATTCGTTCATAACATTTAGTTTCAATCGTATATCGATCGGGTAATTGTTCTCACTGATTCGCTCGCCAATCAAATAGGATTCAGCACTATTTGATTCGGTATAAATGCAGAATGTGTTAGTGTTCTGTATGTACACAGTCCTGACAATATATATATAGGTATAACATATACATATATATATATATACGTACATACATATATATACATATATATATATATTGTTAGATTCTATATGCCCAAGATACATAGAACATTGATGCGGTTAGTATGTCATGATCCAAGTCGGGTTATACCCAATAACAAGCTTTGCAATCACCGAAAATTATTCAATTGATGATATGATCATGCAATTAAATAATAACACCAAATTTAGAAAATGGGTTTTCTAAATAAGTTGCATATGAGATTGAACAATTTATATGGATATTTTGTTATAGATATTGTTTGTAATGTTATTTAAGTTATTTAAATAACATCAATAATTAGTGAGTGTGTATGTGTTATTCTAATAAAAGTTTTATTGACTGAACAACTTTTAAAAAAAATGAATGACTTGTTAATGTGTTAATATTTCCTTTAACTTTTGGGGGGAAATCAAATAAACCCAATGAGGTTTCGGCCATTCATTATGGATGGCCTCCTCTTGGTTTTGTTGATATCCTTGAAAACATATGACAGGATCAGTGATCTCAAGTTTGATGGATTAGTGTGTAACGCAGCGGAATAAGAACAAGAATTAGACAAATTATAGCAAGAATTTGATATTCGTATGCATTAAGAACAAATACGGTTGTAACGAGAGAATATATTTCTGTGAAAAGGAATGTTTCAATAATATCAAATGTTTCTGCTCAATTATTCACAGATTACAATTAGGTTGACACTCCTTATATAGAGTGCAATCACTGCTGAAATCATGGGATAGTGACATCTGGCAGATTTATTACAAAAATAACTAAAACTTAACAAACTACTGAAATGTTCACAACTACTGAGAACATATTAGAGTGCTAAGTATAAAACATAAAACTACTGATACGAAACTGCTGAAACTACAACGACTGAAGAACAAGCTCTTATGTCGTTTTACAAAACTACAGAAAAGAAAAACATAAAACTACTAAAAGAAAAACCGTCACAACTACTGAAGAAGACCTCTTCGCTCTTGTGACAACGTCTGATACTTGGTCTTCAGTACTTGTCTTCAGACTTTGTCTTCAGCACTTGTCTTCAGACTTTGTCTTCAGCACTTGTGTCTTCAGACTTTGTCTTCAGCACTTGTGTCTTCAGACTTTGTCTTCAGCACTTGTGTCTTCAGACTTTGTCTTCAGCACTTGTGTCTCCAGACTTTGTCTTCAGCACTTGTCTTCAGACTTTGCCTTCAGCACTAGTGTCTTCCGACTTTGTCTTCAGCACTTGTGTCTTCAAACTTTGTCTTCAGCACTTGTGTCTTCAGCTGTTGTGGACTTCAGCAGTTGTTGTGACGTCTGTGGGACTTAAGGTTTTTCTGATCCGGCTCATTGGTTCTTTTGGTCCAACAACATACACACATTAGATACACATTCACTCCATCTCATTTTCTCTCTCACACATGCAATATAACAACACAAGAAAGGGTTTTCTTGTTCTTGTTGAAGAGAACTCGGCTGAAAGGTTTTTCCAGAATAGTTTCCCTTCGTTTTGGTGTTCAATTCTAGCATCTAAGTGTTTTGTGATAGTGCTTGGGGTATACTAGCTTGAGGGATCCTTCCTTGGAGCCTTGGCCGAAGCTTTAGCATCTAATCTCTCTACCTTGGTCGACATTTCAGCTGGAGAAAGGTACTTAATCACAGCTTCATGTAGCTGTGATTTTATGTACACTCTCATTATGTTCATAGCTTGTTTATTCACATAAAAGATCCCCTTTGTTCTTGGGTTTGTTCACACTTTAAAACATCAAATAGAACATGTTTTTCAGCTTACAAACAATGTAATAATGTTAAACTTCCGCTGCGTTTTACAAAGTTTAAGTGGTTAAACTGTGTCTTGTGTTCTAACAAACCCCTTCAATGGCATGTAGAGCCGGTTATGTGGATAGCTAGCTTGAATTGTCCTTTAAAAATTCATTTTATGGACCTTGAAACCCCTTTTAGGGGCTGCTATGTTCTTGTTTTTTGAATCCCCAAACTTTCAAGGTCATATCACACATGCTTGTGATTAAACCTTGAAAGATATGCATGATGATATGTATTTGTTTGGACTATGTTTAAAACCCGATTTTGCAGTTTATGTTGGCTGAAAATCGTGGGTTTTAATGGGGATTCTTTGATATATTTGGATGATATGATGAATGTTCATATTGGTGCATAACCTAGCATTTGGCCTTTGTGTTGTTTGGATGTATGCAATGGTTGTTTTGGTTTATTCAATGGGGTTGTATATTTTTTTTGTGCTTTGTATAAAAGATGTAATTTATTTATTATTGAGTTGTAATAAATAGATTAGGTGTATTTTTCATTTTACTAGATATCATGTATTAGGACTTTATATCTTCTAATATGAAAACATACGCCTTGGAAGCACAAAGGAAAGACACAAGAGAAACATGGAGCATTTTGGATGCGGTTTCAAGTGGGAGGTTTTTGGAAGCTTTCTATGTGTTTTGTTATGACCTTAGGAAATACCTAATGACAACAGTTGTGTTGGCAAACAAGTGTTGTCAACATAATGGCTATGGTTATGCACATGTGGTTGTTTATTTTTATGCTTGTTTGAATGTTTGTTATTTGATTGTATGGTTGATATTTTGACATGCATTACAAACTAATTAACAAACTTAACAAGCTGAAAATTGATGGTTCTTAATCATTAAAAGTAATAAAAGGTTATTAAATTGATTTAATGATTTCAAAGATTAAAATGGGTTTTAATCAAAGGACCGTAGGTATTTTGAATTTGAAAGCATGCAAATACAAGTACATAGAGTTTTCTAAAACTTGAATTATGAAATCTCTAACATTTTAAACAAGATCAACACCGTCCTTTTACACAACACTTGAGTCACTTGGAAACTCTTAGTGGGATAAAGGTCACCTAACCATTTTGAGGGAACTTGCGATTTGAGGTGAGAATGCCTTATTTGTGGGATAAAGGTCACCTAACCACTTATTTTGTCAAACTCACACGTGGGGTGTAAGTAGGGTATCTTGATTTGCAAACCATGTCAAATGGATCACCTACGATGTGGTTTCCAAATGGTGTTGATGGGATTAACATGCCGACTTTACATATGATGTTTCAAGCCATCCCATATCTCTAGAAGTTGCAAATGGTTGCAATCGTCAATCGTTGACCACCTTATTAATTTAAATCGTGGGATAAAGGTCACCTAACCACAATTTAAATGTAATATTGGATTCTAGCTTTTAATATGAAATGGCCATAAAAGGTATTTATTATTAAAAAATAACCATATTGAAAATACTAAAATTAATCTTTGTTAAAATTTGTAGATGGCCACCAATAATGATAATCATGACAATTCATCCGCGTCCGCCCAATCATTATGAGCGATTCTCCAAAAGGAACGTCTAAATCATAACAATTTCATTGATTGGTATCGAAACTTGAGAATCGTTCTCAAGCAAGAGAGACGATCATATATTTTAGATGACCCTATCCCCGATCAACCTGCTGAGGATGATGAGGAGGCCTATAACGATTAGCTTAAGTACACTGAGGACTCCGTCCAAGTGTCTTGTCTCATGCTAGCGAGCATGACTCCGGATCTCCAAAAGGAGTATGAACATCACGGAGCTTATGACATGATAACCCAGCTGAAGGAAACGTTCCAACAGCAGGCAAGGGTTGAGCGCTTCGAAACGGTTCGAGCACTGCATGCATGTCGTATGGACGACAACCAATCAGTTTCATCTTATGTACTTAAGATGAAAAGTCATATTGACCGCCTCGAGAGGCTTAATTGTCCTGTCTCAAAGGAATGGGCCACGGATTTGATCCTTAATGGCCTTACCAAGAAGTTCGAACATTTGTGTTGAATTACAACATGAATGCTTGGGACAAAAGCATTGGTGAGCTTCACTCAATGCTCAAAATAGCCGAGGTGGCCATGGGTAAAAGGGTTTTACCCGTTCTCATCATCAATGAAGGTGGGAACAAGAAAAGCCTCATCCCACACCCAAGGCAAAGGTTGCCAAGGGCAAGGGACCCGTATGGGGAAAAGAGAAAGGGGTGGTGAGGGTGCCACCCAAACCATAGGAGAAGAAGCAAAAGGTTGCTACTAATGACCCATGCTTTAAGTGTGGGGAGATTGGACATTGGGCAAGAATTGTCCCATCCATCTCCAAGAGTTGAAAGCAAAGAGGGATGCTAGGCAAACCTCAGGTACAATATACATGATCCATATTGATTTAAACATGATATCCTCTAACACATGGGTATTAGATACCGGATGTGGAACTCATATTTGCAATTTGTTACAGGGGTTCAAAAGAAGGAGTAACTTCAAGAATGGGGATGTTAGCCTCTACATGGGCAATAGGGCTAAAGTTCAAGTTAAAGCCCGCGGTGACTACATCTTGAAACTTCCAAATGGTTTGGAAATAATTTTGAACAATGTTTTCTATGCTCCTAGTTTGACTAGGAATATTATCTCTGTAGCCCTATTAAAACAATTTGGATATGTATTATCATTTGTTGAAAAAGATATTCATGTTTATTTTAGTGATATGTTCTACTTTAAAGCTATTCCCATTAATGGTATTTATGAATTGGTTCATGAAAATACTTTAAATAGTTCATTGTACCAAACTAGCACCAAGAAACTCAAGTTGGATTTGAGTGATACCTATCTTTGGTATTGTCGTCTTGGTCATATAAACAAGAAAAGAATTCAATCACTACAACAGAATGGTCTTTTAAAAACAAGTGATTGTGATTCATTTGATGTGTGTGAATCTTGTTTACAAGGTAAAATGACTAAGGCACCCTTTAGTAGAACTAACGAAAGGGCAAAAGATTTATTAGGAATCATACATTCGGATGTATGTGGTCCTTTTAAGCCAATGACTAGGAATGGTGAAAAATACTTCATTACCTTTACTGACAATTATAGTCGCTATGGGTATGTGTACCTGTTAAGACACAAAGATGAAGGTTTTGAAATGTTCATGATCTTTCAAAATGAAGTACAAAATCAACTCAACAAGTCGATTAAAGTTCTCCGCATCGATAGAGGAGGTGAATACCTAAATGATGCTTTTCAAGATCATCTTAGGAGTTGTGGGATTGTCTCACAACTCACTCCACCTGGAACACCACAACATAATGGTGTGTCTGAGAGGAGGAATCGAACCTTATTGGACATGGTCCGATCTATGATGGCTAAAAGCACATTACCTCTATCATTTTGGGGTTTCGCTTTGCTCTTCGCGGCCCGTATTTTAAATATGGCCCTAACCAAAAAGGTGGAAAGGACACCTTTTGAGATATGGCATGGAAGAGCTCCATCCCTATCATACTTAAGGGTCTGGGGTTGTGAGGCTTACATTAAGACTCCCACCCCAAATAAATTGGAAGTCCGATCCACCAAGTGTATCTTTGTTGGATACCCTAGAGATTCTATGGGATATTATTTCTATGATCCACTAGAAAAAAAGGTGTTTGTTTCCAGAAAGGGTGATTTCTTAGAAGCAAAGTTCCTTATGGAAGGAACTAACAGTAGAACAGTGGATCTTGAGGAGGATCAAGAACCACAACCCGATGCACGTTTGGTTGAAACTAGCACTCAGCATGAGGATGTTGAAGATGATCAATGGTTGATCAATAGAACAAAAACATTCGCAAAAGTGGTAGAACTAGTAATCCACCTGAAAGATACGGATTTTTCATGGATGGATGCTATGTGGTAGACTCTGATGAACCAACCACATACCATGATGCAGTGTCCAATTCGGATTGTGACAAATGGCTCGAGGCCATGAGCGTTGAGATGCAATCCATGCATGAAAATCAAGTATGGGACTTGGTTGTACCACCTCTTAACTCCAAAGTAGTTGGAAGCAAGTGGGTTTTCAAGAAGAAAACCGATATGCATGGAAACTTGGATACTTATAAGGCTAGACTTGTGGCAAAGGGTTTCACTCAAACTCAAGGGGTTGATTATGATGAAAACTTCTCACCTATTGCTATGCTAAAGTCTATAAGGATATTGTTTGCCATAGTGCTCATTATGATTATGAGATTTGGCAAATTGATGCCAAAACCGCTTTCCTAAATGGATATCTTGAGGAAGATGTCTATATGGTTCAGCCTGAAGGTTTTGTTGATCCAAAACACCCTGATAAAGTATGCAAGTTAAAGAAATCAATCTATGGATTGAAACAAGCATTGAGAAGTTGGAATCACCGTTTTGATGAAGAAATAATAAATTCGGATTCATCAAGAACGCTGACTAAGCTTGTGTATATAAGAAAGCTAGTGGGAGCATCATCACTTTCCTAGTATTGTATGTTGATGACATATACTATTTGGAAACGACATTCCAACCTTGGAAGGTGTAAAACCTGGCTTGGAAGTTGTTTTTCCATCAAGGATCTTGGTGAGGCCACCTATATTCTGGGAATAAAGATCTATAGGGATAGATCGAGGCGGTTGATTGGTTTGAATCAAGTGCGTACATTGAAAATCTTGAAAAGGTTCAAGATGGAGAACTCTAAGAAAGGTACCGTACCTATTCAAAGAGGAACGATATTGAGTACGACTCAATGTCCTAGCTCAAAGGATGAGCAATATAAAATGAAGGCAATCCCATATGCATCTGCTATTGGATCCATCATGTATGCAATGATATGCACTCGACCGGACGTGTCATGCGCCTTAAGCATGACAAGCCGATACCAGCAAAATCCTAGAAATAGTCATTGGATGATTGTTATGAACATACTTAAGTACCTAATGAGGACAAAAGATATGTTCCTAATCTATGGATCTGGTGATGAGGAACTTGTTGTAAAAGGTTACACGGATGCCAGTTTCCAAACAGATCGTGATGATACACCATCACAGTCGGGATATATTTTCATTCTGAATGGAGGAGCGGTCTCTTGGAAGAGCTCCAAACAGGATGTGGTGGCTCTATCAACTACAGAATGAGAATTCGTCACCGCCTCATTGGAGCTCAAGAAGCTGCATGGTTGAAGAAATTCATTGCCGATCTGGGGGTTGTCCCTTCCATTCAGGACCCCCTAGAGATCTTTTGTGATAACGAGGGTGCGATTGCTCAAATCAAGGAACCTCGTGCTCATCAAAAGACTAGGCACATTGAGCGGAGATTCAACTACATACGAGATGAAGTTGAAAAAGGAAGATATGTATTCGTAAAGTTCACACGGATCAGAACATTGCGGATCCTCTCACGAAGCTCCTTGAAAAGGCAAAGCATGAAGGTCATACTTGTGCCATGGGACTTCGATATTCTAGTGATTGGATTAGATCTGTAATTTTGTATTCGGATATGTGGAACTCTCTATTATTTGAATAAAATTATTTGGTTATAATGTTTCAATTAATGTTCCAATTTAGCATGTTTAATCCATGAGTAAATTGTTTACTCTAAATGTCCGTAGTCATTCATACATGTGGGAACAAGTGTGAGGGTAAGATTATTATGAACTTGGGTTGGTTGATATTCATAACGATGAATATAGAGCAATGGGTTGCTACCAAGGTTCATAGATATTTGTGGGATACAAATATTGGACTAACCCGCAACACAAACTTTACTACATGGAATCTTATTGATTGATCATAAGTAATTTTGAGTAAAGGCGAATATCATTTGGTATCCTCCGACCTGAGATACATATTGGGTTTTGATATTCACCAAGTATTATGCCTTGAGCTGATTCTTCATGCCCTGAAATAATGGACAATACATAAGGGTATGTTCAGGTATGACACGAGGTGTTTGTGAGAGACGTATGTAGTCAAGATGGAATTTGTTCCTCTTATTCGTTGAGAGTTAGATGTCTAAGGCCTGATAAGTTAAATCAACAAGGAATGATCACTCTGTGTTCTTGGATTTAACATGACATCTATAACAAAAGGATAGATGATTGATTCACCTAAATCATTTCAAGTAGGATACTTGAATAAGATGATGTTATTGAATGGCTATAAGTCATTCATATTAAGGGTAGTCAAACGTTGTTAGGCGGTATTTACTGCTTGCATCAATCGTCTATAAATCTTGGGCAAGTGGGAGATTGTTAGATTCTATATGCCCAAGATACATAGAACATTGATGCGGTTAGTATGTCATGATCCAAGTCGGGTTATACCCATAACAAGCTTTGCAATCACCGACAATTATTCAATTGATGATATGATCATGCAATTAAATAATAACACCAAATTTAGAAAATGGGTTTTCTAAATAAGTTGCATATGAGATTGAACAATTTATATGGATATTTTGTTTATAGATATTGTTTGTAATGTTATTTAAGTTATTTAAATAACATAAAATAATTAGTGAGTGTGTATGTGTTATTCTAATAAAAGTTTTATTGAATGAACAACTTTTAAAAAAATGAATGACTTGTTAATGTGTTAATATTTCATTTAACTTTTGGGGGGAAATCAAATAACCCAATGAGGTTTCGGCCGCCCATTATGGATGGCCTCCTCTTGGTTTTGTTGATATCCTTGAAAACATACACACATTAGATACACATTCACTCCATCTCATTTTCTCTCTCACACATGCAATAGAACAACACAAGAAAGGGTTTTCTTGTTCTTGTTGAAGAGAACTCGACCGAAAGGTTTTTCCAGAAGAGTTTCCCTTCGTTTTGGTGTTCAATCCTAGCATCTAAGGTGTTTTGTGATAGTGCTTGGGGTATACTAGCTTGAGGGATCCTTCCTTGGAGCCTTGGCCGAAGCTTTAGCATCTAATCTCTCTACCTTGGTCGACATTTCAGCTGGAGAAAGGTAGTTAATCACAGCTTCATGTAGCTGTGATTTTATGTACACTTTCATTATGTTCATAGCTTGTTTATTCACATAAAAGATCCCCTTTGTTCTTGGGTTTGTTCACACTTTAAAACATCAAATAGAACATGTTTTTCAGCTTAGAAACAATGTAATAATGTTAAACTTCCGCTGCGTTTTACAAAGTTAAGCGGTTAAACTATGTCTTGTGTTCTAAAAAAACCCCTATATATATATATATATATATATATGTATATATATATATATTAGATATATATAGAATAATATATATGTATTGTATGTATGTATATGTATATATATATATATATATATATATATTATATATATATATATAATGTATGTATATATATATATATATAATATATATTATATATATATATATATATTGTATATACATATATAACATATAGATGTATAACATTATATATATATATATATATATTATATATATATTATATACACGTGTGTAATATATATATATATATATGTACGTACGTATATATATGTATGTATGTACGCATGTGTATATATATATATATATATATATGTATGTATGTATGTGTATCTATATACATAATAAATATATACTGTATATATGTATGTATATACATATATATACAAGGGGAGGGTTCAAATAAGAAACACATTTTTTTGTGAGAACTCTAGGAACAAATCTCAGCCACCCATTTTTTATTACAAGCAAATCACATGCCATTTCCCCCTGTTTTTTTAAACGTTCGTAACTTTTCACGACATCATTTTTTTAAAAAGAATCACCATAAAATTCAGTATTTTTTATCTTTACAACGCCTACCATATTGATATACTTTTCTTAAAAATCGTGCATCCGTTGTTTACATATGTGTAAATCTAGTATACACATGTGTAGTACTAGATTTACACATTGTAAATCCGATATTACGCATGTGTAAAACGAATTTCGTTAAAAACAGGAATTTTTTATTTTTTATAAATTTTTTTATATTTTTTTCATGAAAGAGGGAATGTTGGGGAAGATTTTTTTGTTTTTATTTTTTTATTTTTATGTTATTTTTTTATTGATAAATTTTTTTAAATATGTTTTTGTTAATTACAATTTTGCCATTGAGAACTAGTGGTTGAGATTAGTTCATAGAGTTCTCACAAAAAAAGGTAGTTCTCATTTGATCCCTCCCCTATATATATATATATATATATTATATATATATATATATATATTATATATATAGTTATATATATATATATATATATATATTATATATATAGTTATATATATATATATAATATATATATATATATATATATATTAACTCTCTTTTTTCACAAGTTAGATTTTAATTAACAAACTAAATCTCATAACATCCAAACAAGCGGTATTGAGTAACACCATGTTTGGGATAATAAGTATATATTCTAACATTTATACATTCCAACCAAAACATTTGTACTAAACTTGTTATCTTCGAAAATGTATTTTCAACATTTTAATAAAATAAAGAAACATATATTAAGTTTAAATTTTCTTGAAACCCAAATCTTTAGTAATAGCACTTTAAGATTGTTACAACAAGCTCATGAATATTTGTGTTAATATTTAGGTAATAGGGTCACTTTTAACTAACACTCTTGTTAGTCTTATGAAAAAACATGTACTTCGTGTAGTACCAATTGTGTACAAAACAAATTACATATGGAACAATAACGCAAAAAAATGTAAATGGATTCAAACCAAAGTCTTCAATGTATTCTTCAACAAGATCATGACTAAGGGTTCGTATTCAACAAGGATCCGTTAAAAATATTTTTAGTATCCCTAAAGAGAGTTGAGTGTGTCTCTTATGGTACAATAACCTAAGTATGTATAGCTAAATAAATCTAAGCATGCGAGGTTGCAACTGTAAGATCAACATGATTATCTTGAAGGCTGATGCTAACCTAAGATCTCTCAACATGCAATGAAGTACAAGAAAGTAAGTAATTTGGAAGTTTAGACTATGTACAAAGAAAAATAACTAAGTGTCAAATAATCTTAAGTCAAAAACTTAAATCTTTCAAAGCCAAAGTGAAGTCTTCCGAAGCTTAAATACAAGTCTCTCAAAGCTTGAAGACTGAACTCTTCTAAAGACTAAGAAGACTAACATACTTTTGACAAAAGGAGAATAACTTTCCATTGTCAACTCTGAAGACTCACCAACTTATATAAGTTCGTGATTACCTTTTTACTTTTTTCCACTATACAATATGGTCTCTTTTTTGTAACTTCTTACTTTAGTACTTTTATCCTATTATAATATAATAGGATGTGAGATATGTTGTACCATAGTCACAAGTCAAAAGGCAATCTGCCTTTTGATTCTACATTGATCTTTTTGTCTAGATTAGTGGGCAGGTGGCATTTAAAGTATGGTCGGGTGTAGGGTATAGTATGAACTATCTCATGTATCAGTCTTAGGACAAGAAGCTTCATAATTCTTGTAAACACTTGAGAGCAATATACAACATCCTTGAAACCTGATATTTCCAATTTTGAGTGTCATACTTGTTATTCATTGTTTCATTGCCTGGTTTCCAATTTGACCTAGTAAGTGTGTTTAGTTGATAATATCCAATTATGAAACTATTGTTTGAACCGTACTAATCCACAATTGGTATTAGAGTTTCACAGGCTCTTGATTGCAAGAACTCGCCATCTTGAATCACGCTTCAGTTTTACATTCACTTACTTGCTCAAATGACATCTATTTCTAAAGTTGTTATGGAAACCAACATAATGACTAACTCTACACTAATGACTTTGACACTTGCATGAGAATGAAAGGCTTCATTAAGTCTCATGGCAGCAGGATGTGGAGATCTATTGTCTATGGTCCTCACACCCCAAAACTACTTCAAACTACTATTCCTAACTCCATATACAAAACCCAAGGAAGTGGTTGATTATTCTAAAGAAGATTGGAAGAATAAATAGATTGATAAGAAATCCATGACCGCTCATCAAAATGCTATTCCTAACTCCATATACAAAAGGCTTTAAGAAGTGTAAGAGTGCAAAATAACTCTGCAATGCACTAAAGTTGATAGATGAAGGACCTGAGAAAGCTAAGGAGGGCAAGAAAGACATAATAAAGCATGAGTTTGAAAATTTCACCTATAGGAAAGATAAAACTACGACTCAACATTACTTCAAGTATGTTAAGATTGTAGACACTCTAAGGATTTTGGAGTCAAACTTGAGATAGAGATTCAGTGAGAAATTTCATGTTCTCTCTTCCTAGAGAATGGACACAATACTATATGGCCATCTAGAGAACTGAGAACATCTCTACCCTTACTCTCATTGAGCTATATGGTATCCTGAGTGGTAAACAAATGGAGATGAACATACAAAATCCTTCTCATAGCTCATCCAACACCTAAAAGATTTCAGCCCTTCATATGATTGAAAGGGACAACTAAAGAACGACAACATCATCTCATCTTCTACCCTGAAAACTCACCAAAGGTCCTTTCATCAACATCCTAAAGACCCTAGGGAGAGCTATACTTAAGAAAGTTCATTCTAAGAGCCCAGCTCTTCTCAGGCCTTTGTGTATTTAGATTAAAAACTAGTAACTTTTATTTTAAAATTGAAGATCTATACTACTTCCATCCAAATGATCTGGAGTACATGGAAATAGCCTAGTAGAAGTGTAAGGCCCCGTTCCTGGGCACCTCACAGTTGGTGTTCATTGCATTTAAAATATTTTAAAACGTACGTATATTTTGTAGCGAAATTAAATCTTTCATTAATAACTAAAAACATATCATTTACAACGTTTGTTTTGATCTCAAAATACAATGACATGTCAAAATACGGATGGCAGTCTCAAAACGCTCCGAGTAGCTTATGCATCCATGCCTATAACTCCTCAGCATCAACAAATACCTGCCAACTATCATGCATACAAAAGTCAGCGACGCTGAGTGAGTTCTAGTTTTACAATAAAACATACTTTTCTTTGTTAAAACCATTCTTTACTTTCTTTCAAAATCATACTATACTTTACAATCGTTCGTGATCATGAATCATACATACATACTGATAATATCATTATTATCTTCGTCATTATGTTCCTTAACATTGTTCATTCAACGTATTACATTATCATTCACTTCTCTTTCTAGATCCAGTCAGACTTTACCCTCTTCGTGGTACTCAGCCACGATTACTGAGGCCGAATGACAAGGATCCTGTTGTTGGATCTTGTATGCCCAAGACACATACAAGATTGATGTGGTTAGTTTCTAAATAGGTGTCAATATTTTATTTGTATGATCTCATCAACAAATAAACATATATTGGTGTTTGTTTAGCTTGTTATTGGGTATGACCCGACTTGGATCATAATGTTATATGGATAATTTGTTCATGAGAATTTTATTTGTTTCATTATTTAAGTTGGTTAAATAATGACAAATAAAAGTGTGTTAATGTTATAAAATTAAATTAGGTTTAAGTTTTATAAACTATTAACTTTAAAGAGTGCATTTTTTACAAAGATTACAAAATGGGGGAAACCCATTTTGGATTAGGATTCGGCCGCCCTCATGGGTGTATGAGGGGTCCCTTTTTTTGCCTTGGATGCTACACTACATTCACTTAAGCACTCTTCCAAGAAAATACACTTTCTCTCCACACACTTAAGCAAAGAAAAGCTCTCAACAAGGCTGAAAAATTCGGAATTTTCAGCTCAAACAAGGCTGAAACATTTCAGTTTTGTAGTTCCCTTGGTGAAGAACTTTGGTGTGAAGCTTCCTAACATGCAAGGTGTTTGTAAGACTTGTGGGTATCACAACTTGAGGCTCTCTCTCTTTGGGGCTGGATATTCAACATCTTCATCTTCCTCTCCAACATCTACAACACTTGTTCTAGAAAGGTTGTTTCTAAGAACAACCTATGGTTGGTTTTGTTTAGTTTGATAGCACACTATTTCATATATGTTTATGATCCTTCTTGGGTTTTGTTTGTGTTCAAAATGGTTAAAAATTTTCAGATTACTAACCATATCTTTTACACCTTTTCACTGCGAATTTTTAATGTTTAAATGGTTAAACTTGCTTGATTAACATGTGGCAAAACCCAACAATGGCATCTAGAGCCGGTTATGTGGAATGTGTGCTTCAAAAGGTCTTGAAAAGTTAGTTTTCATGGACTTTTTCAACCCATTAGGGGCTGTTTTGTTGTGGGTGTTTGAATCCCTTATGTTTCAATGTTTAATCTTGCATGCTTTAGTATAAACCTTGAAAGATTTACATCAAATGGTTGATTGTGTTGTTTGGACCAACCTTAAAGTTTTAGTTTATGTTGGCTGAAACTTTAGGGCTATAATAAGGGATTCTTTGTTGTTCTTGGATGATGGATGTGTTCATTTTATGGTGCATAACATAGCCTTGGCCTTATGTGTTTGGTGTTGGTTGATTGTTGTATGTCATGTTGGTTTTGTTCCTTGTAAGGGTTGTAATTTGTGTTTTGTATCTTGGGTCGTAATTTATTTATTCATTTGGTTATGTAATTAATAGATTAGGTGCATTTATTTTATTAGAAAAATTGTATTAGGATATGATTTTGTAAAAGAAGATGCACAAGATGAAGACTCAAAGAAGGACACAAAAGACATGGACACTTGAAACATTTGGATGTGGATTCAAGTGGGAGTTCATGGACACATCTTGATGTGTCATCTTCACCCTTAGGAAAGACCTTACGACAACACTTGTGATGACAAACAAGTGTGGTTAACTTAGTGGCTATGGTTATGCACTTATGTTTATATATTTATGCTTCTTTGGATGTTTGTTGTTAGATTGTTTGGTTGATATTTCGATATGCATTACAAATTCATTAACAAACTTAACAGCTGAAAATTTCATGGTTCTTTATCACTAAGTGGTTAATAAAAGGTTATTAAAATAATTAATGGTTTTAATAAAAGAGGTTTTATTAAAATTGAACCGTATGGTACCTTGTATTTGAAAGAATGCAAATATAAGGTACATAGAGTTTTCTAAACTAAGATTATGAAAACTTTAAATTTCCATTTAAACAAGTTTAACACCATCCTTTTGCACAACACTTGAGTCATTTGGAAACTCTTAATGGATAAAGGTCACCTAACCATTTTGAGGGAACTTGTGACTTGAGGTGGGGATACCATATTTGTGGGATAAATGTCACCTAACCACTTATGTTGGAAAACTCACATGTGTGTGCAAGTGGGGTAACTTGATTTAAAACCATGTTAAATGGATCACCTAAAATATGGTTTACAAAGGTGTTGATGGGATTAACATGCCGACATACATATGATGTTTAAAGTCGATCCCATACCCTAGAAGTTGCAAAGGGTTGCAATTGTCAAAACGTGACTACCTTGTTAATTTAAATAATGGGATAAAGGTCACCTAACCACTATTTAAATGTAACGTTGGATTCTAGATTTAAAATTGTGTAAGACACTTAAAAGAGGTTTTAATTATTAAAATATGAACAATATTGAAATTACTAAAATTGATCTTTATTATATTTTGTAGATGGCCACCAACAATAATGATAACAATGAAATCCCGACCGCTCACTCACTATCACTAAGAACCATTCTCCAAAAGGAACGTCTTAACCATAACAACTTTCTTGATTGGTTTCGAAACTTGAAAATTGTTCTCAAGCAAGAGAAATGATCATACATATTAGACGATCCATTCCCGATCAACCTAATGAGGATGATGAGGAGGCCTATAATAATTGGGTGAAATACACTGAGGACTCGATCCAAGTGTCTTGCCTCATTTTGACAAGCATGACTCCAGATCTCCAAAAGGAGTATGAACATCATGGAGCATACAACATGATAACCAGTTGAAGGAAATATTCCAACAACAAGCACGGTAGAGCGCTTCGAAACAGTTCGAGCACTCAATGCGTGTCGTATGGATGACACCCAATCTGTTTCATCTTATGTACATAAGATGAAAAGCCACATTGACTGCCTCGAACGGCTGAATTGTTACGTCTCGAAAGAGTTGGCTACGGATTTGATCCTCAACTCTTTATCAAAAAGGTTTGACAATTTTGTCATGAATTTCAACATGAACGGGTGGGACAAGAACATAAGTGAGCTTCACTCTATGCTCATAACTGCCGAGGCGGCCATGGGTAAAAGGGTTTTACCCGTTCTGAGCATCAATGAAGGTGGGAACAAAAGAGTCCTCACCCGCACCCAAGGCAAATGTTGCCAAGGGTAAAGGGTACATTAGGGGAAAGGGAAAGGGAGTGGTTAGAGCACCACCACCAAAACCAGTGGAGAAGAAGCAAAAGGTTGCTTTAAATGACCCATGCTTTAAGTGTGGGGAGATTGGACATTGGGCAAGAAATTGCCCAGTCCATCTCAAAGAGTTGCAAGCAAAGAGGGATGTCGGGCAAACCTCAGGTACATGTTTCATGATCCATATTGGTCCAAATTTAATATCCTCTAACACATGGGTATTGGATACCAGATGCGGAACTCACATTTGCAACTTATTGCAGGGGTTCAAAAGAAGTAAGGACTTCAAGAAAGAGGATGTGAGCCTCTTCATGGGCAATGAGGCAAAGGTTCAAGTTGAAGGCCGAGGAGACTACATCTTGAATCTTCCAATGGTTTGGATGTAATTTTGAACAATATTTTGTACGCTCCTAGTTTGACTAGGAACATTATTTCTGTTGCCCAATTAAAACAATATGGTTATGTTTTGTCATTTATTGAGAATGAAATTCATGTTTCTTTAAATGGCACGTTTTATTTTAAAGCTATTCCTGTTAATGGTATTTATGAATTGGTTCGTGAAAACACATTATATGATAGCTCATTGTACCAAACCACCACTAAAATCTCAAATTAGATTTGAGTGATACCTATCTTTGGCATTGCCGTCTTGGTCATATAAACAAGAAGCGCATACAAACACTTCAAAAGAACGGTCTTTTAAAAGCAAATGAATATGATTCATTCGATGTATGTGAGTCTTGTTTACAAGGTAAAATGACTAAGGCACCTTTTAGTGGCAAGTCCGAATGGGCAAAAGATTTATTAGGCATCATACATTTGGATGTATGTGGTCCCTTTAAGCCAATGACTAGGTACCATGAAAGATACTTCATTACCTTTACTGATGACTATAGTCGATACGGCTATGTGTACTTGTTAAGACACAAAGATGAAGCTTTTGAAATGTTCAAAATCTTCCAAAATGAAGTAGAAAATCAACTCAACAAGAAAATAAAAATTCTTCGCACCGATAGAGGAGGTGAATACCTTAGTGATGCTTTTAGAGATCATCTTAGACGTTGTGGTATTATCTCACAACTATCTCCACCTGGAACACCACAACATAATGGTGTGTCCGAGAGGAGAAATCGAACTCTAATAGATATGGTTCGATCTATGATGGCTAGAAGCTCACCGCCTCTATCATTTTGGGGTTTCGCTTTGCTCTTTGTGGCTCGTATTTTAAATATGGCCCCAACCAAGAAAGTGGAAATGACATCTTTTGAAATATGGCTTGGAAGGGTTCCATCATTGTCATATTAAAAGGCATGGGGTTGTGAAGCTTATGTTAAGACACCCACCTCAAACAAGCTAGAAAGTCGTTCCACTAAGTCTATCTTCATTGGATATCCTAGAGATTCTATGGGATATTATTTCTATGATCCATTGGAACAAAAGGAGTTTTTTGCCAAGAAGGCTGAGTTCTTAGAAGCTAAGTTGCTTACGAAAGGAACTAGCAGTAGAACAGTGGATCTTGAGGAGGACCAAGAACCATAAACCGATACACATTTGGTTTATACTAGCACTCAACATGAGGATGTTGAAAATGATCAAGTGGTTGATCAAATTACACAAAACGTTCGTATATCTAGTAGAATTAGTAATCCACCCGAAAGATATGGATTTTTCATAGATGGATGCTATGTGGTAGATTCTGATGAACCAACCATCTATCATGATGCAATGTCCAATTTGGATTGTGACAAATGGCTTGAAGCCATGAACGTTGAGATGAAATCCATGTATGACAACCAAGTGTGGGACATGGTTAAACCACCTCTAAACTCCAAGATAGTTGGAAGTAAGTGGGATTTCAAGAAGAGAAAATCGATATGCATGAAAACTTGGATACTTATAAAGCTAGACTTGTAGCAAAAGGTTTCACTCAAACTCAAGGGGTTGATTATGATGAGACCTTCTCACCAGTTGCAATGCTAAAGTCTATTATGATATTATTTGCCATAGCTGCTCATTATGATTATGAGATTTGGCAAATGGATGTCAAAACCACTTTTCTAAATGGATATCTTGAGGAAGATGTCTATATGGTTTAGCCTGAAGAAATCAATCTATGGATTGAAGAAAGTATCATGGAGTTGGAATGATCATTTTGATGAAGAAATAACCAAATTTGGGTTCATCAAAAACACTGATGAAGCATGTGTATATGAGAAATCTAGTGGGAGCATCACCATTTTCTTAGTATTGTATGTCGATGACATTCTACTATTTGGAAATGACATTCCAACCATGGAAGGTGTAAAAGCCTGACTTGGAAGCTGTTTCTCCATTAAGGATCTTGGTGAAGCCGCCTATATTTTAGGAATAAAGATCTATAAGGGCATACATTGATAAGATCTTGAAATGGTACAAGATGGAAAACTCCAAGAAAGGTACCGTACCTATTCAAAGAGGAATGATATTGAGTAAGACTCAATGTCCAAGCTCAAAGGATGAGCAAGACAAAATGAAAGGAATCCCGTATGCGTCTGCTATAGGATCGATCATGTATGTAATGATATGCACTAGACCGGACGTGTCATGCGCCTTGAGCATGACAAACGAATACCAACAAAATCCAGGAAGCAGACATTGGATGGCTGTTAAGAACATATTGAAGTACCTAAGGAGGACTAAAGATATGTTCCTAATCTATGGATCTGGTGAGGAGGAACTCGTAGTAAAGGGTTACATGGATGCGAGTTTCCAAACTGATCGTGATGATTCACGATCACAATCGGTGTACATTTTCATCTTGAATGGAGGAGCTATCTCTTGGAAGAGCTCTAAGCAAGATGTGGTGGCATTATCGACTACAGAGTCAGAATACATCGCTACTTCATTAGCATCTCAGGAAGCTGCATGGTTAAGGAAGTTCATTGTCGATCTAGGGGTGGTCCCTTCCATTCAGGACCCCCTAGAGATTCTTTGTGATAACGAGGGTGAGATTGCTCAAATCAATGAGCCCCGTGCACATCAAAAGACTAGGCACAATGAAGGAAGATTCAACTACATAAGGGGTGAAGTTGAATAGGGAAAGATATGTATTTGTAAAGTTCACACGGATCAAAATATTGTGGATCCACTCACGAAGCTTCTTGAAAAGGCAAAGCATGAAAGTCATGCTTGTGCCATGGGAGTTCAATATTCTAGTGACTGGATTTGATCTTTAATTTTGTATTGAGATATTGTAACCCTTTATTACTTGAATGAATTATTCGGTTATAATGATTCAACTAATATTCCTATTTTGCATGTTTAAAATCCATGAATAAAGTATTTACTCAGAATGTCCGTAGTTGTTCATGCTTGTGGGAACGAGCATGAAGGTAATGCTATTATAAACTTCGATTGGTAGACATTCATATAGATGAATGTAGAGCAAAAGGTTGCTGCCAAAGTTCATAGATATTTGTGGGATGCAAATATTGGACTGACCTGCATCTTGAATATTACTACATGGAATCTTCTTGATTGATCATAAGTAATTTTGAGTAAAGGCAAACATCATTTGGTATCCTTTAACCTAAGACACATATTGGGTCTTGATATTTACCGAATATTATACTTTGACTTAGCTCTTTGCTGTTCTGAAACATGGTAGTACATAAGTCTGAGTTCAGGTATGATATAAGGTAATTGTAAGAGACGTATGTTGTCAAGATGGGATTTGTCCATCTTATTCTTTGAGAGTAAGATGTCTAAGGACTGAAAAGTTAGATCAATGAAGAATGATCACTCTGTGTCTCTAGGATATAACATGACATCTGCGACAAATGGATAGATGATTGATTCACCTAAAACCTTTCAAGTATGGCACTTGAAGAGGATGATGTTATTGAATGGCACTTAATCATACGTATTAAGGGTAGTAAACTGTGGTTAGGCAGTATTTACTGCTTGCATCAATCTTCTATGAATCTTGTGCAAGTAGGAGATTTTTGGATCTTGTATGCCCAAGACACATACAAGATTGATGTGGTTAGTATGTTATCATCCAACTCGGTTCATACCCAATAACAAGCTAAACAAACACCAATATATGTTTATTTGTTGATGAGATCATACAAATAAAATATTGACACCTATTTAGAAAATTGGTTCTCTAGTACTTTGCTTTATAAAAGAACAATGTTATATGGATAATTTGTTCATGAGAATTTTATTTGTTTCATTATTTAAGTTGGTTAAATAATGAAAAATAAAAGTGTGTTAATCTGATAATATTAAATTAGGTTTTAGTTTTATAAACTATTAACTTTAAAGAGTGCAATTTTTACAAAGATTACAAAATGGGGGGAAACCCATTTTGGATTAGGATTCGGCCGCCCTCATGGGTGTACGAGGGGTCCATGTTTTTGCCTTGGATGCTACACTACATTCACTTAAGCACTCTTCCAAGAAAACACACTTAAGCAAAGAAAAGCTCTCAACAAGGCTGAAAAATTCGGATTTTTCGGCTCAAACAAGGCTGAAACATTTCAGTTTTGTAGTTCCCTTGGTGAAGAACTTTGGTGCGAAGCTTCCTAACTTGCAAGGTATTTGTAAGACTTGTGGGTATCACAACTTGAGGTTCTCTCACTTTGGGGCTGGATATTCAACATCATCATCATCTTCATCTTCCTCTCCAACATCTACAACACTTGTTCTAGAAAGGTTGTTTCTAAGAACACCCTATGGTTGGTTTTGTTTTGTTTGATAGCACACTATTTCATATATGTTTATGATCCTTTCTTGGGTTTTGTTTGTGTTAAAAATGGTGAAAATTTTTCATATTACTAACCATATCTTTGACACCGTTCCGCTGCAAATTTTTAAAGTTTAAATGGTTAAACTTGCTTGATTAACATATGGCAAAACACAACACCTGTTCGGTACTTTATTAAGATAATTCATTAACGTTCATTCGTCTCTTCGTTCTTTCATACATTATCTTCCGTTCATTACTCTTTATTACTCAAATCTTGTCTCGTGCAATATCCCTGACTTCTGCTCGAAAGCTGATGTTGTGCCGGGGCCTGCACATAAACCCCAACTCATGTCCGAAGACTGACACAGCACCGGGATACGCGACAAGGATCCGTATGAGCCAATCGCATGGATTGAACTCTATCCGAGTCTGTTGCAACACAAAGTCGCTCACCTCATTATTTCATCTAATGCAATATCCCCAACTCATGTTCGAAGACTGATACTGTGCTGAGGCCTGATAAACAAACCCCCGACTCATGTCCGAAGACTGACACAGTATCGGGATACGTGACACGGATCTCATCATCCGTCACTTTCGTCATATGCAATACTCCCGACTCATGTCCGAAAACTGATACTGTGCCGGGGCCTGCTGACAAACCCCCGAGTCATGTCCGAAGACTGACACAGTACCGGAGTATGCGATCTGTATCCTGTCTCATGCAATACCCCCGACTCATGTCCGAAGACTGATACTGTGCTGGGGCCTGCTCACAAACCCCCGACTCATGTCCGAAGACTGACACAGTATTGGGATACGCGACAAGGACCACTTTCGAGTCTGTTGCGACACAGAGTTGCTCACCTCATAGTTGTGCTTGCAAGCCTTTCTATACTCTCTCTTTTATTCATTTATTCATGCATGCATTCATTCATTACGTTCCTCTTTTCATTATCTTTCACTTTACATTACATAGTACTTTCATTACATTCATTAACGTTCAACGCAAAGCCAAGGGAAGACATACATACATACTAAGGAACATACATAACATACACCATCACCAAAGATGCAACATCATACATGCATAACACACATCAAACATAAGCCATCACATCATAACCAGGAATATCTCCCCATATTACCCCTTAAAAACCACTTAGAAACCTTAAGTCCAAATTTGGGCGCATGGGACCTTCCAACCGCATGAGCATAAAAATTCTAAGTGTAAAACAGTCTGGGTGCATGGGCACTATTTGAGCGTGTCTGCCCTGTTCAGGCGCATGGCCACTATGCAGGCGCATGGCACCTGTTTTGGGGCATCAACACTTAGCCGTTTCAATCACTTTCGACCCATGCCACTATTTAGGCGCATGGCCATTACTTGGGCGTATGGCCAACACTTAGGCGTATGGGCCACTGTTTAGGCGCATGACCAACTCTTGGGCGCATGGCCAACACTTAGGGATCTCGCCACTCATGCTGGACGCATGGCCCACTGTTTGGGCGCATGAACCACTGTTCATGTTCCTCAAAACATTTTGAAATATTTTCTATGTTATCAACATCACCCGATTAGCATTCTAATCATACCCAAACACAGATCTAACATACTAAGGCCATCTAAGCATGCTAAACATCATCACAACCCCATAATCATCACTATAAAATACATTCATGCATACATCATTTCGAACATAAAGTTGTAAACCCACGGTTTCTTTCAAACTACTTACTTAGTATGAATAATAGCCCCAAATCAGTTGAAAATCAGTAAAAGAAGGGTTCTAGAAACTCACCTTGAGCAGCCTTTGAGCAACACACTTCAAGTTCGAGACCCACCTTCGATTCAGTTCTTGAATCCCGAAAACAAACACTAAACAACCAGAACTTCGGTCAAGAACACGAAACCCAACTGAAACCGAGCTCAATTAAGAGACGACTTACCTCAAAAGCTGCTTCTTCCACTTTCTCTCTCTAGAACTGGGCTCTCTCTCTCTTCTTCTTTTTCAGCCGCTTGAAGAAGGTGAAGAAGAAAGAATGGGCAACCATGCCCCTTTAAAACCTTAAAGTAAAAAGTTTTGTACTTTGTACACTTTTTCCCCTCCACTTGTGCATAATTTCTATTCTTTCTATTTACTTTTCTTTTCCTTCCGTTTAAATAGAAATTCGGGGTGTTACAAGTCTACCCCTCTTAAAGAGGTTTCGTCCCCGAAACCTATCGCTTCTCGAACAGTTATGGGTAACACTGTTTCACCTCTTCTTTGATCTTGCACTTAAACTTAGATCCCTTTAGGCTTAACTGCACCCGCATAAGTGAAACTATCATCCTCCTTAGCCTATTCTCTTCTTCTTATTAGTAATGGCCACCATTTGCTTCTCGTGGTCGGATACTTTGTCCATCTCAGTGTTCTCTGGTAGCATGGTCATATCCTCATCGGTTGAGCTCTTTCTTAGATGGGATGCATGGAACATCAGATGATTTCCACTGAACTCATCGGGTAGCTCCAGTCGATATGCCACTTCTCCTACCTGAGCAACAACTAAGAATGACCCTCTACACTTAATATTAGCTTTACTTGATTTCAAATCAAGCAATCCGCTCTCCTGGTCGAAGCCATCCTCATACTTCATTATCGTAGGTCGTCACTGAACTCTGGTCGTGCACGGTTGATCCATCCATCTTCTTGCAACACTTGGGGTTTAAGTCTTAGATTACTGATCAACTCACCCGAGATGCATATCTACCTACCTATGTCTGTCTTGAACAGCCTAGCAGGAACAAGCGCTCTCTCTCAATTCTATCGCGCAATCCTCTAGGGCTTTAGGTAACCTGGTAGACTTACTAATAGCAATTCTTACATCGAAGGGCTCATCGATCTTCTTACCCCTAACATGCAACATCACAGAAAATAGCGGCAACAAAAATACTACTAGCGTCACAATTAAAGCATAGATGCATAAATCTAAACTTTCAAGAACGTACCTGACGTTACCTCCGAGTCTGACCTAGCCTCCTCCCGGTCATAGCGAAGGCTCTAGCCTTCACCCTCTGTCCTCCTTCCTCGTACCGGAGCTTCCTACCCTCGACTTCTTGCAGTCTCTGCTCATGTGTCATGTCTTCCCACAGTTGTAGCATTTAGCCATTTGATAGTCCCTTGCTCGGTGGCCCTCCTTTCCATACTAAAAACAAATATTCAGTCCCCACATGCACTCCCCCTCATGGCCTCTGCCACACTTGTTGCATATCTCTCCTTTTCTTTCTATTCTCTTCTGATCATCGTCCCTCGACGCCATACCTCCATACATAAATCCACCATCATTGTCTCACCTTCCTTTCCCTTTCTTAACATAGGCTCGCTCCTCCCCTTCATCTGTCATCTCCATCACCCCCCGCTCGTCGTACAACCTTCCCGCCAGGTCAACGACCGACCTAAACGTGCTCGGTCGGGCAGCGATCATGTGCCTATGGATGTCCGCCGGCAAGCCCTAAATATACCTCTTGATCTTTCGCAAAAGAGGTGTCACCTGATCCGGCACCAGACGTGCCATCTCGTTGAATTTAGCGGTATATTGCTCATGTGTCATCATTCCCACCTCCAGCTGCAAGAACTCCCTCTCACTTTATCCATCTCACGATGAGGACAGAACTCCTCAATCACCAGCCTCTTTAACTCCGGCCATCTCATCCTTCCAATAGCTCTGCTACCCTCGGCTTGGACTATATTGTCCCACTAGCACAGAGCCAAGTCCATAAAAGAATGGGCAGCAAACTTTACTTTTTGATCCTCCCGACACTCGCTGATATTCAATACCGCTTCCATTTCTCTCACCCATCGGTGAGCAGTAGCGGCAGTGCTGTTTCCATGAAAAGTTGGGGCTTGCATCATTGAAACGCCCCATAATTAAAGCCTCGTGCCGCCTCTGGCGCAGGCTCTTCCTCTTCTTCCTCTTCGTCATCGAAGAAAACGATTTCAGTCTCGGGTCGTCTCCTTTCACCCCAAGATCTACCCATTTCCTGTCTCTCCTCATCATTAACAGCCTTTATAACTTCGGTCACCACAGACGGTAGGATCGTCTGCATGACCTGATGCACTTCCTCCATGACTGCCTCTCTCATCGAGGCCCTATGATTAGCATTCTCATCACCGCCCTCCTGATGAGGGGTCTCGGGTTCCTCATGGACTACTCTTTCAGCCCTAGACCTTCCTCTTGTGACCCGTGGTTCAGCACCACGTCCACCACCGCCTCCACCTCGTGAAGCTTTCGAAGATCTACCACCAACCATCTTCTAACATACTATAAGATTCAAACACTAATGCGGTCATTCAAAGTAATAACTCAGTTTATGTCAAGTATAGTAAGTCCCTAATTACAGTGGCCAGTTGTGATTAGCCACTTACTTTACTCTTCATACCCCAAGCATTTCCTATCCCGACTATATCAGTATGTAAATCTATAGAAAAGCACACAAGCCACATAACATGCGCACATAACACCTGTTAACGTTAACTTACAGTAAATGTTTACATAAAACCTTTACTTGCAGGCACGTAGCTACTAGGACCGGCATCCCTTTTCCTTTTAGTCCCATTCTCAGTTTAATATTAGGTTTTTCAATATATTTACCCAATTCACTTAAACTTTTGCTCTGATACCAACTTGTAAGGCCCTGTTTCCGGGCACCTCACAGTTGGTCATTCATTGCACTTAAAACATTTTAAAATGTACGTATATTTTGCAGCGGAATTTAAATCATTCCTTAATAACTAAAAACATATCATTTACAACGTTCGTTTTCATCTCAAAATACAATGACATGTCAAAATACGGATGCCAGCCTCAAAACGCTCCGAGTAGCTTATGCATCCATGCCTGCAACTCCTTAGCATCAACAAATACCTGCCAACTATCATGCATACAAAATTCAGCGACACTGAGTGAGTTCTAGTCTTATAATAAAACATACTTTTCTTTGTTAAAACCATTCCTTACTTTCTTTCAAAATCCTACTATACTTTACAATCGTTCGTGATCATGCATCATACGTACATACAGATAATATCATTATTATTCGTCATTACGTTCGTTAACTTTGTTCATTCAACATATTACATTATCGTTCACTTCTCTTTCTAGATCCGGTCAGACTTTACCCTCTTCGTGGCACTCAGCCACGATTACTGAGGTTGAATAACAAGGATCCTGTTCGGTACTTTATTACAATAATTCATTAACATTCATTCATCTTTTCGTTCTTTCATATATTATCTTTTGTTCATTACTCTTTATTACTCGAATCTTGTCTCGTGCAATATCCCCGACTTATGCTCGAAATCTGATGTTGTGCCAGGGCCTGCTCACAAACCCCCGACTCAGGTCCGAAGACTGACACAGCACCGGGATATGCGACAAAGATCCCACATGAGCCAATCGTAGGGATTGAACTCTATCCGAGTCTGTTTCAACACCAAGTCGCTCACCTCATTATCTCGTCTCATGCAATATCCCCGACTCATGTCCGAAGACTGATACTATGTCGGGGCCCGATAAACAAACCCCTGACTCATGTCCGAAGACTGACACAGTATCAGGATACACGACACGGATCTCATCATCCGTCACTTTCATCATATGTAATACTTCCGACTCATGTCCGAAGACTGATAATGTGCTGGGGCCTGCTCACAAACCCCCGATTTATGTCTGAAGACTGACACAGTACCGGAGTATGCGATTTGTATCCTGTCTCATGCAATCCCCCGACTCATGTCCGAAGACTGATACTGTGCCGGGGCCTGCTCACAAACCCCCGACTCATGTCCGAAGCCTGACACAGTATCAGGATACACAACAAGGACCTCTTTCGAGTATGTTGCGACACAGAGTTGCTCATCTCATACCTGTGATTGCAAGCCTTTCTATACTCTCTCTTTTGTTCATTTATTCACGCATGCATTCATTCATTACGTTCCTTTTTCATTATCTTCCACATTACGTTACATAATACTTTCATTACATTCATTAACGTTTAACGCAAAGCCAAGGGAAGACATACATACATACTAAGAAACATACATAAACATACACTATCACCAAACAGGCAACATCATACATGCATAACACACATCAAACATAAGCCATCACATCATAACCAAGCTTATCTCCCAATATTACCCCTTAAAAACCACTTAGAAACCTTAAGTCCAAATTCGGGCGCATGGGACCTTCCAAGCACGTGAGCATAAAAATTCTAAGTGTAAAACAGTGTGGGCGCATGGGCACTATTTGGGCGCTTCTGCCCTGTTCAGGCACATGGCCACTATGCAGGCGCATGGCACCTGTTTAGGCGCATGAACACTTAGCCGTTTCAATCACTTTGGATACATGCCAATATTAGGCGTATGGCCAACACTTGGGCGCATGGCCAACACTTGGGCGCATGGCCAACACTTAGGCGCATGGGCCACTGTTAGGCGCATGGCTAACACTTGGGGTCATGGCCAACACTTAAATGCATGGCCAACATGCTGGGCGCATGGGCCACTGTTTAGGCGCATGACCCACTCTTTGGCGCATGGCAAAAACATAGGCATCTGGCCACTCATGCTGGACGCATGGGCCACTGTTTGGGCGCATGAACCATTGTTCATGTTCATCAAAACATTGTGAAATATTTTCTATGTTATCAACATCACCCGATTAGCATTCTAATCACACCCAAACACAGATCTAACATACTAAGGCCATCTAAGCATGCTAAACATCATCACTGCCCCATAATCATCACTATAACATACATTCATACATACATCATTTCGAACATAAAGCTGTAAACCCATGGTTTCTTTCAAATTGTTTACTTAGTATCCATAATAGCCCCAAATCAGTTGAAAATCAGTAAAAGAGGGGTTCTAGAAACTCACCTTAAGCAGCCTTTGAGCAACACACTTCAAGTTCGAGACCCACCTTCGATTCAGCTCTTGAATCCTGAAAACAAACACTAAACAACCAGAACTTCGGTCAAGAACTCGAAACCCAGCTGAAACCAAGCTCAATTAAGAGAAGACTTACCTTTGAAGCTGCTTCTTCCACTTTCTCTCTCTAGAACCAGGCTCTCTCTCTCTTCTTCTTTTTTAGCCGCTTGAAGAAGGTGAATAAGAAAGAATGGGCAACCATGCCCCTTTAAAACCTTAAAGTAAAAAGGTTTTACACTTTGTACACTTTTTCCCCTCCACTTGTGCATAATTTCTATTCTTTCTATTTACTTTTCTTTTCACTCCGTTTAAATAGAAATTCAGGATGTTACAAGATGGCTCTTCTCACTCATAGAGCCAACAAGTTCTACAAGAGTATGTAAAGAAAGTTTCCAAGCAATGTGTCTAGTGGAAAGTTTGGGCTAGACAAGAGCAACGTAAAGTGTTAAAACTGTAATCAAATGGGCCACTTTGCTCAGAAGGTAGGGCACCAATAACAAATTGTTGACATACATAGTCTAGGCCTACACTTAGGCAGCTCTAAGAGTAGAGATTCCTAACCAACCAAAGTAGCAAGCTATAGTTTTTGTCCAAGAGGGATGCTTTGATTGAAGATTTCAAGTGGAAGATGTCTCCTAAAACCAAGACCTGTTGGTAGATCATCATAAATCAAAGGTACAACTAAAGATCAAAAGCAATGTATGGATTATAGATAGTGATTGTTCCAGACATATGACTGGCAATGGCTCTTTGCTTAAAAATTTTGAAAAACTTAATAGGTGGTGATTTTGAAGGTGAATCGGGAGGTTACATCACTTGAAAAGGAAAGGTTATAAATGGTAATCTCAACATTGAAATGGTCAACTTTGTCAAGGAGCTTGAGTACAATCTTTTGAGTGTGTCTCACTTTTATGACTAGATACATAACATGCTTTTTACTGAGCATGAGTGTATTGTTCTCAAACTCGAGGTGATCATTCCTCAAGGGCTTATTTTGATTAGAGCCCCCAGGAAAAGAAACATGTACAAGATGGATTTGCAAGAAACCTCCCCTTTTAGAGAAGTTTCTTGCTTTCTATCCAAAGAGGTTAGTGATTAATCATTCCTTTGACATAAAAGAATGTGCCATGTAAACATTGACAACATGAATAAACTAATTAAGAATGATTTCGTAACTACAATGCCGAAAAAGAGTTTACAAGTAAAAAAATTATCTTGTATGTCTGAAAGGAAACAAAACACAAAGTGTCACACAAACCATAGGAAATGAATCCATCTTTACTCCCTATGAGGGACCGTGTATGTACGGAGTACTAACGGATTCTGCGTTTGAACCAGATCAAATAGTGCAGAATCCTATTTGATTGGTGATCCAATCAATGAGAATGATAACCTGATCGATATAAGAATGAACTAAACATGATGAACAAGTAGGAATCGATCAAGATCGAACTATGAACTTGGACAGGCTGTTTGGGATGCTCTGGATGGCTAGGGTTTATGTGTATTTGAAGTATCTCTCAAAGTGTTTTTTTTCATGGATTAGGTGGAATTTATAGGTTATTGATTTTCATTCGTATGACTGAACCATTAGCATGATTCAATCATGCGACTGAATCATGTTATTGAGTCATACGCAGGACTAAAGGTTCAGTCGTGTGACTGAGTGAATCTTATGTCTCAATCATACAACTGATCCAGTCTTCTAGTTCAATCATACGACTGGTCCATAAGCATGATATATTCATCCGTATGGTCCATAAGTATGGTCTATTAGCATGAATAATCACCCGACTATATTGAACACACTACTTACTAATTATTGACAGAGAACTATGTAGAACACCTCAAACCCATAGAAGAAGTTCATACATATGAATCAAAGATAAATAAATATCAAAGCATATATCATATTTTATACATCGTCACATTACACATATGTAAGACATGAAAGACTTTTACATTTAAGCATATAAACTAGAGACATCATGTATCTTCAAACTCCCCATTGGACCTAGTTTACCCTATTGTCTAACATTCTTCACATGCTCTTGAAATTTCTTGTACTTCTCTTCTCTTGTGACTCCTGCATGTATCTCGAATGCAAAGCAGAACCGTATAACGTGTTAGAATTGAAGAGCTTGTACAATGTCTTGCATGTCATAGAAAAGTGGCCACTTGTATAAAGCATGAATAATCACCCGACTATATTGAACACATTACTTACTAATTATTGACAGAGAACTATGTAGAACAACCTCAAACCCATAGAAGAAGTTCATACATATGAATCAAAGATAAATAAACATCAAAGCATATATCATATTTTAATACATCGTCACATTACACATATGTAAGACAAGAAAGACTTTTACATTTAAGCATATAAACTAGAGACATCATGTATCTTCAAACTCCCCCTTGGACCTAGTTTACCCTATTGTCTAACATTCTTCACATGCTCTTGAAATTTCTTGTACTTCTCTTCTCTTGTGACTCCTGCATGTATCTCGAATGCAAAGCAGAACCGTATAACGTGTTAGAATTGAAGAGCTTGTACAATGTCTTGCATGTCATATAAAAGTGGCCACTTATATAAAGCATGAATAATCACCCGACTATATTGAACACATTACTTACTAATTATTGACAGAGAACTATGTAGAACAACCTCAAACCCATAGAAGAAGTTCATACATATGAATCAAGATAAATAAACATCAAGCATATATCATATTTTAATACATCGTCACATTACACATATGTAAGACATGAAAGACTTTTACATTTAAGCATATAAACTAGAGACATCATGTATCTTCAAACTCCCCCTTGGACCTAGTTTACCCTATTGTCTAACATTCTTCACATGCTCTTGAAATTCTTGTACTTCTCTTCTCTTGTGACTCCTGCATGTATCTCGAATGCAAAGCAGAACTGTATAACGTGTTAGAATTGAAGAGCTTGTACATGTCTTGCATGTCATAGAAAAGTGGCCACTTGTATAAAGTATAGACATCTTAAGTAGAAAAGTTAGTAAGCCTGTTGGACCAAAAGAACCATGAGCCAAGATCAGAAAACCTCTAAGTCCCACATGGTATCACAACAACTGCTGAAAGCCTCATCAGCAGTTTGACAAGTGCTGAAGACTTCAACAGTTGAAGATCAAGTGCTGAAGATTCCCACAGCTGAAGAACTAAAGTGCTGAAGTACAACAGCTGAAGAACACAAGTGCTGAAGCTGAAAGACCAAAGTACTGAAGTACAACAGCTGAAGAGTTTA